>OX243827.1:5911344-5938844 GCA_945859605.1 Lumbricus rubellus
ACACCGTTGGTTTATAATCGTCTCACAATGTCAACAAGTCTTCGTTATTGATCCACGAGTTGAACGAGTCTGGGTAGCCCAACCACTTCACGAGTGATTTCTTCCCGCGCTTCCTAATCACTTTTTCGATTCTAAATATTTCTTGAGTTGTTTTCTGTAGCTCCTGCTCATAGAATGACCCCTGTATTTCCTCAGAATTAGAATCAGTGATCTTGTAAGTTGGCGGATCTGTATATTCAACCTGAGATACTACAAAAACCTCCTCTGTCCATCTAGGTATATATCCTTTGTCAAAAATGCTCTTCTTCTTAGTTATTCTGACTCGATCGCCGATTGAAACTTTGGCGTAATAGGCTCTGAAATCTCATCGCCGTATAAATTCATAAATACAGTCTTTTCGTTCACTTTCATACTAGCCTTCGTGGGGGACATTTTGATCGAAGAATGTCTCGTGTCATTATAATTACTAACCATCTCATCTAATACATCGATATATCTTCTCGTTGAATTAGCAGTAAAGTACTTGAACATTTTATCTTTCATCGTACGCACCCATCTTTCTACGATACAACTTTTGCCCTCGTTTTCGGTAGAATACAACTCAACTAAATTCTTCACATTTTTATTATAAAATTCTTTCCCTTTGTCGCACCAAACTTTCGATGGCTGTCGGCCGCCCCTGAGTATCTTCACGAACCCATCGGCTGTAGACTTCCCGCTCTTGTCATGTAATGGAACGATCCATCCGTACTTGGAAAACACATCTATGACGGTCAATAGAAATTTCACGCCATCATTATCTCTAGCGAAAGCCTGCATGTCGATTAGATCAGCCGCCCAAATCTGGTCAATCCCGCCAACACGGACCCGCCTCGTCCTAAAATGTCTTACTACTGGTTTGTGTAATTCATTCGCTAATTGATTAGTCCATTTCAGGTCCTGCTGTAATTCTGGGCTTTTTTAAAACCCAAACCTAGGCTTGTTTTAGCTGACAAGATGGGTTTGACTATCGCCCTCTCTACGCGTTCCCGCAAGCTTGGATTAGGTATATTATTCAACTGGTTTATCATTACTCTATCAGCGACATTCCTAGAAGCCGTATCAGTGTGTTGATTGTATGCCAGGTCGTGAACGTATGCCGCACTATCTACCCTGTTTATAGGTTTGCTCCAAACTTTGGGGGTTTCGTTGGGATTCAGACGCAAATCTAGTCTAGTACCGGGACCAGTAAACTGATGGCCTGGCAAATGTACCTCACCAGCAAACTTGGCCCAAGGTAATTTAATGTTGCTAGTGGCAGCGTTCAGTGAACTAACCAGATCTCCGCCTTGCGCAACAGCGGACGCCTTCACGAATTGAGTTTTTGTTTTCCCGCATACGACGCAAACACCTCTGAGCATCGATCTCCCATTATTAGCCACGGCGTTCTGCACATCTGTCGTCTGGGTCTGTTTTTTACATTTTACGCAATACATTTCGTTTTTTAATAATATATATTTTAAAAATGGAGATTAATGATCTGAGTTGGGGCACTGCGCTCTCGAAAAGATTCAATAATCCGCTGCTGCCCAAAAGCATACGCGGTTTGATAGTTGGGAAATCGGCGTGTGGAAAAACAACGCTTCTTCTCAATCTTTTACTCAGGCCGGACTGGTTGGATTATAATAACTTGCAGGTATTCGGTACTTCTCTGTTTCAGCCGGAATATCGTATTATTAAAAAAGCATACGAAGAAAAATTACCGAAAGAAGCGATCGTTTGGCTGTTCGAGCACCGAGATGAAATCGTGGGACTAAATGCGTCGCCAGACCTTGTAATGGAAGAACTAGCAAAAAACTCGGAAGCTAAATCCGATATAATCGCCAAGTTCTTTGAGAGCGCCGACGATGTACCAGACCCGAGAGATCTGAGCTCCGAAAAGAAGAACCTGATGATTTTTGACGATCTTCAATTGGAACGACAAAACAAATGTGAAACGTATTATAATCGGGGCAGGCATAGTAATGTAGATTGTTTTTACCTCGCCCAGAATTATTTCAAATTACCGCGTCAAACAATCAGAGAAAATGCGAACTTTATTTGCCTGTTCAAACAAGACCTGAAAAATTGTAATCATATTTACAACGATCACGTGAGTACAGACATGTCGAAAGATGAGTTTCGAAAACTATGCAAAACAGTATGGGAACGGCCTCATGGTTTCGTGGTTTTAGACCTGACTAGCGATAAGTACAATGGCAAATACCGAAGCGGACTCGACGAATTTTATATAATCGGGGATCCGCCATTGTAAAATTGTATTGTATAGTAAAAATGGAATCATCGCTTCTCAAACAGATATCGGAAAACACGGAAAAGACGGCCTGCAACACGGAACCAAAAACATCATTTTCCATTTTTCTCAGCGAAAAGAGCACGCGAATCAGAACGAAGTTTAATCCGCTACTCGAACTGGAGAAGAATAAGAAATATGAAATGGCCTTAGTTGCCCTCGAGACGTACTATTCTTTTCCTAATATCGATGCGACAAACAACGGCTTCAGGTATTCGCCGAATTCCAGCACAGATTGGGTAAACATTGCAGTTCCAGAGGGTTGCTATGAAATAACGGATATCAACGAATATATACAGAGAGTCATGAAGGGGAATGGGCATTTCGATGGAGTAAATGGAAATTACTGCATCTCAATAGCGCCAAACACCAATACTCTGAGGTCTGTGGTGAATATAGAAGCAGATTATATGGTTGACTTTACGCCAAAGAATTCGATTGGAAAGGTTCTAGGTTTCAACAGATGGATCTATTCGGGCGGATACAACGAATCGGAGGACTTGGTAAATATAATGAGTGTAAGCAGCCTGAGAGTGACCAGCGACATTATCGGGTCTTCGTACACTAACGGAACATCGGAAAACGTGATATATTCTTTTTTCCCAAACGTAGGCCCCGGTTACAAGATTATCGAAGTGCCGCATAATTTGATATATCTCCCGATTTTGCTGTCTACAATTTCAACGATGGAAACGAGGCTCACAGACCAACACGGGAACCTACTAAATCTTCGGGGTGAGGAATTAGCGATTCGATTTCACATCAGGGAAGTTTGAAAGTTTTTGTAATTTATTAATAAAATGAGTCGTTACATGGGCGTAAAAGTTAATATTTCAGAAGCGCAACAAGACAAAATTAAAAGATCACTTCAAGCGGGAACCGGCGTGAGTATCAAACTATCGCATGATGACTTGAATGGCGAACACGTTTTGGCTCTCACCCAGGCGCAAATCAATAAAATGGCGGTTGCCTACCAAAAAGGAACTGGCATGATTATTAAAATGAGTAAAACGCAATTGGAGAACAACAAGAAAGTCGAAGGTGGATTCATAGGCGCTATACTTCCGTTTCTAGCGACAGCGGGACGGTTCCTTCTTGGTAGCGTACTGCCAAGTTTAGCACAGGGCGCATTAGGTGGGTTAGGTGCTGCGGCTGGATCGAAACTTGTCGATAAAATCAGCGGTTCGGGCGTAATGTATGTCAAGAAAGGTGACATAGCGTGCAAAATAAGAGCGGCCGGATCCGGGTTGTACTTGTCTCCGTGGCAAAAAGGCGCATCGATAATGGGATCCGGGCTTTACATGAAAACAGGGTCGGGCTATGTGAGTGGCGAAGGACTTTTGCTCGGTCCCAACTCGCCGTTTCGAAACATTCCGATTCTCGGCATGATATTATAAATTATCATATGTAAAATGTCGAGACCAATACACAAATTTGGAACTAAACCAACTAGACCGGTAGAGGTTAGAACGCAGCCCGTTTCAGTCTTTTGGAAGATTACGAGCGGTGTTACCCGCACCCCAGTAAGACAACTAGGGGGTCTGCGATGGGAGATTTTTGCGCAAAATGATATTACGATACAACCAAAGGCGGCAAATACGCTAAGGCTTGGACTGGGTGTAGAAATGGCGGCAGGTCTTTGTCTCGTTTCCCTCAGACAGAGTATCAAAGAACGACGATGCAGCCTACTAGACGGGGTGATTTCAGAAGATGTGATTGATGATATCATAGTTTCCATTCAAAACAACTCCGATTCGGCGGTAACGATAAACGAAGGAGATTCGCTATGCTGTGTAAACTATCAACGGTAAAAAAATATATATTGCTAATAAATAAAAGAATGGAATACGAAGGCATCAAAATCTATCCAAACCTAACAAATATAACACCCTCCGCGCCGGAAGGTGAAATACAAATAGCCGCGGGGTCTGCACAAACGTATCGACTTCAGAAGATTAGCGAAATCAAAAAGGAGATCGAGCAAGAACGCGACAAAAGAGCAGCGTTGAGTAAAAAGTACCATAGAAGTGTGAGCGTAATCGGCGTAGTAGACAACGTCCTCATGGCGGTCACGATGGGGCTCGGAATTTCGGGAATCAGCGTACTAGCCACCATAATTGCAACCCCCATCGCTATTGCTATGGAAGGGACAGCGCTAGGTGCGGGGCTATTGAGTATAATTGGCAGCCGAATCTGTAAAAAGCTCGCCCTGAAGGCGGAGAAGCATGAAAAGATCAAAACGCTAGCTGACGCGAAGCTCAACACGATCAGCGACCATATTTCAAAAGCACTCGTGGATGATCACATTTCAGACGAGGAATATTCTCTGATTCTAAGTGAGATTGAAAAATTCAATGGCATGAAAGAAGAAATCAAAAGTAAGTCGAAAGTTGCGATAGACGCGATGGACGAGGAAACGAAACAATCACTCATCGATCGGGGAAGAGAGGAAGTCAGGCAGTCCTTTCAAAGCATGTTTGAGAAAAATACCGAATCTGTGAGAAAGACGACTAACGCGAACATGTATGAAATCATGTAGACTTGTAGAGTTTTGTAGACGTATGTCGCTATGTCTGAAAATACGTCTAACTTGTGTTTTTACACATGTCGAAAAACATGTCGAAAAACACGTCTAGAAACACGCCGGAAAACATGTCGAAAAACATTAAATTTTTTATTAAAAATGTCGTTTCTAAAGATAGATGACCCGGCGAAAAGAAATTTCATAGTCGAAGAGTTTCTGAAGTCCAAGAAGAATATTCAACAGAACTTTTTATCGGAGAGATTGGGGGATTCGGGGCTGCAACAAGAATTAACCAAGCTGTACAAGCCTATCGTCGAGTCGCAATCCGCAATTTCCAAAGAGCAAAATGTCTTACTATCCGCCATCAAAGAAAACTCGATAGCTACTACAAACGCACTACAGACGCTACCCGCTTCGTTGAAGGTTCAATTTCCTCAGTATCCCTCGATAGAAGCGTATAGCGACGATCCGACTGAGGATATTAGAACTTTAGAATTAGGTGATGTAGCCACCAAGTACCTTCATCAATACGCCTCCGATAGAAAAATCGTAGACACGACGTTCGGAATACGATCAAAAAATGGACAATTCTACATCGGCGACGCTCCGATTTTTATTCAAGGTGACGATGTGACGGTTGGAAATAAGACGTATGGCGGAACACCGGGGCTTTGGGAGTTGTTGACGATGAAACAGCCGAACGCCTCGATATACGATAATAATGATAGAGACGATTACGCCGAGATTCTACTCGCGTCGGATGCTATCAGACAGCCAAAAAATCCCAACAAACCGAAAGCATCTTCGAGCGTCAAATATCGGGAAATTATCAAACCGATATGGGAAAAGAGGACTCGTAATGCGGTGGGTAAAGGCGTGGGTGGCGTAATCGTTATTTCCGAAGATCCGAATGTATTAGCGAAACAGCTAGAACTACGATTTCAAAGCTTCAAAGCAGGCAATACCGGCGTGAGAAACGAGATCGTGGCGATGTGCGACGCGTTATTGAGGCAGGAAGTGCTGAGTAAAGATGCTTACAAAAATATAATGATGACATTGTAAAATGCAGAAAAAATGCAAGTCATTAATAGAAGGAGGTATAGAAAACAATACGTTATCGGAGGATCGGGAATATTCGATACAATTTCGGGATTTTTCAAACGACTTGTAACGTCGAACGCCGCCAAACAATTAGCAACGACCGCTCTCAACGCGAGTAAAGACGCGGCGAAAGAAATTGGGAAAAAGGCCATCGATGTTGGGAAAACAACCGCAATCGACGCTGGCAAACGATTAGTGGACAAAGCAGTGGCCAAACTGTTTACTCCTGCTCCTACTCCTACTCCCACCTCCAAGAAAATTACGCCAGAAACTATACAAATTTTAGAGCGGCTGAGCGGCGTCGGGTCGAGCCCAAATATCTCGAATATCCCGAATATTAATAATCTGATGATGGGGGATGGTCTGAAGAAGAACGGCGCCATGTCGATACAAGATTTAGTACGCTCGCTAAACGGCGCCGGAATGAAGGTCGCGTAAAAAATATATTATCGCGTAGTAAAAAGTAGTAAAAATGCAATCATCTGATATTCTGAGATTTACCGAACAACCATTGAGCGATGAAAGCGTCGAACGTTACGAATGGTACGAGTATGAGCCGATATCGGGGGCGAATCTAAACACCTTAGAATAAATATCGAACTTCAAGATCTATTTTGTCATCCAGCAGAATCTTACCTGTTGTTCGAGGGTAGATTGACGAAGGCGGTCAACAACAACACCTTCTACGTTAATGCCGATGAAGCAACCCTTACGAATAATGGGCTCATGCATCTTTTCAGTCAAATTTCGTATTCACTGTCGAATCAGGAAATTGAATCGTTATTTCACCCGGGTCAAGCAACGACGATGCTCGGATTACTCAAATACCCGAATGATTTTCAACTAGCTCAAGGTCTGAATCAGTTGGGGTACAAGGACAGCGGAGCGACGGCTGCTATCGCGGATAATCAGGGTTTCGCCGTGAGACAGGCGTATATAATTCAAAAACCAAATGCCAAAGGTACTTTTAGCTTTGTTGTTCCATTGAAGCATATTTTCGGATTTTGCGATGATTACGACAAGGTTGTTTTTGGTGTGAAACATACGCTAACTCTGGTTCGTAAAGCCGATGATGACGCAATTTTTAGACTCGCCGGCGCGGGCGCAGCGGATGCAGGGAAAGTTAGGCTGGATAAAATCTCATGGTTCATGCCGCACGTTATTCCCGCGGATATGGAGAAGATGCAATTGTACAAAACTATCGAATCGAAAGCGTCGCTGCCAGTTGCGTACAGAGCCCGTCAATGCGACACCACCTCCGTCGCACAGTCGACTAATTTTAGCTGGAGACTTAGCGTCAAGACATTACCCGAGAAGCCTAGGTACATCATCTTGGGTTTTCAAACCGACAAAAGCGGCGATCAACTACACAATCCATCCGTTTTCGATCATTGCGATCTGAAGAACATGTTCGTGATGATGAACCAGGACCGATACCCAGTTGTCGACTATAATCTATCATTTCCGAATCAACAATTCTCACGGGCGTACCGAGCAGCAGCCGCGTTCAGTGAAAAATACTATGGAATGGACGAACTAATGACGCAATGCAATATCACACCCTCGGACTTCAAAGATCTGTTTCCGATTATGGTGTTTGACGTGAGCAAGCAATCCGAGCGTCTGAAGTCATCGGTGGTCGATATCCAGATCAAAGGCACGTTCAATACGGCGGCGCCAGCTAATACGGAAGCATACGCAGTGGTGATTTCAGACAAGTTACTGAGGTTTCAATCGGATGGGCAGAAAATGAGCGTGGTGTATTGAAGAAAGATAACGCTGAAGAATAATGAGACTTACAGATACCTATCGCGCGTATATGAACGATAGGTATCTACGGTTACCTAGTACAAAAACTCGACCTGCAATCCGGCTCCGCCCATGAGAAGACGGCGACCGGCTGTTGGACTGTGCCTGGACATGATGGAATATAACTTCATACCGAGCTTATCGTTGGCGTAGAAAAATATGGCGACGGTTGGTAATGCGAGCGATATTCTGCTGCCAACCGTTGTTCCGCCGACCTTGTATTCAAAAAGTTCGTCGCTATCTAACTCATCTTGGGCATACGCAATTCCGATTATTTTTTCGCCCGGACTATCATTTCCTATCAAGAAATTCGCGAATCCGCTAAGTCGATATACGCCCGTACGATGAATAGTTATGAAGCCCAAGGACGTCGTATACGCCGAATCCGTATTGATGGCAACGACCGTTAATTTATGATGCATTACATATGCGCCTGAGAATGCACCACCATGCGCTGCAAATGTGCCCGAGAATGCGCCACCACTTACGATAGCAGTCGTCGCTCCGCTGTCATCCTCTCTCAACACACAAATAGCCGGTCCGGTTGTAGGTCTCCAATTCGCGGATAATGCTGGCGCCGCTGTTATAGCTCCAGCCGTTCCTTCGAACCTATATATAATACCGCTCGTCGTATTTCTCACTAGATTACCCGGAGATACCCTCATACCCGAAACGTAATCTCTCGTAGCGATATCCGCTGTTTTAAAAGCAACCTGCCGGTCGACGTATTTCTTGTTAGCTAAATGATTATCGCTGGTTGGCTCGGCGGTATTAGTGATTTTATTGACGACTAGGGCTGTAGCTTGAGCTAAACTAATGGCGTTATCGTCGTTACCCACAACGGGGTAAGCAGTCGGCAAACCAACGAGATGATGACCTTTCATATCTATATCTCCAGTAACGCTGTTGCTTCCATCTAGCCTTAGAAAAGTACTGTTTACTTGAGACAGCGTAACGCCCCCTGCAATTATTCTCTGCGTAGATCCTGAATCCGTATGACCAAATTTATCAACAGGCATTTTGAATATAATAATTTTTATTAATTCAGGGCCGTAAGAATGCCGCTGAAAAGTCCCTACACAAAATGTTCGTAGCGAGGGATGAAAAAGCGTGTATGTTGACGTAATCGAACTCGTCTAGAAAAACTATGTTACTACCGATTGAATGGTTTTGCGAACCTTTCGTACTCCCTCCGCCCGCAATTTGCATGTACGACGCTCCATTTTTATACAGGTGGACGGTGCCATACGCGGTATTACTATTGTTGCAAAATTCTATGTACGCCGAAACGATATAGTACCCGGCTTTACTGGGGAAGAAAGAAGTCGTTCCGATACCCTGTTCAATACCGTGTCTTGCGGTACCGCATCTTATTACGTCAAAAGTAACTGCAGTGTGAGTTCTAGCGAGTATAGCCTGTTGAGTTGAACTGTAAGCACTAACCACGGGCCCTACCACCGTCGCCACTTTCGAAGTAAGTTGTTCATCGACGTATTTCTTATTCGTCAAATGATTATTGTCGGTCGGGACGTCGTCGTGATTCTGCAGTAAATCTATTACTTGCCCCCGACTCACAGCCTCATCTATTCCCGCTTCCGGGGTATTCGCTGTATTCGTTGTAGGCAGACCTCTAATAGTATGACCACTCATATTTAGGTCGCCAGTCGCCGGGTTTGCTCCATCTAGCCGTAGAAAAGTACTATTTACTTGACTTTCAGTAACTCCCCCGGCAATTACTCTTTGCGTAGATCCTGAATCTGTATGTCCAAATTTATCAACAGGCATTTTTTACATCTGAATATAATTTTCAATGCAGGCTGTTTATAACTTCTTGAAAACTCACCCCATCTTTACATGTTTTTTTCAGGACGTGCAGGCATAGATGACCGCAAAACACTTCGTTGTCAGGCTGTACGCGTTCGCTATTGTAGTACACAGGACTCTGCAAATACTTTACCAGTTCTGTAGGAGGGGGCAGGCCATAGCTGTCGAAATATATTTTATCCTTGCCGTTCTTCAAAAAAAGCGACCCAGTGCGAGCCAGTTCCATTAGAATCGTCTAGATTTAGAATGCCACACTCGTTCCGGTTAGGTTTCTTTGGGAGCTCGTCTCTGAGAAATACTCCCCGGAAATTAGGGATATTGAGCTTTTTCGCGGCATCTAGTAGTTCAAAATTTGTCAACGGATGATTCGGGAGAATAACGCCTTCGACATTTATATTTTTCACAGTTGTATAGCTCATTTTAATATTTCATCTAGATGTTTCACAAACTAATGAGCTTTCGAGCTTCTACGCAGGCGAGATAATATTTATGTCTGCAATTTTTGCATTCATTCGCCTTTCCATCTTTTTGAAATCGATTGTTGACGTATTCCGATATGTTCTGATTTACCTTACACCGGCTGCAAACTTTTGTGTCTTTTGTCTCCCTAATTTCCTGTCTTGCGTATTTGTGTGCAAGCTCTTTCACTTTGGCATTTTTACAAATTTTACAGCTGGGGTAATACCCGCTCTTCTGTGAGTTATCTTTGTGAAATTCGTCCAAGCTTTTTTCTATTTTGCATTTAGAACACACTTTTTTGCCGCATCCATTTTATATTAGTGTAAATTATTCTTTATTTTGTTTAGTTTTCAGCGTGTAGTGCCCATAGGCTAGGGTGTGGATCCCGTCGTCCATTATTACTCTTTTGTCGTCGTTTGCTGAGAGAGCTATTTTATTTACTTCTTCGGTGTAAATTTCATGGCGATAGGAGCGAATGACGTTCATCGCTCTCGACTGTTGTCTTTTCGTAAACACGCAGTCTTTGTAATCTGCGTGAGTGATTGATTTCTTGACGACGTTCTTTTTCACTCCTTTACATTTCTTGTAGTCTTCACCCGCCATTTTGTAAGAGTACAACTTGGATCGCAGCCGACAAATTCTTCAATCTGTTTTCCCGCGGCCTCGTCTTTGAACATACCAACCACTTTTTTATTAGCGCCAGATTCTATACCCGACGGATGATCGCTCGGATAGTCTGAAGTATCGAACATACTTTGGACGTCGGGAGAAATATCTTTGTAGAAGTCTACCGTTTTAATTTCATACGCCAAAGAATCGGTATCGGTGAATAATAGCTTGGCCCTATCTCCGTACTTGGCCTTGATGTAATTATAATGAAACTCATACATGAGCGTCTTACTAACGTCCAATATACACATTCCTAGATATATCGGCTTGTTGTAAAACAACTTGGTCTTTTTCATGTGAACGGCGATGAGGTTTTCGTCGAAAATAGTTCGTCTGTCGTAATTAGTTTTCGCGGCTAGCTTGATGGCTTCCTTCTCATCACTCACCAATCGTATGTCAACTCGATTCTCGATAGCCTCCATTGTTTTACCGAAAACGCTATTGTTCATCAGTTTGAAAAAGTCTTTCTCAAAATCGTTCGTAGCTTTCGTTCTCAGGTTGGTATTCAGATCGATATACTTTTTCAGCCAGGCACTTTCCACGAATTTTATTCCCCGATGTATTTTTACGATTTTCAATCCGAGACGTTCATACAATTTTAAATTTTCGTAATGAACGACGTACTTTACTTTGTCATTCAAGTTTGGAATGAGTTTCGCTACATCTGATCCCGCAGGTTTTACACTCTCCGGAGCTAGTGGATAATCATTATGCAGGTCGTGCAATTCTTTTGGATATTCTAAGTCGACTTCTAACACACATCCCACTCCATCTCGTTCAGTAATGTTTCTCCAATCAGTCAATTCGCCATCATTCATCCATTCGAACCCGTGAGTTGGTAACGGTTTGCTCATCGCCCATCCGTACAAGTTGTTCGCGTCCAAGTAGGGAATGAATACTGATTGCTGGGTGGGATTGAAAGCTTCTCCCATGTACTCGTTGTTCGCTTTCGCGTATCGATGTGAAATCGTGCTGACGCCTCCTCGTATTCCCTGCTTGATCATCAGCAACATATCGTAGTCACTCAACAACTCCAACTCTACACCAGTCGTCTTCAACGCCGCATCCCATGCAAGTCCTGGGCTAGTGTAGTACCACGCAGGATCTAGGTTGTAGTGCTTCATACAGACGTCTCTGAAGTTTTCGAACACATCCGCTAATAATAGAACATCCGATAAATTGTACAAGTCATGATATTGACGTAATGTTTTGCATTCAAATTTGTCCCATACCGTTTTCGCGTGCGCGTAATCTTTTTCGCTGATACCCGAATCGGTTAGTTTTGAATAGAAGGCATGCTTCGATGGTAATTCGGTTTCGTTTAATCTTTCAACACCGTCGACGTAATCATATGGGTAAACGCCTTTTCTGAGTAAAAGATCCAGCTTCTCACCTTCAAAAAATTTCCCTAAATTCTTGCACTGGTCTTTCTGAAGATTTTTCGATAACGCGTCGAGGCTCGAGGGCATGAATCTTAAACTATCGATGAAACGTAATTCGCGCTTGACTTCTCTCTCTTTTCCATCTGCGTCTACAAATTTATCGACGACGACCTCTCTGCTGAATGAGATATACTTTTCTTCATTGCAGGGAATGCATTTGATTTTCTCGCCGTGTTCGCCCCGTAATTTCTTGATAAATAAATGGCTGTCATAACCTCTCAAATTGTGAAATATGACAGGGAAGAACTTGGAGACTTTGTATTTCAGATTACAAAGGTTGTGAGCGGCACCTCTAAATTTTCCAGTCAAATGACAGTGATCTCGTACTCGTTTTTCATCGTCTATAAATTCTCCCCCGCATATATGGCAAACAGTAGCCGAGTCGAAAAGCTCCTGCTCTTTCTTTCCGAATATCATTTTCTTTGGGAATTTGAACTGGTTATATATTCGTTTCACATTTTCTTCGAGACTGTCTATGAATTTCTGAGCGACATCATCGTCTTCGTTTTCAGCTGTAAACCTCACAGGCTCTTGAGAATAAACATCATCGTCGAAGCATTTCAAATGATAACAAAACGAACTGGGCGTATGTTTTTGAAACTTGTTGGTGTAAGACGTGCTAGGAACGGGTTGGCATGTACCGATAGGTTTGATGAACGACTCAAAATCGGCAAAGTACACAAACGGTACGCGCATCTTTCTATAGTGATGTGTAAAACTTAGCATAGTCCCAGGTTCCGGAAGTTCTATTCGTTGGGCGTCCTGCTGCGAACAGTACTCAGTATGTTTGCGAAGCGATTCTACCTTTCTAAAACCGATTAAACATCTTCTGCAATAGTGCATTGAATTATGGGATTTTTCTGTTCGTAGTGCTAGCAATCTGTTAAAATTCTTGATCCAGCAATAATGCTTCTTTTCCCCATCAGAAATGAGTAATAGATCTACACACCTATCATTCTCATGCTTTGATATATATAGTGGGAATACATTCGCTTCTTTCTCGTAACCAAAAACATTAACACTAATATTATTATTTCGCTCAAACTTACTCATCACATTAGCATCCGCTGCTACGGGGAATTCGATACCAGACCAATTGAGTTCCTCAGACTGTCTAATTAATTCTTTCGTAATTCTTTCTGTATTTTTGTCGACTGGGTTTACAGCTCTCGTTACGCACCACTTGAAGCATTCATCGTCTTCGTTCTTCATATTAATAATAGCCTTTTTATTCGCCAAATAATCAGGAAGTGGAATATAAGAACTTCCTTTCAATGGTTTATATACCACTGTATCGATATCCAACTTCAAAACGGTTTTGAATCTCCAATTACTCCCCCGCATTTGAAAACTGGCCATGCTCTCCTTAATTTTATCCGCTGCGTTGGCATATATTTCCCTCACATCGGTTGCTTCTAAAATAATATCACTCTTTGATTTGAAATTAGGCTCAGCCGTTACTACTTCGCCGGTTTTCATATCTACTTTCTCCATTACGCACATGAGGTCGAATTGAACTTTTACCCCGCGATTTTTCCCTAGCAGCCTAACTACCTGCGGTCTTACAGCCTTGAGAAAAGTTGCAACATCGATCCCGTTGTCGCCATCGATCGTGTATCTTTTTGTAAACCCTCTGATAGCCGCCGCAGTCTCTCGAAGTTTGAACCTATGAATGGGCGGTTTTATCTGCGGAGGTAACTCACTAATCTCGCGAGTCAGCCAATCCGAAAAAACTATTTTATTTTTCCCCGTGTTCAAAAATTTCCAAGTATTAGACAAGAATGCCGTAAGTTCCGCTTTTGCTAATCTCGAGTATCCTCTTTGTCCTCTCTTTTTTGCAATTTCTCGCATTTCTCGTACAGTGGCGGGGGTTTGCGCTGGTGCTTTGGTGACCTGGGCCACACGAGCGCCTAGTCGATCTCCCTGCGATATGAACGCTATGAGTTCCGCTTTTCGCAAACTCGAGTATCCTCTTTGTCCTCTCTGTTTTGGAATTTGTCGTAATTCTTTCAGATTATACGATGAGTAGTCCATTTTATATTGGGATATCTTGTCTTTAGGCCGAGTTGGATATTCCATTTTTTCAGTCATTTTATATACGCCAGAGAAAATTTTTTTTTACTTTTTTTACTTTTTTACTTTTTTTACTTTTTTACGCCAGACATCGAATTTGAAAAAGTAAGGCTATATTGGTCAAACTGTGCGGGCACTCAATTTTTAAGGCTGTATTGGTCAAATGGACGAAAGTCAAGGCTGTACTGGTCGAATGGGCGAAGGTCAAGGCTGTACTGGTCAAATTGGCGAAGGTCAAGGCTGTACTGGTCAAATGAGTCAGCCGCCTTATTGGGCCTCTACTGACATTATTAAGCTGGGAACCAATAAGTGATCGGATAATAACAGCAAGGATACAGACGAGGTTCTGCAAAGTCACTATAATACAGGTGTATGCTCCTACGAATACGGCTGAAGAGGAGGATAAAGATGGTTTTTACGATCAGTTACAGGGCATTTTGGAAGAGATCCCAAGCCACGACTTGAAGATTCTAATGGGGGACTTCAATGCGCAGATTGGGGCAGACAACAGTGGATGGGAGGAAGTCATGGGAAGGATGGCAAGAGGTGAGAGATCGGACAATGGAGAAAGATTTCTAAGCCTATGCAGCAGCAACAACCTAAAGATCGGAGGTAGCTTCTTCCAACACAAAAACATACACAAACTAACATGGACATCTCCTGATGGAAATACTCGAAATCAAATAGACCACATATGCATATCTGGGAGGTGGATGTCATCACTAAGAGATGTTAGGGTCTACAGAGGGGCAGATGTTGCATCAGATCATCAACTTGTGGTAGCAAAAATAAAGATCAAATTGAAAAAGATGACAGGAAGGAAAAAGAGAATGGTCATAAATACGGACAGCCTACAGGAAACAGTAACTCAACAAAGATATGAGATGGAGTTAAAGAACAGGTTTGCTGTCTTGGGGAATCTGCCAGAGGAGACAGAAGAAGTGGAAGCAGACATCGGGCTAGATGTGGGAGGGGTGGATCAGGAGTGGCACCAATGGAGCAACGTGGTTATGGAGGCTGGAAAAACAACGCTGGGGTTCAAGAGAGGAGGCAAGAAGGAAGCATGGATATCCAGAGACACATGGAAGACCATAGACGAGAGAAAACTGCTAAAGCAGAGTATGGAACAAACGTGCACTGAAGCAACCAGTCAGCAGGAGAAAGCAACAGCATACAGGGAGAAGGATAAGGAAGTCAAGAAGAGATGTAGAGATGACAAGAACAAATATATTCTGGAAAGAACGAATGAGGCAGAAGAGGCAGCAAGAAGAGGAGACTCCAAAAAGCTTTTCCAGATTGCTAAAGAACTGAATGGGAATTCAAGAACGCAAACCATGCCAATCAAAAGGAAAGATGGACAGGTGGCAAAAACGCATGAAGAGCAGGCCGGGCGCTGGAAGGAGCATTTCGAGAACATTCTGAATTGCCCAGAGCCAACAATACAACATGAGGCTTCTGACTTAGAGCAGGAGGTGGAGGAGGTGGATATTGATGTAGAGGCCATAAGCGAAGAAGAGATTAGAAAGGCAATAAAACATCTGAAAAATGGAAAAGCTGCAGGGAATGATGGGGTAAAAGCTGAAATGATCAAGCACGGAGGCGAGACGATGGTGAAACAGCTGACGAAACTGTGCAACAACATATGGACAGCGGGCAAAGTTCCGGAGGAATGGAAGGAAGGCATAATCATCCCGATACCAAAAAAAGGAGATCTAAGGGATTGCAACAACTGGAGAGGCATCACGCTGTTGTCAATCCCGGGAAAAGTTATGGCCGCGGTAATGCTGAACCGCATGAGGTCTACCATAGATGAAAGATTACGACAGGAACAGGCGGGTTTCAGACCTGGTAGGTCATGTTGCGAACAGATGTTCACACTTAGGCAAATAATAGAGAAGTCTTTGATGTACGAGACACCTGTACTAATCAACTTCATTGACTTTAAAAAGGCCTTTGACAGTATACACAGAGAATCGCTGTGGAGGATAATGAAAAATTATGGGATTCCATCAAAGATAATTGACATCACCCGGAGTTTCTATGATGGTAGTCGCTGTGCGGTGAGATGCGGAGGGGAGGTGGGCGAATGGTTCCAGATTGTGACAGGAGTAAGACAGGGGTGTGTGTTGTCACCAATGCTTTTTGCCTTAATCGTGGATTGGGTGATGATGAGAGTATCAGAGGACGCCAATACTGGTTTGAGATGGGTAAATGATGATAGGCTGAGGGACTTGGATTTCGCAGACGATATCGCCCTGTTGGACAACACCTGGAAAGGGATGAAAGATTTAACACTCAGAACACAGATGGAAGCAGCAAAGGTGGGACTTACCATCAATCCAAATAAAACAAAACTCATGAAGGTTGGAAAATGGGAGGAAGAAGGCAGTATTATGGTGGACGGTCAGGATGTAGAATCGGTAGATAGCTTTTGCTACCTTGGAAGTCAAATATCAGCAGACAGCAGCTGTGACAGGGAAATAAAAACACGTATAGGAAAGGCA
Source organism: Lumbricus rubellus (assembly GCA_945859605.1). Taxonomy (NCBI): domain Eukaryota; kingdom Metazoa; phylum Annelida; class Clitellata; order Crassiclitellata; family Lumbricidae; genus Lumbricus; species Lumbricus rubellus. The sequence continues at coordinate 5,928,082 of OX243827.1, forward strand.
AATGCTGCATTTGGAGGACTTGCTAACATCTGGAAAAAGAACGGATGCAGCATAACAACTAAGATGCGCCTCTATCATGCTGTAGTCTTGAGTACACTTTTGTATGGATCGGAGACATGGCCGATGACGGTGGCAAACAAGAGAAGATTGGAAGCAGCACATCACAAATGGCTAAGAAGAATCCTGCATGTATCGTGGCGAGACAAGATACCGAACAAAACCATTAGAGAGAGAACGGGGCAGGAAGAAATGGAATCCATCATCAGAAGAAGGCGACTGAGGTGGGCGGGACACGTGTTCCGAATGGAGGACGAAAGAAGAGCCAACCAAGTGATGCCGTGGAATCCTGGAGGAAAAAGGAAGAGAGGAAGGCCGAGAAAGAACTGGCTGGAAACCATCAGGGAGGATCTGAAATGCCTGGAGATGTCGTGGGACGAGGCCAGGGAATTGGCGGCGGACAGAGAAGAATGGAGACGATGCGTTGCCCGATGTGCAGATCTGCACGGGATGGACTAAGTTCTAAGTAAGTAAGTATATAATTTATATATATAATTTATATATATATGTATATAATTCATATATATATAATTTATATATATAATTATATATGTATATAATTTATATATATAATTTATATATATATAATTTATATATCTATATAAATATATAATTTATATATGTATATAATTTATATATATATATAAAATTATATATGTATGATCTATTGGTTCGTTGACCTTTCCGCATTAACGCAAACGGAAAGAGTGAGAGACGAAAGGTGACAGGTGTGTCTGTAGCAGTTGACCTCCTCTCACCCTGCAGAGACAGGTGAACTAAGACAGACACAGCAACATAGACACAGAGACACAGAGACAGAGACACATAGACACAGAGACATAGACACAGAGACATAGACACATAAACATAGACACAGAGACATAGACACAGAGACATAGACACACAGACACACAGAGACAGAGACACAGAGATAGAGACACACACAGCGACATAGAGACACAGAGACATAGACACAGCGACATAGACACAGCGACAGAGAAGCGTACGACGATGCATGATGAAGCATTACAGCAGCAGCGTCTGATTATAACAGAAAGCAAATATATCCGGAAACGATGTCTCCACACTATTTTAGCAAAACGATTCGAGACGGACGAGAATGAAGAAATTTTTATTCCTTTTTTATGTGGAAATCTGTCAGTTTATGTCTGCATCTTCTTGCTTGTGTGGGTATAATTTTATGTAAGCTTATGTTAATTATGGCCTATAGCACCTTCCTATGCATGTGGGCATCTGCCTGTATATGTGGGCATCTGCCTGTATATGTGGGCATCTGCCTGTATAATGTATATGTGGGCATCTGCGTGCCTGTATGTGTGGGCATCTGTCTGCTTTTATTGCACCTTCCTATGCATGTGGACACCTGCCTGTGTAATACTGTGTATGTATGCGTGAGCTGTGATAAACCAAGATAAAGTTTGACGCGGAGACTTCGTCTTACGCGTCACAAATTTCCTGAATGGCGACGCCACTCAAGCAGACGACACAAACAACCAATCAACCAGACAACCAGACACGAGTGTGGCATTCATCAGACACTGTAGGTCACTGAGGCGAACATAGAAATAGACAAAAAGAAGAAGGCGCTTTTAAAAATATAGATAGGCCTAGTAGATGGATGAATGGATAGATGGATGGACGGATCACACCGTAGGTTACATGATGACACCATAATTATACAATACCATATTTATAATACCGTATTCGATATGATACCATGTTGTATTATATTATGATATTATAATGATATTTCTTAATCTAATCTAATTACTTTACAGGCCAACTGCTTGGTAACTATTGTCGTCTCCCAGGTTCCCAGTTAAAACTTCGCGACCTCTTCTCTCAGCTTCTTTGCAGTTCAGAAATCTAAATCATCAGATGAGATCAGTTGATGAGCCGCTTCACTGGAAAGGAAAGGACGTCTTGACCGACGGATATTGCAGATGTCATCAACAGTTCATCAACAGAGATCGAGGATGGTTGACGACAAGACATGTCATCAATAGACATTCCGATGGCGATGATATTGGCATATTTCATATTCCTCTTGACTACCATAATCATTTTTTTATTGTATTCGGGTTGCAAATAATAATGCGAGCACTCTGTTTTGTGGATCCGAAACATTATGGCCAATGACGATGTAAAACAATTGAAACTTGTTGCAAATCACAAGTGGCTCAGAAGATTATTTACCGGCATCAAGATAATAATGAACAAACTTATCAAAGAGAGAGGATATAATTTGCAGAAAAGACTGAGTGTAGATGTGGCAGGCATGTGGGCGTATGGATGAAAATCAACTATCATCTAATCATCTAAACATCTAATCATCTAATCATCTTGACAGTAAAGTCAAGTTAGTTAGGCAAGTGATGTCTCGTAAAATTCTTTGCATGACACCTGCGAGAGAGTTTGAATCATTTGTGTGAACCACAAACAGTGTTTCAAGATTGCTTTTATTGATACCAACAAAACAGTAAATTACAGATGTCAAGCCTGCTGCTGGAGACCAGTGAATTATTCAGTGAATTATCCAGTTAATTATCCAGTGAATTATCCAGTGAATTATCCAGTGAATTATCCAGTGAATTATCCAGTGAATTATTCAGTGAATTATCCAGTGAATTATCCAGTGAATTATCCAGTGAATTATCCAGTGAATTATCCAGTGAATTATCCAGTGACTTATCCAGTGAATTATCCAGTGAATTATCCAGTGAATTATCCAGTGAATTATCCAGAGGCGTCAAGACAGAAGAAGGCAAAGGATTCCACGATTATCCAGCATGTGGAATTAAACTATTGCCAAATAAAATCTATTAGCCCCACCTTATACAGTAGGTCTATTTCTTTGTTTCTTTGTCTGTCTATCCTTCCATCTCTCTCTCTCTCTTTCTCTCTGTCTCTCTGTCTCTCTCTGTCTCCCTTCCAATCTCTCTTTCTTTCGGCCTCTTTTCACTCTCTTTCTCTCTTTCATATGCGTAAAACTGAACTGCAGGTAGCAACAACAGTATAGTCTTCATCTTGAGTTTCTTGACATAATAATTATCGTCGTCGTCATCATCATCGTCATCATGGTTCCAACGACGCAGCTACATAAATACTTGTGTCAAGGTCAGTCGTTGCTTCCCTCTATCAACGAAAACATTTGACAAAGTAGTAAATATAAAGTCACTTCTGTCGTGTCTTAGTAACAACATTGCAACGCACATTGCAACGCACATTGCAACGCACATTGCAACGCACATTGCATGTATTTTGGAGATCAATAATTCTTTCATTCCATTCAGATCTGAGCTTATGTTGGACAATACCATCGAGTCTTGGACGGTGCCGGGTGGGGGAGGAGCTAGGAGGAGCGCAAATTGCAGAATGTGTTGAGCTGACTTCTTAACGACTTCCTCGCTGATCTGAAAGATGTCTCGCACATGGCTTAAGACGATGCATCCAGGCAGCGCAATAAACAAGACTCATGTCCATATACTAAATTCTTTATCTGTTTACCGAAACGCTTATTTCACACAATATTACGACGTTTGCACTGCAGGAGGAGAGTGCTTTACCGTGTCTTATGAGATAAATATAATTATATGTAGTCTATACAGAATAAAATTATTTCTTTTTGAATTGACAAGTGCCAGACATAAAACAGAGAAGCTGAATCAAATTCTCCATTAGCCTCTCGCCCATAGCCATCTCCGAATAATTTCAAGAAAAAGTGACGCATGACCTTTCTAAAAAAAGGTGCAGTTCTGCAGACAGAGCGAGACATAGCCTACATGCATATCTTTATATCATAACTAGCTGTACCCAGCCACGCGTTGCTGTGGCAGAAAAGACCTCCCCCTCCTTCTCCCCTCCCCCTCCCCCTCCCCTACCCCTCCCCCTCCCCTCCCCCTCCCCCTCCCTCACACCGTCCTTTACTGACAGCGGATATAGCCCAAGAATGTTATAAGGCCGCTTTCGTAATATTCGACTCGCTTATGACGTCACGGGACGCAACCTCATTGATGTATCGTCACTGTGTTTTACGGGTGAAGACAATTCTGAAATTTTGCAAGCGCGTGGTTTGGTTGAAATTGCAAATGGCGGTCGAACGTATTGCAAAGTTCACTTTTTGTGGAAAAGATTGCGTTTTTTCGTGGAAAAGAAATCCTATGACACGGTGCTATTAGAACGGGAGGTTTTGGTAAATTTTCACAACAATCGGTGCGTGGGTTTCGGCATGATTGCGTGAAGAACTATTGGAAAGTTTCATTTTTATTTATATAGATATTGTCATCTTGGCTATCATCCTTGGACCATGATTAGGTCGGGATTAGATTCGACTTCAGCGCCTTTTATAGCAATCTCACCGTAATAGTAATCTCATTGTAATAGCAATCTCACCGTAATAGTAATCTCACCGTAAGAGCAATCTCACCGTAATAGTAGGCCTAAGCTCACCGTAATAGTCATCTTAGTTAATTAGTACGAAACTCGATTGCAACTGCTGTGTAATCACCAAAATAAGCATTCATTGCATTTGCTGGCAACGCTGCATGCAGTGGAGTTTATTTTCGTCGTTGCTAAGACTTCACTTTGCTTGATTGAGCGTGAGATTAGTTGGTGTGTAATCTGGGCTTCGAACGACCTCAGCTACCTGACTATATTATAATTATACTTTATTTTCAGCTCGATTCCATACATCGAGACAGATTGCCTTGCAAGGCAGCCGCAGAGGCGTGTATAGAAGTGCAGGAGCTCAGATTTATAATAATGCAGCGACATCTATAGTTACGGTACTATAATTATCTATGGTTACTTGAAGAGATCAGTGGCACAGCTGCTGACAGTGCTGAGACGAAGCCAAGCATTTCTTTAGACTGCAAATTATTATGCCATACCATTGCAGTGTTAGCACATAAGGCACTTAGCACATCATCATCGTGCTGCTGCACTTGAGAAGATTTGACACGATGTACAAACGATACAATAATAATAATTATTATAATAATTATAATAATTATTAAAATAAGTAATGCGAGCATCTTCTATCACTCTGCAGCATCTTGTCACGATGACTCTTATGCACATGACATTATGTGACTGCTTCTTGTTATCTGCGTGTCTGTTGGACGAACATCCTGTGGCCACACACAGTGTGGTGTGACGCTCGTCAATAATCCGGAGCCCGGCACTTAGCCTGCAGCGAGTGGCGCTTTAGAAATTCGAGTTCATGATTACGAGCATTCTCAGATGTACAAAGCATGATGTATGAATTATCATGCTACAAAGTAACGGAGTACAAGAGCAAGGCAAAGAAAAATTAGACGTCTCATGTAATCTGTGGAGGCAATTTTGAATCAATTAATAATGTCATTTATCATTATTCTTAAACTATTAAACTTAACAGTAGACCTACAAATAGCCTACTTGAAAATAATAATCTTGAATTAAAATAATTTTGAAACATAACTTTCATAGATAGTAAAGTTCTGCTTTAGCCATTTCCTTTTTCAAATTATTACTGCAATCACAGCATTGAAAAATAAGCTCTAAATAAATTTAGAATAAATAAGAAATCTTTGACATTAAATGTTGTTGACTAATGCAATTGGTTTAAAACATCTTGCTGGCGGACAGATGGACTCTTAGCAAGGTTACCGACCAATAACATCTCAAAACTGTCAGGAAATTCTGCGAACGAAAACAGAGTCTTTAAAGCTGGGCTGTAAACTTTAATAAATGTAAATGTAGGCCTACTCGGATTTTATTTAGCGCCTATAATATTGCCTCGACCTTGCTAATATATTTCAATGAATTTGATCGGTTGAGATCCTTAGAATGAGTGATGATAGAAAGATAAAGATCATATTGACGGGAATCATGGAGGGATCGGGGAGAAGAGAAAGACCATGTACATAATGGTTGCAGGACATTGAATAATGGTTTGGGATGAATGCACAGGAACTGACACTTCGGGCACAGGACAGCGAATTATGGAGAAGAGTAGTCAAGTGCGCAGTGGACACCTACGGGCTGTCAACCCATGGATAAAGAAGAAGAAGAGATCCTTGACCACCGCTCGCCCGTTTGAATGGACGCCACGCCATTTAGCTCCAAGTGCACGGACCGTGCTAGCCCAAAATTTTGAATCTCTGAAATGAGACACCTTCGGGAAGCGAACCGCGGTCCGCACGCTCTCTTGCAGAGTTGGGCACATGTGGGTCTACTGCAGACGCGCGGCCAGCGCTCTTACCGATGTAGCTAACTGGGCCAGTAAGACGCTTGACAGTGAAAAATAAAAAAAATCTTAGGTCTATCGCAATTTAGCTGCTTAAAGAGACATAGACTTCATTTCTTGTTAAACTTATATTACCTATCTGGCATATTGAGTCCAATTTTACTGCTGATCCTAACGTGAAAAGGCGATGCCTCAACTGCTATTTTAGCATTGCTGTGCGTTTGACTGTGCACGCTATTTACAAAAGTTCTACACGCAACCAAAATAGGCTATCTATTATCAGAAGAGCGTGATTTATGACATGCAGTCGGAGTCCAACGACGAGAAAAAACTGTCGACAACATCGAATAGTAAAAATAAGAATATCGTGCGGTGCATTTCGGCAGGTGCAGCATAATTATTGGCAGAAAAACACGTAAAAGATAATTGAAATAATGATATATTCGGCGTTTTTCTTCCATCGTCCAGTGTCTTGTTTATACTGCTGACTCACTGTGTTATGCACATGCCACAACTTATACACGTAATAAATGAGTGGACAGATAATTATGCATGTATATAATATTATATATATATATATATATACAGGTGATGGAGTATTTTTTTAATATCTGCTGGCGGTCAATACAGACATAGCTACACAGAAGTAAATCCTATTGGGAATTGAGAAAAAGGTATAAGCTTAGCGCAGCCGTGGCTCATACATTTCCGTCTCTAAGCCACATACAAATCAATATATATATATATATATATATATACATCTCCGTCTGTAAGCCACATACTAATCAATATATATATATACATATATATATAATAGCCTACACACAAGCAAATGTGGATATACATGCGCGATACATAATAATCTACAAAGATGTATACATACATGTATACATACACACATATACTTAGGCCTACATATCCTACATCATACAAACAGCTATGAAAATAGGCAACATACAGAGCATGCATGCCTACGTACATGCACAAGCATACATGCACACATTGTGCTTACATACATGCAATGCACACATTGTACATACTTGGGCCTATGTCCATTGTACAAGTAGGCAGCGTATACAAATGTGCTTGTTTGGCTTCTGTACAGTTCTGTACGTTATTGTGTGTTATTTCCTGTCTCATTGCGCCCCTGTCTTCTTGCATGTCCCACTGCATTCACCATTCCATCCGTGTGTCTGTGTCTCTTTCTCTTCTCTCTGACGTGTCTCTGTACTATAGCCTCAGCGTCGCTGTCTCTGTCTCTGTCTCTGTCTCTGTCTCTCCTAATAAAAAAAAGACATCGTCGTGCAGCACAAGAAACCACCACCACCACCACCAGCAGGCTGAATAGCGGTGGTGGCTGAGGTGTTCAACTAAGACGGACTGGTAGCCATGTAACCTAATTACCGTTGTGCGGCGATGGCGATGGCGATGGCGCATGCCTGGCAACGACAGACGTTCTTTCGTTGCGCATTTGAAGCTAATCCAGTTACTTAAAAAGCCCAAACCAGTTGCCTTCCAAGCAGAGACGAATATCTTTCTTATATGACTGAACATAATATTATTATGGTCGACGCTTGATGACGCCACCATCACAAAGTGATTGTTCTTACGTCTTAATTATTGTAATTAAGTGAGCATAATAACATTAATGGGTACATTATGCTCAACCACCTTCTCCTTAAAACATGGCTGCATCTTAATTCATCTGAAGTCAATTGATGTTCTCTCATCTGCTGATCCATCGTTCTCGTACCAGACACGATTGTGTCCTTCTATGCGAGCACAACCCAACGTAAACATCAATTCAGTAGAAGCCAATATTATCTTGTCACGAATGCTTGACCAAATGCTTTCTCATAGAGAAACTATACACATCGGACACTGCAGTCAGACAGTTGTGTCTAAATGCTACAAGTGTGTCTGCACTATATAGGTCGATACATCATAATTCGATTGACATTATTATGGCACGTGCTTGGTGACACAACATGGTTCTAGATTCTAGAATATTTGGATCTCAACAAATGTCACGACATTGTTAGCACTCTAAATAAGCAAGCATTAGACTAAAGCAGCTGACTTGCCAATAAACATAATGCAGGAGTTTAGAAGTGTAAACTCAAAACACCAACACTTCCAAACACCAATTATTGTAATTGTAAGTAGTAACTTCCACTGTGCCGTAGTTTAATACCATTAATAGAAACTGGATTGATGAAAATAAGGACATTTGACCCAGAAGACAATTCAGCACACCAGCAGAATCTCCCCGACTGAAACCTTCTGTATCAGAAGCTGATCAAAGAATTTGAATCTGGGAATTTGATTTTGAACAGGACCAGTTGGAATATTTAAGCAATTCTTTCTAATAATTTACGTTTATAATGCAGTAGGCCTAACCACGTTCAGTGCAGCTTGAACCACAGAAAATCCTAACTAGAAATATGGCATAAATAGATATTGAATGGCTTTGCCAATGTTATATATATATATACCTATATATATTATATACATCAATCTGCTTCACAATGGCCAGAGAAAGCGGAGAACGCTTTCAAATTATTTGCTATGCATGTATGTTATGTTTATGTGTTAGCGATATTGTTTAGAACCTAATTAGCCGCTAAAAGCGTATTATACCCTGCGCTATATAAAAAGAAACCAGACCACATAAATGTATAATGGCTTTCGAAAGACTAGACAAACAGCAACCGACAAATCCACGAAGAGAGATATTATATTGTCCGTTGAAATACAATGAAATAAGGTCGTTAATGCATTTTAGCCGCAAATATAGTAGCCTATGACGCTGTATACGTCTGTCTGCCTTTGTTCCTGTCTGCCTGTCTGCCTGTCTGTCTGTCTGTCTGTCTATCTGTCTATCTGTCTGTCTGACTGTCTGCCTGTTGGTCTGTCTCTCTGTCTGTCTGCCTGTTGGTCTGTCGTGTGCATCATCTAAAAAGCCTCGTAAATTGCCATCAATCCACGTTCGATTTGCACCGTGTTGTGATATTTTTCTGTCGCTATTTTGATCGCTTCATTCGAAAGATTCGTCGATTCTCGGAATTCGTTTCGGTCTTTGACTCATTTCGGAAACACAAACAATACAGTCGGCAGCAATAAACGAGCAGCAGCAGCAACAGCTGTCACAAAAGCGAACGATTATAATTATAAGTGCAGCTGGGTTTGAATATATCATATGGTAGTAAATAGTCAACTGACCGACCAGTTATAGAGAAAGTGAGAAAAGTAGACCAGCAGCTAGGGTGTCATAATACGATCAGAGACACATACATACATCGAAAGAGACAAACAGAGACATGCAGTGGTCACACACAGGGAGACATGTAGACAGACAGAGCGGTGGTCAGTGGTCACACAGACAGACAGACAGACAGAAAGAAAGAAAGAAAGAAAGACAGACAGACAAATATAAACATCCACCAGCAGACATATCGATGCAGCAGATTGTAAACATCACGACTCACCTGAAGAGAGCTGCGAAGACTCTGGACTTTAATCCAGAACAACTCTCGACATCCGCTTCCGTTCGATCTCGTGTTTCTATCGAGTCCACTACACATGTACATACTATTACATGTGTACAATGTACACATGTACATGCATGTACAGTGTATAACAGACAAAACGAGATGCGACAGTGCACACACGCATTAGAAGATGCAACACATCACCAGCCTCCTCATCCTCCTAACTATCATCATCATCACCGTCGTCGTCGTCATCACCGTCGTCGTCATCGTCGTCGTCTCTAGCATCCGCACAACAAAAATAACCATCGCATCTGTACGATGATGATCGTTGGTCGAATATTGGACATGAGGCTGAGAAGCATCATTCCACACAACGATCCATACTCGCCAACACCAGCAGCAGCAGCAGCAGCAGCAGCAGCATCCGTCGACTGCTGCACGAGCCTCCTCCCCATCCTCCTCGTTCTCTCCCACCTTCTCCTTCTCTTCCTATCACTCCTTCTCCTCCTCCTCTTCCAGCACCAGCTCTTCCTCACTTCCAGCCATCGCCATCGCCGCCAGTCAGTCGGTCGGTCGGTCGTGCGTCGAGGCGAGAGAGAGAGAGAGAGAGAGAGAGAGAGAGAGAGAGAGAGAGTGGGAGAGGAAGAGGGAGAGAGAGATAGAGAGAGGGAGGGAGAGGGAGAGGGAGAGGGAAAGAGAGAGAGGGAAGGGGGCGTGCGCTACCGTGCACTAGTTGGGCGCTGGACGGACAGAAGCCCTGCTGCTGCTGCTGCTGCTGCTGCTGCTGCTGCTGCTGCTGCTGCTGCTGAATGCGTATACACTATAATACAAGAGACGACGTATTATATGCCATCAGTTGCTATGTGGTTGTGGCGACCAGTCCGTCTCTATATAATTTTTATACGCTCTTATATGTATATTTATACGGCGTTTTCGTTTGACTATTGACGTCCAGCAGCCAA
>OX243827.1:5941344-6096344 GCA_945859605.1 Lumbricus rubellus
GACTATATATGCATTTCTGATTAAAGATAATTACTATCTGCCAGAGTTGGGTAACTGATAGAATAGATTCTAATCGATTGGCTAATTTGATTAGATATAAGCAACTAATTCTTATCTAGTCATTGAAATGTTTGTCTCCATCTTTCTTATCCGCTGCATCTTATTCGCATACTTTGCTTCATGCAAAGCAACATAAAATAAACAATTATTAAAAATGCATTCATGAAATTTTGTCTTAAAAGAAAATGGAAGAATCAACGCGATATTTTCAGAACGGATGAGAACGATTCTATTCGATTCGATTCGATTCGACAATTCAGTCTTAGAATTGGACGAAGGACGAATGTGGGTGGGGGTAAGGATCAAAGGACGAATCGGGAATAAAGATTAAAGGACGGATGGTAGTAAGGATTAAAAGGACGGATGAGGAATTAGGATCAAAAGATGGATTAGGTATAAGAATCAAAGGGCGGATGGGGAATCTGGGGGATAAGATCATAAGGATGGACTGGGACTAAGGAGAGATGAAGTGAAGAATGAATCCATCTGCGAAGTGAAGAATTGGAGAATTGGAGAAGGGTCATTGAAAGTAAAAGCAGAATAATCGTCCGCCATGACAGATGGAAATAATGTCCACATCGACCTCTGCATGGAAAGTTTCTGCATATATATATATATGTATATATATATTATATGATATTATATGATACGACGTTTATTTGTATATATTATACGATACGGTTACTTGTGTCGTCGCTATTCTACGTTGACCGATGAATGGAAAATATACTGGACGTCAACTCAACGATCACCAGACAATTCATGCGCTCCTCCTCCTCTTCCACATCCTCCGCTTCCTCCTCCTTCTCTTTTACTTCCTTCTTCTCCTCCTCAGCTTCCTCCTCTTCTTCCTCCTCCTTCTATTTTGCTTCCTCCTCTTCTTCCACTTCCTCCTTCCAGCGTATTCGAATGATTTACTGCAGAATTTGTCTGCGTCACTTGTGGCTTTATTGTGTCTGCCTGCTGTCTACATTTGTCTTCATCTACGCTTAGCTACTTTTTTTTATCCCACTTCGTCCATCTGTCTTTCCCTCCTTCTATCTTTGCAGGATTTTTGTAGTCTTAGGGGACAGGGGTTCCCCTATGTTTGTGGTGGGGGAACCGTCCATGCTCATGTTCCCCAGAATCCCCAATATTTAAGAAATATTCATCATAAAAGTATGGTCAATTTTCACATAGACATCCAGGAAATTTCATAAAAAGAAGATTTCAATCAAATGAATTCAAAAAGTTCGTCAAAAATTTTTGTCGATGAAAATGGAAAATGCTATGGTATAGTCTCTATCTCTTTCTCTCTCCTTGTCTCTCTATCTTATTCTCTGTCTGTCTGTCTCTCTCCCCTTGTCTGTTGTCTGTCTCTCTGTCTGTCTCTCTCCCCTTGTCTGTTGTCTGTCTCTCTGTCTGTCTCTCTCCCCTTGTCTGTTGTCTGTCTCTCTGTCTTTCTCTCTCACTTAGTTCTCTTACTCTTGATATCTTTCCTGTTTCCTTTTCACCTGATTTGAGATGGTCATCTTTCTCTCTTTAGTTCCTCTTTCTTTTTCTCTTTTCTTCTCATCTCATCATTTCTTTCATCGTCCATGCCTTCTTAAATTCTCTAAGTTTTTTAATTTTTTATTTCAATCCTTCCTTCTTGCCATCGATATTTTCATCCAATCGGGTTTTTTTCTTTCTTATCTCAATACTTCCTCCCTTTCTCCTTTTTTATGCGTTTGATCCATCGTTTCTTTCTGACTTCTGTTTTTATCCGATGCTATTATATAATTATATATATATATATATATATATATATATATCGGTCCCTACGTGTAACTCACTTTATTCTCTTTGGATGTAAAAAATAAATAGTTTCAGTCTCCACTTCCACGCGTTTCCTTCCTTGTGTGTGTTTCTGTTTGGGTCTGTCTCTGTGTTCCTGTCTCTGCCACGGTCTCTGTATGTGTGTTCGTATGTGTGTCTCCTGTTGTTTCACTCAGGATGTGTTTGCACAAACATTCATAAGCATTCAGAGGCCAGTTGCAGGTTCAAGCTAATAAAAAAGAAATGTGTGGTGAGGGATCAAAGGTTAAGCTTATATCCATGGCATCGTCAACAGAAAGCTAATAAGTCTTCTTTACAACTTTGCTTTGCAATTTTTTGCCTACGAATTTTTAATAAATCGTCATTATTGCTGACGGAATCCCGACCTAAACAAATCATTTTCAGGTATGCTTAGCGTCTATGAAACAGACCTTTGTATATGTATAGGTCGGATTATTAACGCAGTGTAAATGATTGATGTGAAAACCTGAGATGCGAAAATATAAATGTTATATTAAAAAAAATTATCTCAACATTAGACCGCAGTGCCATTTACATTTATTTATAGAAATATTGGACGAATAGCACACGCTGGGTTCCTTGAGGAAATGAATGCTCTGACCAGGGCCACATTAAGGCTATAATTATATGGTATGGCCTGGGTGCTGTGACTGCCCTCCAACGACCCCCACTCTGATAACTATAACCAGTCCAACACTCGCATAATATTATTTACAGCTCTTCAACGCTGCCGAACCGGGTGCTGCAGCAGTCAATCTAAACGCAAGCCTGACATGCATGAGAAAGGTTTCGTCTATAGAAAACTGATAAAAAACCACTGCTTTAAGAAAAAAAGGATAGCCTGTGACTCATATTAATCATAGACAATTAGACATAGACATATTTTTTTATTGATCCAACAATTCAATTGTACATGCATGCTTAACAAAGCAAAGACATAATCAGCAGTAATCAAATACTCAAAGTGAACAAGTAGAATAAGAGTGAGGGAACAAATAGGCACACCAAAAGAGACAAGTCCCGCTAAGTAGGGGCCTGAATAACAAAGTGAAGTGTAAAAGTAAAAGCTGTACGGAGAATTGGAATGCAAGATGTTACTTAACTAAGGAAACAAAAAACTATCATCAAAACAAATGTAGTAAATACTATGTAGGAAAATTCAGAGAAAGAACACAAACAAACATGGTTCATCTCCTCATATGTCTCCTCTTTATAGATGCAGCCAGTCACCAATGCACCTCCTTCTCCTCCTTCTCCTCCTTCTCCTCTTTCTCCTCGTCGTCGTCGTCGTCGTTGTTGTTGTTGTTGTTGTTGTTGTTGTTGTTGTTGTTGTTGTTCGGCTCACTTTGAAACGTTACTTTACAACAATATACCAAGTGACGGTATCTACATTGAAACGGCCAAAGATTTATAAAAAAAACGCAGAGAAAGGACATAAAGGAATATATATATATATATATATATATATATATATATACAATTATACGTATACATGTATATACACTGTGTCCGGAAAAAAAGGAACCCATTTTCTGAATATGAAAATAAATAGTAAATATTACGCGATTTTCACAATTCAAACACCATTTTAATCCTTACATATTTGTCTAACATTGGTGAAAATATAAAAGTTACAATCATAATAATGACGTCATCATGACGTCATTTGCATACAAATGCATGTGGCCGGCCATTCATGCATGGTTTCGGTTGGTATATTGGTTTTTGGTAAAACGGAAATCCATTTAATAGAACCAGGAGTGAAAATAAATGCAGCTTATTAGAGGGAAATTCTGCGCTGTAAAAAAAGTGATGAATGCTATCCGGGAATAATCGGAACAATAGCCTACACATTTAAACAAAATAGCGCTTCAGTTCACTGAGTTCGTCAATCTGTTGAACTGTTAACTAAGGAGTCTCGAATTTCATTCCTCTTAATAATATTATTTGACTGCTAAACGGCCGCCCGATTAAATCCCGCCCTTAATAAGAGTTGGAGACTGATGGAGGAGAAGGTGTAGGCTACAAGACAAGGATAAGAGACATTGGAGAACTCCGTGAGCGAATTGTTAATGCCTGCTGGGGAGGATTTTGATAAGCAGGTTATCGATGCTGTTGTTGGCTATTAGCGCGATCGTTTTGAAGCTTACGTTGAGGCCAAAGGTGTACACTTTGACCACAAAATAATTCAGATACAAAAATAAAATCAAACTTACATTTATTATTGATAAATTACATCATAAAAACATTGAAATGTTTGAAGATTTTGCGCATTTATCTCCGAAATTTGACTTTTTGTGCAAATGACGTCATTATGACGTCATTATTTGGAATGAAACTTTTATATTTTCACAATTGTTAGATAAATATGTTAGGATAAAAACGGTCTTTGAATTATGAAAATCGATTAATATTTACTATTTATTTTCATATTTACAAAATGGGTCCCTTTTTTTCCGGACACAGTGTATATATAGGGCCTGCTGGATAACATTCCAGACACCGACATCAAAGCGGATTCTTGCGAATCAAAGCAAAGACTGATCTACAGCTACTGCAGAAGTAACTGCAGAAGATGCAGGGATCACAGCAGCTGCTTCAACAGACACACGGTCAACGATGTTTCCGCATCAACTGCAGCAGCAGCAGCAGCCGGACAAATCTATATATGAGGCGACACCTTCTTCTTCATCTTCTTCATCTTCATCTTCATCTTCTTCTTCATCTTCTTCTTCATCCCCTACAGCAGCAGCAGCAGCAGTCATCTTCCTTCTACACGATAACCGCCTCACTTCAATTGTCCTTCTGACTCCAGCTTCATCGACAGGTTCTCGTTGCCTATAGCAACGTTCCACGGATGCAGCTGCCGCTTGTCATGATGCTGACGATGACGACGATGATGCTGATGCTGACGATGACGACGACGATGATGCTGACGATGACGACGACGATGATGATGATGATGATGGTGATGATGATGATGAAAGATGCAGACGTTGGTTACTTTTGGTTTGTAAGATAATAATGATGGCTCCTTCGGCTTTTCGCTAATTGCACCAATCTGTTTTTATTATATGAACGTCTTGCTTTATGCAACAACGCAGAAGCGACGATGCTACAACATGTAAGTAAGACGACGGAATGGATCTTTCCGTTTATGCGAGAGATAACAATATATCAATTTCCATTTCTGTCTATACCTTTATCTCTGCATCTTTCTCCCTTCCTCTCTTCTTCTCTCGCTTTCTGTCTGTCTGTCTGTGTGTTTCTCTCTCTTTCTCTCTCTTTCTGTCGCTCTCTCTCCACACACGTAGGCTATATTTTATGTATAGGTCTACCTAATTAAATAAATGCCTGGCTGTCTGACTGCAGCTAATATCTATTATTTTGACCATCATCCATCTGCCCGTCTTTCTGTCTCTTTAATCCGTCTGCTTGTCTGTCTAAGTCCCTCTCATAATTATCGGGTATATATCTAGCTTTAGGCTATTATACATGTAGCTGTCCGCTGGCGAGAACTGACACATGCGAGTCTTCAACTGGAAATATGGCAAAGCTGGAAATGATTGCCCCCCCCCGGAAGAAGTACGTTGGCATTGAAGCTGTGACCTTCTGCGTAAGTCCACAGACTCAACCTTCAGTTGTGACCTTGACGCTTTTCGGCATGGCCGTGACGTTGGTAGTTGCGCAGACTGAAGAGTGCAGACACAGTGACACAGGTTAACTTTTCTTCCAACGAAGAAGAAATGACGTGCACTTCAAGAGCTTCTGTATATGAAGATAAGAAGATTGCACTTTAAATAGTGCAGCACTAAACCCAGCTGACCCTAAGAAGAAAACGGAATTCATCAAACACCGAAATAATATTTAAACGGGCGAGAATAAAACCGCCAGGTCTGCTGGGACATTTCTACATCAATCTTAGTACTGCAATGTACACGTACTTGCATCAGATTAATTTTTCATTGCACATTTTCATGTTTAACGGGCTCCTCAATTATTTTCTCAGTAATGACGGTGATAGAATTTCTGTCTTTCTTTACGATTCATTTCTTTCTCATTTCGATGATCGATTGCAGATCAGTTCGGCAACTCAGCGCTAGTCGTCGCTTTCTTCATCGTCATCTTCGTCGTCGTATTTCGTCGTTTTAATCGCTTTTGTCGTCGTTTTAATCGCTTTAGTTGTCGTCTTCGTTCGTGGTCTTTGACAGAAATGAATGACGAGCGAGAACAATTAAAAGTGGAATGGATGCAATAAGTTTTTTGACAACTTTTGGACAACTTCCGCTACTCCATCCTTGAATCTAAACTGTGTATTCGATGTTGCAATTTGACTCTTATATCAAATTAAATTGCAATATATATATATATATATATATAATTTTTATATATCTACAGTCAACGTTGGTTGAAATTCGCAATATCACCCCTTCTTCCCCCTTGATGCAAGCTGTTCGCAAATGAAAATGGACAAGTTGTATAACGAGAGAAGGTGGTCGAGGGTTCATCAATTATGCTTTCACCAAATAATCCGACTGAAAATTTTAAAAAGCCACTTTATCAATTATTATGAAACAAAGACACAGTCACGAAGCATGGTGCCACACAATTATTTAGCGCATTATATACCATGCTGCTGCTGCTACTGCTTCTGTCTGACTATGTCTATCTATGTAGCCACCTAAAGTAATAATCTACCGATACATATTTTTGACTTATTGAATAAGGTCATTATTGCACATCAAATAATCAATTTATGAATATGAGGCATTTTATCGTCTTAATCATGTTCTAGGACTATCCCACAAAAAACGTTACAGAAACTCTATTGCAATACACAGAAGCAGAAGCAGTCGATGTTTTCTGTAATTAACCAAACGAAGCAGTTGATGTTTACTGTATAATTAACCAAACGAAGCAGTTGATGTTTACTGTATAATTAACCAAACGAAGCAGTTGATGTTTACTGTATAATTAACCAAACGACTGCTTCTCTGTAGACTGGAGCACTCATCACGTCTACATGTATCTGTCAACTCAATTACTGTCTTGAAATTTTAGAAACTTCAATTTCATCTTCTAACCCTATAGCGACCGAAGTTGAACGATTCCTCTGGTCAAAGAGGCAGTTGTTATGTCGCGCAAACAGCGTTTATCAGTGTTGATCGAATCTATAGTTTATCTGCACAGTTATTATCTCTATAGGTCATGTAGGCCTGATTATCTGCGATCATTTGTTAGAGCTATACATGTATATCATGTGCACATTGTACACTGCGTACACTTGCTACTAGTTATAGAAGAATAGGAATTCGTACAAAGCATCTGAACGAGCACTGCAGTGTCCATTCTTGAACAAAATCTCGATTGTTCTCCGTTTGCATTGTTTCCATACCATTGACCCTTAATTCGTATATTATTATTATTATTATTAAATAAATTTATAACGCGCGCAAGGTCACACCGAAATGTGAATCATTTTCCCACGTATTCTTTCCTCTTCACAACATCTTCCTTCCCTTCAATCTGCTTCCACCCTTACCTGCCTCGAACTGTCACCTTCTTCTCTATTTGAGTATCTCTGTACGTCTTAGGCTTCTGCCTCTCTGCTTCTTTCCCTGCCTGCTGCCTTAACCCCTCATATCTCTTTCCTTCTTTTCTCCAGCTATCCGTGTTTCACTCTTCTTCATCTCTATACTCTTTCCAGTCTTCCTATCTCCTTCTCTGCCGTCGTCCTTGACGACACCCTCTCCTCTTCCTCCCATCACCCACTCCGTACTTTCCTCTTCGACACAACTGCTTTCTTTTCAGTTCTCTGTTTAGTTTCCCATCTTTCCGTCTCTGACTCCCACCCTACTTCTACCTTAATTCCCTTCATTGTTTTTACCCATCTCTCGTCTGTTATCTATACTAGTGTATCTTCCCACCATAATTATGAAATTGATCAATACATGTATGCTTGCTTTACACGTCGTGAATTATTAGATCGGCAACGTTCTTCTGCGTTCCATGCAAGTACAATCTATAGAAGTCTTGCGATAATGAATGCTACCACGCACGATTCAGTTATAAATACACGAAACATCACTCGTCTTCATTCGCAAGATGGACCTTTCTATTCTAATAACGCTGACATCGTTTAATTCGCTGCAGTAGCTGGGTGAATGGACTGTAATAATAATTGCTGTACTAATAAGCGCAATTCATATTATGTCTTGTGCGCGTGCGCAGTGGGTCGAGTCACTAACGGTAGGTACTGCCATAGATGTAATAAACAGATATACATGTAATTATGGCCGTGCTCCTAGTTACTAAGTTCCTTCAGGGTTTAGCGCCTAAATACCTATGCAACTCAATGTGCAAACCTCTTTCTGCAAGATCCTCACACCCTCTTTGTTCTGCTGACCACCTTGATCCATTTGTACACAGATCACGAATCTCATCAACTCATCATCGGGCTTTTGCTTTTGTGGGTCACTCAAATCATCAAATGTGTATAATCACCTTTCCTCTGGAATTCGTGGTAGGATCATGGTAGGAAATTCACCTGCATCTTTTCGCTGCTCGAAGACCTTTCTCTTTTCATCGGCCTGTCACGCTGAGAGCGCTTCTGAATAGCTCTACTGTGAGAAGCGCTTTACAAATGCTGTGCATATAATATATTGAATTTGCGTATTTCGAGAGACTCCGTGTAAAATCACATTGGAGACTAAAATCATCGCATAGGTTAATTATTCCACAATGTCTTAATATTCTGCATGAGTTATAAATCTGTTGACAAAACTTCTGTGGAAAATATTTGCATATTTGTCTTCAGATTCCTCAGTGAACGACTTGGATTTGGGAAGCCATTGTATAAGTAGACAAACAGTTATTGATACACCTACAAATGAAGATACATCAGGCGGCGAAAACGAAACTGAAACCGTAGAAATTGCAGTAAACCACGACTTGCATATGAAAGCAACCATAGCTCGCATCTGAAAGACTACATGCATCTTAAAAGACACTCACACGTAGATCTGCTATAATGATAATTAATTGTCGCAGGTGCAGTGGTGCACCCATCGTATACAAGTGTTTTATACAATAAACATCTTTATATCATCAATGTCTAAGGTTTATCTATCGAATGACGTGTCTTGTGTAATATGTTATTTAGATAGGCCTATCTATTCTACACGTCTATGCAGAATTGCAGATAGTGTGTACTGTATATAGGCCTATATAATTATGCCATATTACATATGTATTTACGCCTAAACTGCGTGGGTATATACTGTATAGCCTATGTATGTAGAGTGTATATAGCGTAGGTTTGCTACCTGTCATCTGCAATATACATATGCCTATTATATACACGTGTGTGTATATAGCGTAGTTTTGCCGCCTATGTTATTGTCCTGCTTCAGTGAAAAACGTCGTCTCTCATCGGGTTGCGAGTGTCAACTTCCTTGTCAACCATTAATTTGATGATAGGCTATTGATTGCCACTTTTCTGAACGGTGTACTCTCTAGCTTCCTGTTCGCTTCGATGCCGTATCTTCTGAAAGTTGAATAGAGCGCCACATAGCGGTGGCGACATTTCTCAAATCATAGAGGAAGGTCAACAACGAGGCGTAGGCCACGGAGACGCTCGCTATTGGCCAGCCGGTCGCGCACGGAAAGTCCCGAATTCTAATTCGGATCTATTCGGAAATATGCTTCATTCAAAGCTGCGTGACTTTGCGTAACAATAATTAGAGTTGTACGAAAGTGCCGCCGTGTGGCATTGTTTGCCATTGACAAGAAGTCGCTTCTTCTTCGTGGGTTTATACAAGTTTAATATATATATAGGACAGGAATTCGTCAGATTTTCGTGTCGTTAGCTTTGAATTCTGACGATTGAATAAATGAATAGATTAGTATACTGGTAACGATGAATGACGCAATTTAGTTTCTGTTTCAAAATCAACGTGTTCGACAACTCTACTCATGAACTTAGAAGACATCATTCTGACAGAGTAGGCCTACCTTTTTCACATGTTTTCTGAACAGAGTTCAGTTGGGCTTAGGACAAGAACAGAGTGAACTCTTTCGGGATATTACATAACATCTACTCTGACATCGTGCTGCTGCTGCTGATGACTCACACGAAGCTGTGGAGATATTCAAGAGGGTGCATGGCGTCTTCTACGAATTATTGCCACGTAAATGTCGATTCAGGAGGAATGCCGGCCGACACATTGAAAACGGAATGATTGACTATGTTTGGAGGTGATTTCTGATTATTTTCGTCTTCCTCATCCAGTTTTGCTCTCTCTTTAGTGAATTCAGTTTACTCCAAAATTGTGTTCGAAAAGCATAGCCTACCAACGCTTTTCGAACACAATCCGGTGCTTTGCAATCTGATGACCTTTCTTAGGCTTTGTGCTAAGTTTTCTCAAAACATAGCAACTCTGGTTGTTAATTCACCACTGATTACCCTTTTTCTAGTAGGGCCTACTTCAATTATTGCCACGTCCTGGGTATGACGTTAAACTACAGCCGGCTATGGGCTAGCCTAAAACAACCCCCTGCTTCAGGGTCATGGAGTGAAGACGGATGACTGAGGTAGTCAACGTCGGGATGATCAGCCTGCCCGGATCTGATCTACTCGAGTTAAAGTAGCGACTCAACCGAGAAAAATTAGCCAACGAAAATGATGAGCAACAATTCTAAATTGTTGCCACATCATGCAACGCCCATGCAGGCAGGAGGGCATGCCTCCTATAATTTATACATGTGAACAGCAGTTCAAGAGTTTTCTGGAGAATGTCATTCCTGAAGAGAAACCTTTCTCCAACAGACATCTATAGATTAAACGCATCTCTCTCTTGCTCTCTCTGTCTCTGTCTGTCTTTGTCTGTCTCTGTTTCTCTGTTTATCCGTTTTCTGTCTCTGTCTGTCTGTGTGTCTGTCTCTCTTTCTCTTTCCGTGTTTGAGGGTCGCACGGGGGGGGGGGGATGGGAAAGCAAGGGGATTTTTACATGTAAACCCTGCTTCAGGGCAATTTTCGGCCTAAGAAAAATTTCAATTCTGAATGAATAGTTTTTGACACACGTGGTCCGCCAACGTTCGCTACACATGCGCAAGAATATCATTCGATGCAATGGCGCTGTGCACGACGTAAGACAGATTCTCGTTAGTCAATAATAGCCTACATTTTGAATATTTTGCCACCAGTGGACGTCACATGTCAGTAAGTTTTTGCGCTCATGATTGTGCGTGCACACTGTACAATCCGTATTGTTCAAAGGCTCAGTCTTTGCAGGTGCACTTTCGAGGATAATGCACAGAAGACGACGTTGTTATAGCTTCAGAAACCGGGTCTATAAGAAAAAAATAATAGACAGAGAAATAATAATATTATTTTTCAGATGTTCATGTTTTCTTTCTTCACCTAACAATGGGAACGCGCGCACTCGTCAAGTGGTTTTTCGCAAACGTAAAAACGTCCTTTATTAGTGTATAGTACTCGAGCGATGAGTAGGTAGTCTACGACGGCGGCAGTTGTTGACATGATCCGTTTTGAAGACGCTCAGGCAGTTGACCTAGTTTCGTAATCGTGCTTTGAAGTGAATGCTCAACATTTTAAACGATAGTTTCGTTAAGAAAAGCCACTTGAAATGCGCGCCGCGAACATCCGCTCCATGGATTACTTCTTCTTCAGATAGAAACGAAAACGGAAACGGAGTTATGTCGGACAAACCATTTTCAGTTTCACTTACTGTTATTATTAGCTGCATCTTCTGAATAGACTTCATCGAAAACCGTCCGTGGTTACACCTGAAATCAAGTCCGTCTTAGTCAGAATAATTTTCTAGTAGATCTACCACAATTATGTGTCTGTGTATTGAATTTCCACTCGCCAAAAATCCATAACCAACTTGACTTGAACCTGCTCCACATGGAAACAGGATAACACCGCTGTTGTTATTTAAGGAAGGTCTGTCTTAAATGAATGAAATCCATAAGTTTAACTATTTTTTTATGCAGCATATTAATAGATTCGTGTAAAAAATCTATTTTCATGAGACCCAACAATTTGGATTTGCGTAAACTTCATTACTCTGCATTTTCTGCATTTTTTTGAGTTTGCCCGCATGTATTTTTGCAAAACTCTTTTGATATGATTAGGCTGTTGTATGTTCGATAGTATCCAGAAAGTTATGCAAGCAGAACCTGGCTCAAATGATTTACACATTCATCTATAATTATAGGGTGTCTCGATATGTCGAGAACGATTTTGAATGCAGACAAATAATGTTACACACATTATAATGTGGAAAGTTGTATACTGGCGGATAGGTTGTTCAAATGAGAATGTTACGCAAAACAAATTAGATCACTAGCTCACTTATTCAAATTTTAGCGCCAATATCCACGACGTCATCAAATTCGCGCCAAGTAAACGTCCAGTTAAGCCGCCCACAATATTGATCAACCTATCCGCCAGTATACAACTTTCCACATAATAATGTGTGTAACATTATTTGTCTGCATTCAAAATCGTTCTTGACCTATCGAGACACCCTATATTACAAATTTGGTGAGAGCTGTATATTTTGCTTCTGTAAAAAGATAGATTATGACTATGGGCAGTTGGCACAGTAATAATAATAATAATAATAATAATAATAATAATAATAATAATAATAATAATAATAATAATAATAATAATAACAACAACAACAACAATAATAATAATAATAACAATAATAATAATAATATTATTATTATTAATAACCTCGGGTAAAAAATAATAATAATAAATTCTGGCATAAGCTTATCCATAACAATTTAATTCTAGATCCGGCCCTTAATCATTTCCGTCACAATTATGTCACCCATATTCAAAATATAGGATATACAATAACCCCCATATAATTTATTACTATAGCCTTTACCAAAACAATAATTTCGAAACTGCCAACTAATAATTTAGACTGTAAAAATAAGTAGTCGTATGCTATTGCTCGATAAAAATATGTAACGATTGACAATTGCTTAAGTTAAGTAAATTGCATTTTGTAACTAGATACAATCACTTATCGTGGGAAATGTTTCAGCTGTAACTGCGCACATATCAATCGTCAGTTGGGTCTGTGTGTGTGAGAGGTCTGTGTGGGGTGTGTGCATGATACAACACTGAGATTTATTCTCTGAATAGAAAGGGTTTCTGGATCGAATGCTTAGACAATGCAAAGCACAACGGGTTTGTTTGAATGATGAGAAACTTTAAAAAAAACTATATTTGAATCGTATCCTGGATTTGTCTTTGCTCTATGGAGTCCATAGTTTACTCTCTAACTGATGAGTTGCATGATTATTAAATAGGCCTATAATCTTATCTGGGAATTTCACTCAAATGGTGACCACTGACCAGCGTATGTTATAGGCTAATTATGTAATGGCACCGATGGTAAAGTCATTTCATTTATAGGAGAACAACACAGTGCTCAGTTTTTCATTTATGTTTTACAGATGGACTTTTCGAGAGGAAGATGGAAAATCTTTGCATGCTCACTGTAGGACTATACGGTCCTTTCGGATATATTTCAATAGCTCCACTGGCCCGTATAGTTTTACTCGGGGCTGCTGAAAATCTCCGTGTAGTCTACCTTGAGGACGAGAGAAACCATCGCAGAATTAAGATGACTGACTGGCTACCTTGACACGAGGAAACTTCTCTGAAAGTGATATGAATTAAATTCATTTATCAGTCGTCATTCATTGCTGAGTCTACCAACCAGTAGACACCTATGTCGTCTCAAGGTCGTCTCAAGGTCGTTTCAAGGTCGTCTCAAGGTCATCTTCAGTCTTCAGTATACATGTAGTTGTAGGACTTGCAACATGGTCGAGAAGTAAACTGCACCAATACCTCAACAGGACAAACTTCTCTCTTCATAATAAATTTATTATTTTCCTACAAGTAGCCTATAGTCATAATTTTACCATTGCATTGTAATTCGAACAACTCTGAATGAGCTTGTCCAAAACGTGTTAACCTTGATATCTATCAAAATTAAACATCTATTTAGATCGAGATGAAAATTGTTGCAATTAATTATCACTGTAATGCATTAATTTTACAATCAGTTTTAGGCCTATAACTAATTATTGGCTACCTACGTCCAACGCGCTAAAGTGTTGAAATCTACAATCGCCACATCATTATAGTAGCCTACATGCCAAGCTTGTAGCAATTCCATCTTCATAAACAGGGACATAACGCAAATAAACCGCCTCCTAGCAATTCAGAATGCCCTCGCTCGTGCTGTCACCAAAACCCACAAACGCCACCACATCACTCCTGTTCTGAGATCACTCCACTGACTTAAAATACCTGAACGAATAGAATTCAAAGTCCTTTCACTCACCTACAATCATACACTTCAATCCTCCGACCGTTGTTTACCATACAGCCACTCCGTTCAATTCGCTCCTCATCCTCCATTACACTGCTTCGACCTTCAATCACATCATCACTAAAATTTGTAAATCGTTTTCTATCCATTGCTGTCCCGTGCCTTTGGAACAAACTTTCGCCATGCTTCACCACTACGACAAACATCGGACATCTGTACGAGCTCACCAAAACTCCACCTCTTGCTATATCTCCCACAGGTCCTTCACTTGAAACTCAAAACACTGCTTTTTCACAGATCCTATCCTGATTCTTCCACTTCCACTCTACCTCCAACCCCGTTTCAACTTTAAAATCATCAACCATAGCCTTCTGTGAGACTCCTCGCCTGACTCTCCAGAACTTAACCCTCTGCCTATTGACTTTGTTTTGATTTGGTCGTCTGTGAATAATCTGGTTCCCGCGACTTGTTTTTTTTGTGGGCGCTGTAGAAATTCCGGGTTTACGATTAAGATTAGCCTACAATAAACCTGTTCCATAATAAACGATATTAAAATTAACCAGCATTGTATGCAACATTAAAATTAATTAGTGCTATCGTCTGCAGGCCTATATGAAAAATTTGTCTGCTGTCATTTTGTAAAAACGTTGATGTAAAAAAAATTGTTTTGCATGTTGACACGTTTTCTTTCAAAACAACATTTACTGACGTTTTAATAAACGAGAATCAGTGACGAAGAAAACTCATTTGTGGATGCCTTCACTTACGCTTACGAGTCAGTCATGTAATGTAATTTAATAAAGAACTTAAGTAGCTACACTTGAGCAGCCACGAGTGGCTTTCTAAGGCTGAAAGCACGACACCTACATTCACTGGGAAACACCGAATGAGTGAAGAGAAGAAGAAGGATGGGCAAAGTGTTTCCTTTTATAATATGTAGCGAGGCAACGAAGTCGTGATTGATTGATGGATTGATTGATTGATTGATTGATGGGTGACGAATGACGACGCGATCAATTCTACGTTGAAGTATGAAAGGCAAACACTGAAATAATTATAGATAGACAATCCCCTGCAGTATTTTTGCATAGCCTACTCCCACTTGCTGTCAATCTCGTTTGACTGTTTTATAGGTGTTTATCATTTATACTTTAATACATAGATAAATGAATGGATGGATTGATAGATAGATTGATTGATAGATAGACAGGCAACGTCTATGGTATGGATAGATGAATTGATAAATGTACGGATGAATAGATAGATGAGAGGTGGATAGATAGATTAATGGACGGATAGATAAATAGATAGATGGATGGATATAGAGATAAATTGATTGATAGTTGGATGGACGGATGTATAGATGGATAGCTTAATACATGGATGGATGGATAAATAGATAGATGAATAGATGAATAGATGGATGGTTGGATAGATGGATGGATGGATAGATAGATAGATGGTTAGATGTATGGATAGATAGATAGACAGACAGACAGACAGATAAGATGGATGGATAGATGAATGAATGATTGATAGATCGATTGATGAATAGATCGATAGATGGATAGTTAGAGACCTTGGCAAGCAAACACGCCTAAGAACTGAAGGAGAACTAACAAAAGTATGATAATCAGAAACATTGAGAATTGGCGGCAGAACTTCTCAGTTAAATTTTGGGAATGACTTACGGATTTCAGTTTGGTTATGGCAGATTCACGTCGTTAGTTTGAAAAGCAATCTAGAAACCGTTTTGTTTATAATTGGCAATTGGCGATAAGCGTGGACTGACACCCTGTAGACGTATTAAAGTTCTTGATAAACAAACTATAATTTCAACTTATCGATGACAGTTTTGACTGCAATAATGAAGTCAAGCGATTGTTCAAAAAGTGCTATAGAAAATATCCAATTCAATAGGATTATTGACAGTGGCGGCGCCAGGATTTCAGGTTTGGGGGGCTGAAGCCCCAAGCCCAACTGGAACATTTGTTATGTCGCGCCGAAGGCGCAGAGCTGCGAGTGCCGAAGGCGCGAAGCCCCTACCGATGTAAAAGAATGTGTAAAAATATTAATGTAAAAAAGTGTATTAATGTAAAAGAATGTGTAAAAGTATTAATGTAAAAAAGTGTAAAAGTATTCATGTAAAAAAACAAGAGTATATAAATAAATGTAAAAAATAAGTGTAAATGTATTAATGCAAAAAAATAAGTGTAAAATTATTAATGTAAAATAAGTGTAAACATATTAACGTAAAAAATAAGTGTAAAAGTATTAATGCAAAAAACAAGTGTAAAAGTATTCATGTAAAAAGTGTGTAAAAGGATCAATGTAAAAGAATGTGTAAACTATTAATGTAAAAATAAGTGTAAAAGTGTTAATGTAAAAAACAAGTGTAAATGAATAAATGTAAAAAATAAGTGCAAAAATATTAATGTAAAAAAATAAGTGTAAAAGGATCAATGTAAAAGTATTAAGGTAAAAGAATGTGTAAAAATATTAATGTAAAAAAAAGTGTAAAAGTATAAATGTAAAAAACAGTATAAAAGTATAAATGTAAAAATTAGGTGTAAAAGTATTGATGTAAAAACAAGAGTAAATGAATAAGTGTAAAATATAAGTGTAAAAGTATTAATGTGAAAAAGTGTAAAAGTATTAATGTAAAAAAACAAGTGTAAATGAATAAATGTATAAAATAAGTATAAAAGTATTCATGTAAAAAATAAGTATAGAAGTACTATTGTAAAAGAATAGGTGTAAAGGGGTCAATGTAAAAGTATTAATGTAAAAGAATGTGTAAAAATATAAATGTAAAAATAGGTGTAAAAGTATTAATGTAAAAAAACAAGTGTAAATGAGTAGCCTAATTGTAAAAAATAAGTGTAAAAGTATTAATGTAAAGAAGTGTAAAAGTATCAATGTAAAAGAATAAGTGTAAAAGAATAAATGTAAGAAATAAGTGTAAAAGTATTAATGCAAAAAAATAAGTCTAAAAGTATCAAAATAAAAAATAAATGTAAAAAGATTAATAAAAATAAGTCTAAAAGTATCAATATAAAAAATAAATGTAAAAGGATTAATAAAAAAGTGTAAAAGTATTAATGTAAAAAAGCGTAAAAGTATTAATGTAAAAGAAGTGTAAAAGTATTAATGTAAAAAAGTGTAAAATGATAAATGTAAAAAAATGTAAAAGTATTATTGTAAAAAAGGGTAAAAGTATTAATGTAAAAGAATAAGTGTAAAAGGATCAATGTAAAAAATGTAAAATGAGGGTGTAAGCTAATTTATTCAGTGCACGACGATTGTCGTACAGCGACGCAGGTAGGCCAACTGAAAATTGGCGCGCGGCGTCTGGACAGGTGATTGTCTGGACAGCGCGTGATGTCTAGACGAGCGTACGTTGAGTGTACAAGGAGGGAGTGGGAGTGAAGAAGGAGTGTTGCGTGTTGAGAGCCGTTGAGATATGCTGTAGTAGTTGTTGTTGAGTTGCGATAGAGTAGAATGATGAAGATAGTAGTCGTGTAGTTGTTATGATAACGCAAGTGTAGTCATTGTTGTGTTGTTGCTGATCGTTTTACTTTACATCGGATTTTGGAGTATAATAAGAAGATTTAAACACGTCGTCGTTGTTTGGTTATAAAACAGTAAAAGACTGTAGATTCTTTACCTAGCCATTTAGCTAATGAAACAGTTATCTAGGGATAGGCCTATGCTACCACGAACTTATACGAAGAAGCTTCCGAAGAGACTGATAGGAGGAGGTTATCACAGAGGGTAATGATTATTGTTCTTTTATATCAGATAGGCCTAGGTGGGCTTCCTTTTTAGCAGTTTTCAGGTTTTCTGTGTTTCGTTCTTTTTCCTGCAGGTTCTTTGCATTCTCAATTGTTCTTTTTCACCAGACACCATGGTTCTTTGTGCAGTCTTTCGTTCTTGTGTTGTCGAATGGCTGGTTCTTTTGAGCAGACGATCATTCGCTTTGACAAACGCAAATTGCGATGATGTCGTCTGCAAAAAATTAATTCGAACAGACTGAATCTCTCTCGCGCGTAGCTGACATAATCTGAAATTGAGTTTAACTGATAGTATTTATAGGGTATCAAAATAGGGTATGACAAATATCATTATCCAGGCTCAAGTAGGCCTATTAGATTAGAAGCAGGTTAAGCTGAGGATATAATTATTAAGAGCTTAGCTGCAGCTAGCGGACTTTCAAAACTTGAACGATTTCGTCGATTTAATTGGACGATACACATGGTTTGGTTTAAGGAAGAGGCTGATGAACTGGCTGGGGCACAATGTTGAGAGAAGACTTGATCTTGAGGGCAGTGCTCGAGGGAAGAGTGGATGGAAAGAAACCACCAGGAAGACCAAGAAAGATGATGATGGACTGGTTGATGGACAGAGAAAATGGACGAGGATATAAAGAAATCAAGGGAAAATAGCACACAGTAGACAAGAATGGTGACATTGGTGTCGTTGGAATCCTGGACCTGCCTATAAGGGCAGAACACTAACAAAGAAGGTTTGTTACAGAACCTCGAATTTCACAAGGACTGACCGTTAAGTGGAAGAAACTTGAGTAATGGTCAACATAAAATGTTTTCTCACCAATCGTCTGTAGACCCACGCTCTTAAAACGGTTCAATGTCAATGTCCTTCCCGATCCATCCACCAGCTGCTCTTTCTCGGTGCTTCCGATTCCCTCCGCAGACGATACCTCGACTTGACGCAGGTGTCTAGGTGGCTACGAAGGAGATGGACATCGGCCACGGACCTCCTGGTGAAGCATGCAACTGAAACCGCCTCGTCGATCATGACCCCATGCATCCGAGTCATCGTACGTAGTCGTCAATCGTCAGCAGGAGTAATTATTGCACGAACCGAACGGTACGCTCTCAAGGATGAAGGATGCCGAAAGCACCGGTCGGCGTATGACATGTAGCTATAGCCTCGTCATCGTCGCCTGCTCCAGTGTCGAAGCACGTCGCGGGGAGGAATTAAAAGGTTGCAGAAGCGGGAATTGCGTTGGTGAGGAAGAAGGTGTCGTCATCGTTGACAGGAATCTCTTCCGACTGTCGCTCATGACCCTCCTCCTCCTCCTCGATCGTCATTTCCGGCATCCACCACCATCGGCAACTCGGCTTCTCCAACATCTACCACGGCGGTAGATTCAGCTCCAGCAGATCAATCGGTGACGAAGGTCTCGGTCATTACCATGCAGCTCTGCTTAATTGTCCGTCTCTGCAGCTTCACGTCCGTACGCTCCACCACGGTCGGCCCGGTCTTGCTCTGCCTGGTAAGAGGCAGCGCCCGACCGACACAATTGTTCGAAGCAATTAGGTCTATAATAACACTCTTCTCACATCGCAATACTAGCGCATTAAGAGAATCTCTTTGAAAATTTAATTTGTCTCGAAAATATTGCAAGCAAATAGAGCAACTCCATCTCTCTCTTTCTTTCACAAAATGACGTAATTAACAGCGCAGGCAAGACAGTTAAAGCGATGACGTCACTCGCGATAATAGAAAATTAATATTTATTTGATTATGACGTTGCCATGTTAATTTATTCATTCATTCATTCTCTGAATTTATATAGCGCCCCTTCAAGACATGTACTCAGAAGCGCTCCCAGCTTAGCCACGGCGAAAAAAAGACTGAGACTTTAGATACGGTATCTAAGAAGAAAAGTTTTACTGATAGGATTAATAAATGCAGATTGAATGGAGGTCATTTCAGATGGACGGCCATATAGACAACCGAGAAAGTTCGGCGTTGCCTGGCAGTTAATTAAGCGAGCCCGCGCGGAACTCTAGGAGTTGCCCCTTTGTAGGCTAGCAGAGCGAAGAGACCGACGTCGGATACTGGGCGGCTGAGGTCGGAGTAGATGCAGAATGGATTCTTTGGCTATTTTTGAAGAAGCCTGATATTGAAGATAAATTAAGTTAAAATGGTGATAAAGGATAAGCTGGTGTTTTTCCTATTGAAGCTAAAATAAGCTGGCTGATTTTGGTTTTAAGAAAAGTTCTTAATAGAATGGATTCTTTGGCTATTTTCTAAGAAGCCTGATATTGAAGAAAATATCAGCTAAAATGGTGTTTAAAAAAAAAATCAGATGCAGAATGGATTCTTTGACTTTTTTTAAAAAGAAATCTGATATTGAAGATAAATTAAGTTTAAATGGTGCTAAAGGCTAAGCTGGGGGTGTTTTCCATTGAAGAAACAATTAGCTAATAAACCAGTCTGTTGTATAAGCCTTTATATGCAAGCCGTTTTATCCCATTGGCGCATCATACTCAGCGTGCTCTGTTTACACATCCGCCTTAAGCCAGCAGCTGCAGCAGCTCGAGAGAGAGAGCGCGAGCCAAAGCAGATGGTGTGATTCATGACCATCTGGCTCGCTCAGTCACGACAACGTTGACCTAGGCTACATACGTAGCCATTGTAAACGCGACTGTAAACAGGTAAATTTGGAGCATTGCACGGTCTGTTATATTATATCTCATCTCTCATCATTTCAACTCTAATCATCACCCACCTCTAGCTCATTTTAGTTATTTAACGAGATAGGTAGATAGATAGATAGATAGAGAGATAGAGAGATAGATAGATAGATAGATAGATAGATAGATAGATAGATAGATAGATAGATAGATAGATAGATAGATAGATAGATAGATAGATAGATAGATAGATAGATAGATAGATAGATAGAGAGATAGATAGACAGAGAGATAGATAGGTAGATAGGTAGATAGATAGAGAGATAGGTAGATAGATAGATAGATAGATAGATAGATAGATAGATAGATAGATAGATAGATAGATAGATAGATAGATAGATAGATAGATAGATAGATAGATAGAGAGATAGAGAGATAGAGAGATAGAGAGATAGAGAGATAGAGAGATAGAGAGATAGAGAGATAGAGAGATAGAGAGATAGATAGAGAGATAGGTAGATAGAGAGATAGATAGATAGATAGATAGATAGATAGATAGATAGATAGATAGATAGATAGATAGATAGATAGATAGATAGATAGATAGAGAGACAGATAGATAGATAGATAGATAGATAGATAGATAGATAGATAGATAGATAGATAGATAGATAGATAGATAGATAGATAGATAGATAGATAGATAGATAGATAGATAGATAGATGATTGGATGGATGGATAGATAGATGGATGGATAGTTCAACAAAGGCCAGGACAAAGGTATTGATTTACACAACAATAACACCTGTAGCAAACCTAACAAGCCAAATGTAGGCGTATAGGCCTACCGTAAGGAAATCAATAATTATAAATCAATATTTTTTTTTCAGCAGGTGTCTTTGTTCGCTCGCCGTACACGTCATGCAACAGCTGTTGTTCGCATCATGTAGCTGTCTGACTAACGTCGTCTAGATTTGGCGTGTTCGCTTAAGTCTTCTATAACAACGCATTAGTAATCTTTCTGGTTTGTCTGTTAGCTACAAGTACTTGCGCTGTAGGCTTATAGAATGGCTGATCTGTTAATAACAATCGGGAAACACTCTAAAAGAGAAATAAATAGAGCACTTAAGAGTTCTTTAACAGTTGCTGAAAGAACGAAATTAACGGAACAATTACGGAAAATAGTCACCTTTCTCGATAAGCCAACGAAACCAAAACGTCGGATCAAAAGACCTAGTGACACCAATCAACCGCCTGCTGAAAATCAACCGTCTGCTGACAATCTACCACCTACGGCTGCTACCGATCAACCACCTCCATCTGCTGACAACCAACCGATTCCCGGTGGTAGTAAGACTCCATCTAACAATCAACCCGTTGAGTCTCCAACTCCACCCGGACGTCAGTCAGACAACTACAGCTCGAAAAATTTCCACGAAAACATTGTTCCCCAGATACGAGAACGTATCGTAGAATACGAAAGCCTTCATCCACACTTGGAATGGAATTTGGAGCTGGATTTTCTGGACAACACTTCTAATTTAAAGGAGGTTGGTCTAGCAACTCTAGCATCAATTAAACAAACTCATGAAAAACTTGTAGAGAGAGAAAAAACAGCGTTGAATCTGCATCTCCTCATTGCCTACCACAGAGGAATGTGCTACCTCTCTGCATATGAGTACAAGCCAACTGACATCCCTCTTAAAAAATGGATTCCTCGAGAATTCGGCTTACCCTATATAACAATTCACCGCTACGGCAAATTTTCAACACTTATCCAAAGCTATCCCGGCAGGGCCGGCCTTAGCCCAAATGGCGCCATAGGCAAGGCATACGTTTGGCGCCCCAGACATAGGCCTGCATTTGGCGCCCTTAGTTTCCCACTCACTTGTTCAAATAGCCTACACTCTTGTGGAAATGCGCCCTCTTTGATGGAAATGGCGCTCACCAGAACTTGGCGCCCCATGCATGCAACTGCCTCCTTTTCCTATGCCTAAGGTCGGCCCTGCCTCAGCTGCTCCCCTTTCTTCATCGTCGTCCCTACTAGACTATTTATTTGAATCTGAATAAAGGGCAGGCTGTAGGCCTCAGCAAAGCCCACTCCATTTTCATACATTTCATTTTCTTGCAACATCTTCACTATCAAAATTAAGCGTCGCGTAGGGCTTATTATAACTTCTGTCTCCTAAAGCAAAGAGTACGGAATGCCGTTAAAATCGAATTTTATTTGTCGACATAAATTTGATGCAGTCCTTGAAATTGAATTAGGCCAGCCTGAACAGGTGCAGTGCATCAATAATTATTTTATATTCTTTCCATTAGTGAAAGTTTTGAGTTTAAAAGAATGTAGGCCTAGTGTAAAAAACTAAATTCGCCGGTGGGGCGGCGCCCCCTCAAGGCTGCGGCGCCCTAGGCAACTGCCTACTTTGCCTATAGCTAAGGCCGGCCCTGTATCCCGGATTAATATATTGTGGCCTATCTTTTTCGCAAATCACGAAACACCACAGGAGAATCGAAGACCTTCTCAAAATCGACGACGACCTTAGGATGAAACTAAAATCTCGCGTCGAAATCTGCGCACAAAACAAACCATTTACCATCGTACCTGTAGAAATGCAAGAGGTATTCGAAAACGAAGTGATTCTGAACGTTGATCCTGATTACAAAGAACGTTTAAACAGTACTGCGAGTTCTCCAATGGAAGTCGAAGAAGAAGAAAGGCTGCTGCAGGGTGATCTTAACCGAATTGGATACTTGTCTTCTAGCACAGAATCATAAGTATAAAATGTGCATGTCTTCGTGACTCAGTTTTGGTATCACTCGTGATACCTACCATTGTATAGGACAGCATGACGCATAGACAAAGAAGAAATCGATTTGATCTACGTCGAAGCAGGTGCAGCAGCTGCATGTCTTCGTGACTCAGTTTTGGTATCACTCGTGATACCTACCATTGTATAGGACAGCACGCTCTTATTCATAGAAAAATAATGATTACACAAAAGCTGTTTTGATGTACTAAAGTAGTAGTAGTATAATTAAGTTTTTGAACATTTGCTAATAGTAGTAGTATAATTAAGTTTTTGGACATTTGCTAATAGTAGTAGTAGTATAATTAGGTTTTTGGACATTTGCTAATAGTAGTATTAGTACAATTAAGCCTCTAGACCTAAACGTTATATATGTCATTTACATAAGAACACCGCTAAAAATAGGCTTCTAAAAATAGGACTATATTTTATTATTAAGGCTATGGCTCTGTAGAAGCTATAAATCAAATAAATTCACAATGATATCAAGTCCTTATTATTAACCCATGAATTGAAGGTCTCATCATACCCTAACCATTTAACGAAAGACCGATTTCCTCTTTTCCTAATAATCTTCTCTATTTTAAATGTATCTTGCGTTGTCGATTGTAGTTCTGGTTCATAAAATGTTCCTTGTATTTGTTCTCCATTATAATCTGATATTTTATAGGTTACTGGATCTGTGTATTGAATGTGTGTTATAGTAAAAATTTCTTGAGTCCATTTTTGAGAGAAACCTTTCTCAAATGTCTTTTTCTTCTTAGAAATTCTTACTCTATCTCCTACTGAAAATTTAGGTTTAACAGTTTCAGGTACAGTGTCGCCATATAAATTCATCCACACAACCCACTCGTTTGCTTTGATGCTCGCTTTAACAGGAGTCATTTTAATGGAAGAATGTCTTGTGTTGTTGTATAAATTAACCATATTATCTAAAACATCGATATATCTCTGAGTTGAATTTGCTGTAAAATATTTGAACATTTTCTCTTTCACTGTTCTATTAAATCTTTCTACGATGCAAGATTTCTCTTCGTTCTCAGTTGAGTACAACTGCATACCTAGTGATTTTACCTGTTTATTATAGAATTCTGTTCCCTTATCGACCCAAAGTTTTTCACCCCTTCTTTTGCTCGTATTAAATATTTTAACGAAAGCATCTGCCACAGATTCTCCACGCTTATCTTTTATCGGAACAACCCATCCATATTTGGAAAATATATCGATGACGCTTAACAAATATTTCACACCAGAATTAAATTTAGCATAAGCCTGCATGTCAATCAAGTCAGCCGCCCAAACTTTGTCCACTCCCTGAACATAAACAACTCGCTTCCTGAACTTCCTGACTATAGGTTTATGCAATTCGTCAGCAAGTTGGTCTGTCCATCTCAGAGTTTTTTTTCAACCCCATTCCAAAATGGGTTTTCGTTGATAAAATTGGTTTAACTATAGATCGTTCAATTCGTTCGCGGAACGAAGGATTAGGTATATTATTTAATTCATCTATCATAGCTCTGTCAGCGACGTTTCTCCCTGCTGTATCAGTATGTTTAGCATAAGCCATGTCATGGCGATAGGCTGCTTGATCAACTCTATCTACTGATTTACTCCAATCTTTTGGCGTCCCATCAGGATTCAATCGCAAATCCAGTCGAGTTCCTGGACCTGTGAAAGAATGTCCTGGAAGATGCTTTTCACCCGGGTACTTTGCCCATGGAAGTTTAATGTTAGAAGTAGCAGAATTGAGAGCTGAGACCAAATCACCTCCTTGTACAGTAGTGGACATTTTAGTAAACTGAGTTTTTCTAGCGCCACAATCAACGCATACACATCTAAGCATAGATCTACCATTCTTACTAACGACTCGTTGAATATCTCTACACTCAGTTTTTCGTTTACATTTTACGCAATACGAGCTGTGCTCCATTTTAATATAATATAATTAAAATGGAAGTCCAAGACCTGTCATGGAATGAAGATACATCTAAACGCTTTAACAGTCCTCTCCTACCAAGAAGCATCAGAGGTTTGATCGTAGGTAAGTCTCAATGTGGTAAAACGACTTTACTACTTAATTTATTACTGAGACCTGGTTGGTTAGATTACGATAACCTACATATCTTCGGCAAAAGTTTATTTCAACCGGAGTATAAGATACTTAAGAAAGCATTCGAAGAGAAATTACCAAAGGAAGCAATTATAAGACTTTTTGATAATCGAGATGAGATAATGAAATTAAATGTATCACCGACCGCCGTTGTCGAGGAGATGTCTAAAAACATGGATAAGAAATCCGATATAGATTGCAAGTTCTTTGAAACCTCTGAAGATGTTCCAGATCCACGAGACTTAAGTCGAGATAAAAAGAATCTCATGATTTTTGATGATTTACAGTTAGAGAGGCAAAATAAATGCGAATCGTATTATATAAGAGGTAGGCATAGTAATGTAGACTGCTTTTACCTAGCACAAAATTATTTCAAACTGCCTAGACAAACTATAAGAGAGAATGCTAACTTTATATGTCTATTCCCTCAAGACCTCAAAAATATTAATCATATATACAGCGATCATATAGGCGTAGATGATATGACTATTGAAGAATTTCGAAAACTATGCAAAACTGCGTGGGATGAAACGCATGGTTTTGTGGTTATAGACCTTACTAGTAAAACAAATAAGGGCAAGTACAGATCTGGATTAGATACATTTTACATTAAATAAAAGCAATAATAAAATGATAACAAAATTTAAGATTTTATATTCTAGGTTTAAAAATAGCTATCTAAAATGGAAACCCTTCTTGACGAGATTTTATCTAATACTCAAACGATTGCACGCAACACAGAGGCTAAAGAATCCTTTTGCATTTTGTTGAGCGAAAGGAGCACACGAATTCGAACGAAATTTAATCCACTAATCGAACTGGACAAAAGTAAAACGTATGAAATGGCCCTTGTTAATCTTGAAACGTACTTCAGTTATCCCAATATAGACGAAACAAATAATAAATTCGTATATTCGTCAGATAACGGTGTAACGTGGAAAGATTTAGACATTCCAACCAGTTGCTATGAAATCGTAGACTTAAACGATTACATACAGAGAATTCTAAAAGAAGAAGGTCATGGACAATGTATAAAGTTGCAACCAAATAACAATACTTTGAAGGCTGTTTTGGAAATTGATGAGAACTATAAAGTTGATTTTACAGTACCAAATTCAATTAGTACGGTTCTAGGATTTCAGAGTCGTGTATACTCCGAAGGATATAACGAATCCGAGCACATAGTCAATATAAACAGCGTGAATAGTTTACGTATTACCAGTGATATAATAGGATCATCGTATGCCAACGGAACTACGGAGAACATAATTTATTCTTTCTTTCCATCGGTCGGGCCTGGTTATAAGATAATCGAATCTCCTCACAATCTCGTATATCTTCCAATAACGCTATACTCTATTTCATCGATGGAAACAAAACTAACAGACCAACATGGAAAACTAATTAATTTAAGAGGTGAGGAGTTGTCGATACGATTTCACATAAGAGAGGTTTAATTTAAAATTTATATTTAATATAAAATGAGCGCTTACGCTAAGGTCAAAGTTAATATTTCTGAAGGGCAAAAAGAGAAGATTAGGCGAGCTGTTCAAGCAGGAACTGGAGTGAGTATAAGACTTTCTCATGGAGACATAACTGGTGAGCATGTATTAGCTCTAAACCAGAGGCAAATTAACAAGATAACGAAAGCTTATCAGAATGGAACTGGTGTGGAAATTAAAATGGGTAAAAAGCAATTAGAAGACAATGCGAGAGTCGAAGGCGGATTTATTGGCGCTATTCTACCGTTCTTAGCAACAGCCGGAAAGTTTCTACTGTCTAGTGTTCTTCCGAGTTTAGCCACAGGAGCCTTAACAGGATTGGGTTCTGCAGCTGGTTCCAAAATTGTCGATAAAATTAGTGGATCTTCGATCTCACAGATGAGTGGATCTTCGATCTCACATCAGACAAGTGGATCAGGCGTGCTCTACGTTAAGAAAGGAGGAATATGCTGTAAGATAAAGCCTGCTGGGGAAGGTCTTTTTCTATCTCCGTGGAAAAAGGGTAGTTCGATATCGGGTTCTGGTCTGTTTATGAAAAGAGGAACAGGATATGTCAGCGGTGAAGGTCTTATACTTGGTCCCAATTCACCATTTAAAAATATTCCTATTCTTGGAATGTTACTTTAAACAATCTCTTATATAAATGTCTGGATACGGTCACCCAATACACAAATTAATCACCAAACGAAAGCCTCATGTGAGTACGATAATTTGGTTGCCTAAAGTGGTCACTCACGCTCCTGCAAGACAACGAGCAGGCGATAGATATGAGATTTTTGCTCAGCAAGCGATAACGTTTGAACCACAGACAAATATTACAGTAGAAGTAGGCCTTGGAGTCCGAATGACCAGTGGAATGTGTCTAGTCTCTCTTAGACAGAAGTTGAAACAACTCAGACTGAGTCTTCAAGATGGTACTGTCCTAGAGGACGCAGAGGATATAATAATTACAATTCAAAACAACTCAGATTCACCAGTTACTATAAATGAAAAAGACTCAATTTGTTATGTTAATTACTACGATGCATAAATTGTACGTTTTATGTTTACGTTTTATGTTTACGTTTTATGTCTACGTTTTACGTTACGTTTTAAACATTATACTTATAATAAAAAATGTCACTACTGAAAATTAGTGATCCTGCAAAAAGAGATTTTATTATCGAAGAGTTTTTAAAAACGAAAAAAAATATTAAACAAAACTTTCTCTCTGAGAGAATAGATGATCTTGGACTTCAACGAGAATTAACGAAAATCTACAAACCAATAGTCGACTCTCAATCAGCAATTTCAAAAGAACAAAACGCTTTGCTGTCGACAATAAAAGATAACTCTGCAGCAACATCACTCGCTCTAAAATCACTTCCAGATTCGTTGAAAACTATTCAATTTCCCCAGTATCCGTCTATAGAGGCGTACGATGACGATGACCCAGTAGAAGACATTAGAAGGTTAGAATTAGGAAATATTGCAGTTGAATACCTTAAAAAATATGCTTCTGATAAAAGACTTGTGGATACAACATTCGGATTAAGATCAAGAGATGGAAAATTCTACATCGGTGACAGCGAAGCCTCAATCCAAGGAAATGATATTACAGTTGGAACCACAACTTATCAAGGAACTCCAGGATTATGGGAATTGTTAACGTTAGCTAGTCCAAACAGTTCAATTTATGATAATCGTGATCTCGAAGAATACGCCGAGATTCTAATTAAAACGAATGCCATGAGTCAGCCAAATAAACCAAACAAACCTAAATCGTCTAGAAGTGTAAAATATGCAAAGATAATAAAACCCATATGGGACGATTACATGAAGTTAAGAGGTAAAACAGGAAGCGGAATAATTACCATTCCTTCGGATCCTAACGAATTAGTAAAACAACTTGAGTTACGATTGTATAGCTATAAAGCGGGAAATACAGGAGTAAGAAATGAAATTGTAGGCATGAGTGACGAGTTACTAAGACAAGGAGTGATAACCAAAGATGAATATAAAAAATTGATGATCTAATTTAAAAATTGATGATCTAATTTAAAAATTGATGATATAGAAATGCTGGTCGTTGCGAGAAGAAGTTATAAAAAAGTACACGTTGTCGGTGGAGCAGGAATATTCGATTCCATTACAGGATTTCTCAAGAGACTACTAACTTCGAATGCAGCCAAACAAATTGCGAGCACGGCTGTCAAAGAGATTGGAGGTGTTGCTAAGGATAAGGCGATCGACGTTGGAAAACGATTACTCAATAAGATACTCCCACCAACCACCGTTCAACAGCCGATAACTCAGGAAACTAAAGTCATTCTAGCTAGATTACTCGGGTCGAATCCGCAAATGACGGGAGGAGCTATAAGAATTCAAGATCTAGTAAAACGCTTAAACGGAGGTGGATTGAAAATGGCTTAAAAATTTATTTTCTTATTTAAAAATATATGTATATAAAATGCAATCCGATATTCTAAGATTCACAGAGCAACCATTGATCGATGAAGGTATCGAGCGATACGAATGGCACGAGTACGAACCTGTAGCGAGAACTAACCTTAACAGTTCTGGTGAAATAAGAATAAATATTGAATTACAAGACTTATACAGTCACCCAGCAGAATCGTATCTACAATTCGAAGGAAGACTAATTAAAGCTGATGACACCGCATACGTTAATGCCGATTTAGTCGCTCTTACGAATAATGGGCTTATGTATCTATTCAGTCAAATATCCTATCAGTTATCTAATCAAGAAATCGAAACGCTATTTCATCCGGGTCAAGCTACAACGATGCTTGGTTTACTTACGTATCCAAACGATTTTCAGCTGACTCAAGGCTTAAATCAGCTGTGGTATAAAGACACTGGAGCGACTGCTGTTATTGCGGATAACCCCGGCTTTGCCACTAGACAAAGCTTTCTCATTCGCAAACCAAACACTAAAGGAATGTTCAGCTTTATTGTTCCGTTGAAGCATATTTTCGGGTTTTGCGATGATTACGACAAGATTATTTACGGCTTCAAACAGACGCTGACATTAGTTCGTAAAGCCGACGATGATGCAATATTCCGAGATAACGCTGCAGCTGCTGGAAAAGTTGCGATAAACAAAATTTCATGGTTTATTCCACACGTTATTCCTTCCGATATGGAACGAATGCAGTTGTATAAGACGATTGAATCGAAATTAACGTTGCCAGTTGCGTATAGAGCTCGTCAATGCGACACGGGAACAGTTCCTCAGTCGACAAGTTTCAGTTGGAGATTAAGCGTTAAAACATCACCGGAGAAACCTAGATATATCATCGTAGGATTTCAGATGAGTCGTAGCGGTGATCAGGAAGCTAATCCAGCACTCTTTAATCACTGCGATCTTAAGAACATTTATGTTATGATGAATCAAGAAAGATATCCAGCTGTAGATCATAACCTATCGTTTCCTAATCAACAATTCTCCAGAGCGTACAGAGACGCGTCCTCCTTTAGTCAAAAATTCTATGGTATGGATAAGTTGATTACGCAAGGAAATATAACACCTGTTGATTATAAAGAATTATATCCGTTGTTCGTGTTCGATGTAAGCAAACAATCCGAGCGTTTGAAATCGTCAGTCGTTGATATACAAATTAAGGCTCTTTTCAATGCAGCAGTGCCAGCCGACACCGAAGCGTATGCTGTCGTAATTTCAGATAGGTTGCTGCAGTTCCAATCGGATGGGCAGAAAATGAGTGTAGTGTATGGAAAATTGATTTAAAGAATACTTATATATTATGAAGCTACCAGAGCTTAGAATGTTAGCCAAGCATCACGATGTTACAGGCACTTCACATCTCAACAAACCTCAAATGATAGCGGTATTGATCGAAAAGAATATTCTTCCGATGGACTACAAGTCTGTGTCATATCGACATGACACGTTGGGTAGTATCAGGAAACAACCGAGAAGAGTAGATATTATAGATCGAGAGACTGGTGTTGTTACCTCGTATCCATCGATGTATAAAGCTGCTAAGGCGTATGGTCAGAGTGCTGGCATAATAGCTTATCATAACGGAAATGTCTGGAGAGATAGATACGAAATTAAAGTGTTCGAGAGATAGATAAGTGGATCTTCGATCTCACAGATAAGTGGATCTTCGATCTCACATGTATTAATGTTTTTGCGTGGTAAGATAAAATGGATTTAAAGAAAAGTAGTTTAAGAAACATGAACCATGTTGAACACTTGCTCGACTCGCCGGTTCCTAACATTAAGGTTCCTACGCTTACGCCTACACCTGGTAAATACAAACCAGTAGCGCCTAAGAGAAAATACAAAAATAGGGTTAGATCCAAATTAAATGATTTTGCGGATTGGCTACTTAGTTATGTGCCCGAACGAGACACTAAAGTCGTTAACGAAAAACTGGAATCGTTGAAGTTAACTGTTTCCAGGATATTTGATAAACATAAAATTCGAGAAACGGCGTCGGCTATTAAAGGATTTACCAAGCAATATAGAATAGATGGAATTAATGGAATGGACGCCTCTTCGTTTCTTGATTTTGCCAGACCGCAGGTAGTTAATCTGTTGTCAAACAATCGCCAAACAAAGGTTAATCTAGTTCTTACTTGTACTATGGAACGAGTAGATATGAAATCTGGAATAGTGACTTCTGAGGATATACCATTCGTTTCCAGGGCAGAAGTTATTTTAGAAGCTACCGACTTGAATGAAATATACAGCAGAAAAAAAGATAAAATCATGGAGTCTATTGCTAGTTTTCAGATGCAAGGAAGTAATTGGAGATTTAAAGCTGTTGTAAAATTAGATATAAATACGGTAAAATATACACCCTTAAGAGGTAGTTCTTACATTCCACTTCCCGACTTTTTAGCTAATAAAAAGGCTATTATAAATATGAAAAACGACGACGAAGAATGTTTCAAATGGTGTATCACTAGAGCTTTGAATCCGGTTGTGAAAAATTCGGAGATAATAACGAAAGCTTTGAAAGAACAGTCTAAAAAACTTAATTGGAGTGGCATTGAGTTTCCAGTTGCTGCTGATGCTAATGTGATAGGTAAATTTGAGAGAAATAATAATATTAGTGTTAATATATTTGGTTACGAAAAACATGTCTATCCGCTTTATCTGTCTAAGTGTGAAAGTAGTATTTGTGTAGATCTATTGCTTATTTCCAACGGAGAAAGGAAACATTATTGTTGGATCAAGAATTTTAACAGAATGATGAGATTGAGGACTCATTCGATGTATTATTGTAAAAGGTGTATGAATGGTTTCACAACGACAGGAGCGCTTAACAACCATAATGAGTACTGCAAACTGCATAACGCACAAAAAATAGAAATGCCAGAAAAAGGAACTATGTTAAGTTTTAAAAATTATTACAATTCTATGAGGGTTCCGTTTGTAGTCTACGCAGATTTCGAGTCTTTTGTAAAACCGATCGATACATGCCAACCAAATCCAGAGTTGTCGTACACTAATAAATATCAAAAGCATAATCCTAGCTCCTTTTGTTACCACATAAAATGTTTCGACGATAGTGTATATTCTCAAGATCCTGTGACGTTTACGGCTGAAAGCGAAGATGATGATGTTGGTCAAATATTTGTAGATAAACTCGAAGAGAATATAAAACGAATATATAATCAATTCAAATTCCCTAAGAAGATGATATTTACAGAAGAGGACAAGAAGTGTTTTGATACAGCTACTATATGTCATATCTGTGAAAAAACGTTGGGTGAAGACCGAGTGAGAGATCACTGTCATCTTAGCGGTAAATTTAGAGGGGCTGCTCATAACATTTGTAATGTAAACTATAAATGTCCAAAGTTCTTTCCCGTTGTGTTTCACAATCTTTCCGGGTACGATTGCCATCTGTTCATTAAGAAACTGAGAGGTGATAATGGAGAGAAAATTAACTGCATACCTAATAACGAGGAAAAGTATATATCTTTTAGCAGAGAGGTCGTTGTTGATAAGTTTGTAAATAAAGAGGGAAAAGAGATTACCGTCAAGCGACAACTGCGTTTTATCGACAGTTTTAAATTTATGGCTTCTAGTCTTGATGCTTTATCGAGGAACCTAAGCAAAGACCAGTGTAAAAATATTGGGAAACGATATACTGGAAAGAAGCTCGATCTTTTGCTGAGAAAAGGCATATATCCTTATGACTACGTTGATTCATTTACTACCTTTAATGAAACCGAACTACCACCAAAATCCGCTTTCTATTCTAAGCTAAATGATTCGAATATTAGCGATGAAGACTACGAGCATGCAAAAACGGTATGGAAGGAATTTGGATGCAAAACATTCAGAGAATATCACGATTTATACAACGTTTCTGATGTTCTGTTACTTGCTGATGTTTTCGAAAACTTTAGAGATGTGTGTATGAAGTACTATACGCTTGACCCTGCATGGTTTTTTACATCTCCTGGTTTAGCTTGGGATGCCGCTTTAAAATTGACAGGCGTGAAATTGGAGTTATTGAGTGATTACGATATGATTCTGATGATTAAGCAAGGGATGAGAGGAGGAGTGAGCACAATATCAAATCGTTACGGGAAAGCGAATAATAAATATATGAGCGATTTCAATACTAACGAAAATTCTACATTTATCACTTACCTGGATGCGAATAATCTATATGGATGGGCTATGATCAAAAATTTACCTACTCACGGGTTCAAATGGATGAACGAAGATGAATTACAAAATTGGAGAAGTATTCCATGCATATTGGAAGTTGATTTG
The DNA here is from genome assembly GCA_945859605.1 of Lumbricus rubellus. Lineage (NCBI taxonomy): Eukaryota > Metazoa > Annelida > Clitellata > Crassiclitellata > Lumbricidae > Lumbricus > Lumbricus rubellus. Next base: position 5,975,244 of record OX243827.1, read on the forward strand.
GAATATCCTAAAGAGTTACACGACCTGCATAACGATTTTCCGTTAGCCCCCGAAAGCATTGAGATTAACAAAGTCAAAAAGTTAATTCCAAACTTAAACGATAAAAAGAAGTATGTGCTACACTACGATAATCTGAAGCTGTACGAGAGCTTAGGTTTGAAAATAACAAAGGTGCATAGAGGTATACTATTCGAAGAAAGTGATTGGTTGAAAAAGTATATCGATTTAAATACAGCTCTTAGAACGAAAGCTACTAATGACTTTGAGAAAGACTTTTTCAAGTTAATGAATAACAGTGTCTTTGGAAAAACTTGTGAGAACATTGAAAATCGTGTTGATGTAGAGTTAGTGTGTCAAGAGGAGAGGGCTATTGAACTAGCCGCTAAACCTAATTATGAGAGATGTACTATTTTCGATGAAAATCTAATAGCCGTTCACATGAAAAAAACTAAATTGTACTATAATAAACCTATCTATCTTGGCATGTGTATATTAGACTTGAGCAAAACGCTGATGTATGAATTTCATTACAATTACATCAAGGATAAATACGGAAATAGAGCTAAATTATTATTTACCGATACAGATTCTTTGACATACGAAATTAAAACTGAAGACTTTTACTCAGATATCTCAGAAGATATTAAAGCTCGATTCGACACGAGTGAATACCCGAAAGATCATCCGTCTGGTATTGAGATTGGAGTAAATAAAAAAGTTATTGGAATGTTCAAGGATGAAACTAGTGGGAAACAGATAAAAGAATTTATCGGGTTGCGAGCAAAGTTGTATTCTTATAAGATGGCTGCTGGAGATGAGCACAAGAAATGTAAAGGTATTAAGAAGAATGTTGTCCAGAAAACTATTACTCACGAAGATTATAAAGACTGCTTATTTACTAAAAAAGAACAACAACGAACGATGAATGTTATTAGATCTTATCATCATGATATTTATACAGAAGAAATTAATAAAGTTGCATTATCTGCAGATGACGATAAACGGGTAATAATGCAAGATGGAATTAGTACGTTATCGTATGGTCATTACTCGTTGAAAATTTTTAATTAATGTTTATATTTAATAAATGAGCGTGAAACAAATCTATGTTTGTGGAGTAGTGCTACCCAATATTGCTTTATCGAATGTGGATCTAATCGAAGCGGCTAAGAAACTAAACATAAATAATTTCAGAGGAGTATTTCTCAGAGACGAGCTGCCGAAGAAACCTGGATGGAATGAGTGTGGGATATTGAATCTAGACGACTCTAATGGGGTCGGCTCACACTGGTGCGCTTTCTTAAAGAGCGGTAATGAGAAAATATATTTCGATAGTTACGGCCTTCCTCCCCCTCTAGAACTGATAAAGTATTTACGCCGTCCAGTGTTATATAACAGCGAGCGAATACAACCCGATAACGAAGTATTTTGTGGTCATTTGTGTCTGTACGTCTTAAAGAAGACGATGAGCGATGGTTGTAAATTTCAAGAAGTTATAAATGGCTTGCATTAAAAATTATTATATATAAATATATATATATAAAATGCCTGTCGATAAATTTGGTCGCACCGCTGCTGGAGGAACATCACGAAGACGTCGAAGAGTAATCGCTGGAGGTGTTACTCTTAGCCAAGTAAATGCTAATTTTCTTCGATTGGATGGGGCAAATCTGCCGACTGGAAATCTAAATATGAATGGATGTGTGATAAAAGGTCTCCCAGTAACGAATACTTCGACTGCCGGAATGGATGAAGCTTTAAGTAGGGGGCAAGCCATTGATTTGATAACGAATCACAACGATTCTCCGTCCAACGATAATCATTTGACGAATAAGAAATACGTTGATGAACAAGTTACAAAGTACGTCGATAAATCTCTGAAAAAGTGCCATGTTGGATATATTCCTCCCTTGGAAGCTGATGTAAGTGTGACAGGATTCGTTGCTAGTGCCAGTGAGTGTTTATCCGGAAGCAAAGCCTACCATGCTTTCACTAATCTCAAGGACGATGTTAACACAGCTTGGAATTCAGGTCAAGTAATGGCTTGGTTACAAATTAAATGTCCTGAGCCAGTTAAAATTTGGAGAATTGCGATGAAAACCGTATCTGTATCTTATTTCGATTTTGACGCTAGCAATGATGGAGTAGTGTTTGAAAAATTACCCATATTCCCTTCTTCAACGAATTCACCGGCTGTTCTGAGATTTTGTAATATTACTAGACCTATGGGTGCGTATCAATATTACAGAGTTACATCAACGCAAGTGGATGATTTTTCTCCACGAGGGATTCAGGTAATGCAATTATATGTATACGATGACTAATCTGCATTAAAAATTATTATTATATATAAAATGCCTGTCGATAAATTCGGTCACACCGATGTTGGTTCATCACAAAGAGTAATCGCTGGAGGTGTCACTCTTAGTCAAGTAAATGCTAGTTTTCTTCGATTGGATGGAGCAAATATCGCGACTGGAAATTTAAAAATGGGTGGTCACAAAATTAAAGGACTACCAACAACGAAACCTTTGACAGCAGCAATGGATGAGGCTTTAAGTTGGGGTCAAGCCATTGATTTGATAACGAATCACGACGATTCTCCGTCCAACGATAATCATTTGACGAATAAGAAATACGTTAATGAACAAGTTGCATCGAAGGTGGCTAAGACTGGTGATACAATGACTGGTGATCTATTCTTAAACGTTGGCTCCGATCGTCTGCGTTCAATGGGTTGTAAGGACTCGAGAGGAGATAATAAAGAATTCACTATTTTCTTAGGTAGTATACGAAATAAACTACAATGTTCGTTAAACAATCCTATTACATTACAATCGATGGATGGATTTCGTTTTAGAATAAACAATGAAATCATGTTAGAGATGGTTAAGTCACTCGATGGCACTCCTCCGTCTAAAATAAATGTGTATAAGTCCATCTTTATGCATGATGCTTACATTACAGGGCTACACGAACCCAACAGCGTCAGCGATGCAGCTACGAAGCAGTATGTAGATTCTATCTCAATCGCTCCCGCGCTTAGCATTCATTCTTTAACTTGGCAATTCTTAATCGCTAAAACTCACACAAGAGTTACTTTCGATAGTGTAAGATTCAAAACCGATGGTGTTATAAGTGCGGGAATGACCCGTTTCACTCCCGGTAAAGCCGGATACTATTTCGTTTCGACGTACATAGAATTTGGTAACAGTAGTACCGCTCCTGGTAACGTCTACCTGTATAGAAATGGGGCGAATTACATGCAAATTGCGGGCGGAGGGGGAACGGGAGCTGCGTTTAACAATTCAACCGGTAGTTGCATAATTTTCGTAGCCAATACCGATTTTCTCGAGATATTCGCTTATTCACACATCGCACTAAATATATTAGCTAGAGACTTTTCGGCAGTATTCTTACGACCTTAATTTCCTTGCTGATCGAAATAATAAAAGGAGCTGGATGAGAAGGGGAGGTATCAGGAAATAATAAAAGACCCTCAAAGGAGAAGAGGAGGAAATAATAAAAGACCTCTTGGTTGACAGTCCACCGCGCTAACCACTGTACTACCGAGCACCCCCCCTCAGGAAATAATAAATAACATCCAGAAAATCCTTTAGCACCATTTTAAAACTTAATTTATCTTCAATATCAGGCTTCTTAAAAAAAAGCCAAAGAATCCATTCTGCATCTAATTTATCTTCAATATCAGGCTTCTTAAAAAAAAGCCAAAGAAGCCATTCTGCATCTACTGGTCGGCTACATCATAAGATGGAGCGCAACCAAGGATGGAGGCGTATTTATTGATAGGACATTTCCATAGCCTAAGGGCGGAATTTTGCTCCAGAGATGTAATGGTCACATGGTGGTGACTGTTCCTTTGCTGCTCTGCTCGCTACTCGAACTTCGCTTCCGTACTCGCTTCCCTCGACTTCCTCTATCCCGTCCACAAATACAAATTTAGTATGCTCTGTCCGCCACGTTACGTCGCAAAGTTGACTTACTTGACTTACTTGACTTATGGCCTTGGCGATGCCCCAGCACGCAGAAGCCGCTCATTTATGGAAGCTCTCCATCCTCCTCTGTTTTCCGCCTGATGCACAGCCTCCTGCATCGACAGCCCCATCTCCTGACAGTCCTCCTTAATCACGTCCCTCCATCGTTTCTTCGGTCTTCCTCTTTTTCTCCTTCCCTGTACCTCCCCATTGAAGGCTATCTTTGGATACCGGTTGTTTTCCATCCTGACCATGTGCCCAAAGTAGCGCAGTCGTCTGTTCTGTATTCTGCTCACTACTTCGTTCCGGATGTTTAATCTTTCGTATATAATCTCATTCCGTATTCTATCTCTTCTTGTGACTCCTTCTATCTTTCGTAGACAGGCCATCTCGAACACCCTTAATCGTTGTTTCTCGGTCTCCCTCAGTGTCCAGGTCTCGGAATTGTAGAGTAATGCACTTAACACCAACGTTTCATACAACTTGATTTTTGTGTCTCTGCTTATTTCCTTTGCGTTCCATATTTTTCCCAATGCCTGCCATATTCCTCTCGCTATTCCAATTCTTCTTTTCACGTCTTTCTCTGATCCTCCCTGCGTGCTGATGTTTCCCCCCAAATAAACGAAACTATCCGCCTGCACAAGTTGCTGCCCATCTGCTTCCAGTTGAAACCTCTTATCTCCTCCTCCCAGAAGTTGACTTTCTGTTTTCATGACATTTATTGCCATTCCCATATTGCGACTCACTTCCACTACGCTTGTCAGTGTTTCCTGCAAGCCCTTTGCTTGCTCTGCCAACAGTGCTATGTCATCTGCGAACCTCAGATCTCCTATGACCTCTCCTCCAATCACCGCCCCCTCCTCCATTCCATCCAGAGCCCTAGCCATTATCAACTCCAGAAATATGTTGAAGAGCAAGGGTGACAGGACGCACCCCTGCAGTACTCCCACTACGGTCTCAAACCAGTCCGAGAGTTCACCATTCACCCTTACAGCGCTGAAGGTATCCTTATATGCGTTCTCCAGTATCCTCACAATCTTCTCAGGGTATCCGTAATGTCTCATGACCTTCCACAATCCTTTCCTCCATACACTGTCAAATGCTTTCCGAAAATCTATATAGCATACGTAAAGCTCCTTCCCAAATTCTTCGTACTTTTCTGCCAGTTGTCTCAGAGTGAATATTTGGTCTATTGTACTTCTATTTACCCTGAATCCGGCTTGAGCCTCAGACAGGATCTCATCAGTCCTCTTCCTGATCCTCTGCAGTATTATTGTTGAAAACACCTTGCTGCTATGACAGAGTAGGCTTATCCCTCTATAGTTTGCACAATCCAGCTTGTCTTTTTTCTTGTGAATAGGTATGATAATTGATCGCTTCCATTCCGATGGCACCTCTTCTCTTTCCCACACCGCTTGACACAACCTGTGTATGATCTTAATTCCCAATCCTGCCGTTCCTGCCTGTATTTCCTCCGTTGTAATGTTGTCCAATCCCGGAGCTTTCCTATGCTTCATTCTGTGGATAGCGGCTTCTACCTCGTCCTCTCCCAATTCCGGTAGTTCTTCCATGTTCTTCATCTCCTTGATATTCTCCAGATAGTTGTCATCCGTCTCGTTTGGGTCATTATACAATCTATCAAAGTATTCCCTCAGTAGATGTCTTTTTAATTTTCTGGATGTCTTTTATTATTTCCTGAGGGGGGTGCTCGGTAGTACAGTGGATAGCTCGGTAGTACCGTGGTTAGTTAATTATTTTATTTTCTGGATGTCTTTTATTATTTCCTGAGGGGGGGGGGTGCTCGGTAGTACAGTGGTTAGCGCGCTGGACTGCCAACCAAGAGGTCTTTTATTATTTCCTCCTCTTCTCCTTTGGGGGGTGTTTTCCATTGAAGAAAAAACGAGTAGCTAGGGAAAGGTTTTGAGGTAATAAACGAGCAATCTGGGGGTGTTTCCATTGACGATAAATTAAGCTAAAATAGTGCTACAAACCAGTTAAAAGTCTTAGTCTTTTGTATAAGCTATTGTATGCAAGAAGGCCTTATCGTTGCAACCGATCCATAAAATCGTTGACACTTCGCACGTGGTACAATGCGACTAAATCTTATTATACCCAATGCAATTTGAACAAAATTCGTCCTTCACCCCTGAAGTCGTCCCCCCAACTTCCGTTTTCGTCTCCGCAAACAAATCTTGTCACCATTGTACGAGAGGTACAACTTCAGGGGTCAAGGTTGTTAAGACGCAAAAGAAAATCGCTGTTTGCCAGTAGTCATCAGCCACACACACACACACACACACACACACACACACACACACACACACACACACACACACACACACACACACACACACACACACACACACACACACACTTTTTTCCTAGGTTTTTTTCTAACTTTTTCTAGGTTTTTTTTTTTTCTTTTTTTCTAACTTTTTTTCTAGGTTTTTTTCTAACTTTTTTTCCTAGGTTTTTTTTTCTAACTTTTTTCTAGGTTTTTTTTTCTAAGTTTTTTTTTCCTAGGTTTTTTTTTCTAACTTTTTTTCTAGGTTTTTTTTCTAACTTTTTTTCTAGTTTTTTTCTAACTTTTTTTTTTTCTAACTTTTTTTTTTTTTTTTTTTTCTAACTTTTTTTTTTTTTTTTTTTTTTTTTTTAACTTTTTTTTTTTTTAACTTTTTTTTTTTTAAACTTTTTTTTTAACTTTTTTTTTAGTCATTAAATTGGTCCAAATCTTCAGAAATGTTCTAAAATTTCCGGTTCGGAATCACAAAAAACCCCAAGTTTTCCCCGAAAAACCCAAGTTTTCACAAGTTCGCAGAAAGAACCCAAGTTCTAGCAGACTAGGGAAAGGCTTCTAAAATTATACCATAAATCAGTTAAATTCACAATGATATCAAATCTTTATTTTTAACCCATGAATTGAAAGAATCATCGTACCCCAACCATTTAACGAAAGACTGATTTCCTCTTCTTCTTATAATTTTCTCTATTTTAAAAGTATCTTGCGTTGTCAGTTGTAGCTCAGGTTCATAAAATGTCCCTTGAATTAATTCTCCATTATAATCAGATATTTTATACGTTACAGGGTCTGTGTATTGGATTTGGGTGATAGTAAATATTTCTTCACTCCAGTTAGCGGTATATCCTTTCTCAAATGTCTTCTTCTTCTTGGAAATTCTTACTTTATCTCCGACTGAAAATTTAGGTTTAACAGTTTCAGGTACAGCGTCACCGTATAGATTTAACCAAACAGCTTTTTCGTTTGCTTTGACACTCGCTTTAACAGGAGTCATTTTAATGGAAGAATGTCTTGTGTTGTTGTATAAATTAACCATATTATCTAAAACATCGATATATCTCTGAGTTGAGTTTGCTGTAAAATATTTAAACATCTTCTCTTTTACTGTTCTATTAAATCTTTCTACGATACAAGATTTCTCTTCATTCTCAGTTGAGTACAACTGCATACCTAGTGATTTTACCTGTTTATTATAGAATTCTGTTCCCTTATCGACCCAAAGTTTTTCACCCCTTCTTTTGCTCGTATTAAATATTTTAACGAAAGCATCTGCTACAGATTCTCCGCGCTTATCTTTTAACGGCTGAATAAATGCATATTTGGAAAATATATCGATGACGCTTAACAAATATTTCACACCAGAATTAAATTTAGCATAAGCCTGCATGTCAATCAAGTCTGCTGCCCAAACTTTGTCCACTCCCTGCACATAAACAACTCGCTTCCTGAACTTCCTGACTATAGGTTTATGCAATTCGTCAGCAAGTTGGTCTGTCCATCTCAGAGTTTTTTTTTCAACCCCATTCCAAAATGGGTCTTCGTCGATAATATTGGTTTTACTATAGATCGTTCAATTCGTTCGCGGAACGAAGGATTAGGTATATTATTTAATTCATCTATCATAGCTCTGTCAGCGACGTTTCTCCCTGCTGTATCAGTATGTTTAGCATAAGCCATGTCATGACGGTAGGCTGCTGCATCAACCCTATCTACTGGTTTACTCCAGTCTTTTGGCGTCCCGTCAGGGTTTAAACGCAAATCCAGTCGAGTTCCTGGACCCGTGAAAGAATGTCCTGGAAGATGCATTTCACCCGGGTACTTTGCCCATGGAAGTTTAATGTTAGAAGTAGCAGAATTGAGAGCTGATACCAAATCACCTCCTTGTACAGTAGTAGACATTTTAGTAAACTGAGTTTTTCTAGCGCCACACTCAACGCATACACCCCTAAGCATAGGTCTACCATTCTTACTGACGACTCGTTGAACATCTTTAGATTCAGTTTGTCGCTTACATTTTACACAATACGAGTTGTGCTCCATTTTAATATAATATAATTAAAATGGAAGTCCAAGACCTATCATGGAATGAAGATACATCTAAACGCTTTAACAGTCCTCTCCTACCAAGAAGCATCAGAGGTTTGATCGTCGGTAAGTCTCAATGCGGCAAAACAATATTACTACTTAATTTATTACTGAGACCTGGTTGGTTAGACTACGATAACCTGCAGATCTTTGGCAAAAGTTTATTTCAATCAGAATATAAGATACTTAAGAAAGCATTCGAAGAGAAATTACCAAAGGAAGCAATTATAAGACTTTTTGATAATCGCGATGAGATAATGAAATTAAATGTATCACCGACCGCCGTAGTCGAGGAGATGTCTAAAAACATGGCCAAAAAATCGGATATAGAATGCAAGTTCTTTGAAACCTCTGAAGATGTTCCAGATCCACGAGACTTAAGTCGAGATAAAAAGAATCTCATGATTTTTGATGATTTACAATTAGAGAGGCAAAATAAATGCGAATCGTATTATATAAGAGGTAGGCATAGTAATGTAGACTGCTTTTACCTAGCACAAAATTATTTCAAGCTACCTAGACAAACTATAAGAGAGAATGCTAACTTTATATGTTTGTTCCCTCAAGACCTCAAGAATATTAATCATATATACAGCGATCATATAGGCGTAGATGATATGACTATTGAAGATTTTCGAAAACTATGCAAAACTGCGTGGGATGAAACGCATGGTTTTGTGGTTATAGACCTTACTAGTAAAACAAATAAGGGCAAGTACAGATCTGGATTAGATACATTTTACATTAAATAAAAGCAATAATAAAATGATAACAAAATTTAAGATTTTATATTCTAGGTTTAAAAATAGCTATCTAAAATGGAAACCCTTCTTGACGAAATTTTATCTAATACTCAAACGATTGCACGCAACACAGAGGCTAAAGAATCCTTTTGCATTTTGTTGAGCGAAAGGAGCACACGAATTCGAACGAAATTTAATCCACTAATCGAACTGGACAAAAGTAAGAAGTATGAAATGGCCCTTGTTAATCTTGAAACTTACTACAGTTTTCCCAATATAGACGAAACAAATAATAAATTCGTATATTCGTCAGATAACGGTGTAACGTGGGAAGATTTAGACATTCCAACCGGTTGCTATGAAATCGAAGACTTAAACGATTACATACAGAGAATTCTAAAAGAAGAAGGTCATGGTCAATGTATAAAGTTGCAACCAAATAACAATACTTTGAAGGCTGTTTTGGAAATTGATGAGAACTATAAAGTTGATTTTACAGTACCAAATTCAATTAGCACCGTTCTAGGATTTCAGAGTCGTGTATACTCCGAAGGATATAACGAATCCGAGCACATAGTCGATATAAACAGCGTGAATAGTTTACGAGTTACGAGTGATGTAATAGGATCATCGTATGCCAACGGAACTACGGAGAACATAATTTATTCTTTCTTTCCATCGGTCGGGCCTGGTTACAAGATAATCGAATCTCCTCATAATCTCGTATATCTTCCAATAACGCTATACTCTATTTCATCGATGGAAACAAAACTAATAGACCAAAATGGAAAACTAATTAATTTAAGAGGTGAGGAATTGTCGATACGATTTCACATAAGAGAGGTTTAATTTAAAGTTTATATTTAATATAAGATGAGCGCTTACGCTAAGGTTAAGTTAATATTTCCGAAGGGCAAAAAGAGAAGATTAAGCGAGCTGTTCAAGTAGGAACTGGAGTGAGTATAAGACTTTCTCATGGAGACATAACTGGTGAGCATGTATTAGCTCTAAACCAGAGGCAAATTAACAAGTTAACTAAAGCGTATCAGAATGGAACTGGTTTGACAATTAAAATGGGTAAAAAGCAATTAGAAGACAATGCGAGAGTCGAAGGCGGATTTATTGGCGCTATTCTACCGTTCTTAGCAACAGCCGGAAAGTTTCTACTGTCTAGTGTTCTTCCGAGTTTAGCCACAGGAGCCTTAACAGGATTGGGTTCTGCAGCTGGTTCCAAAATTGTCGATAAAATAAGTGGATCTTCGATCTCACAAAGTGGATCTTCGATAAGTGGATCAGGCGTGCTGTACGTTAAGAAAGGAGGAATATGCTGTAAGATAGTGCCTGCTGGGGAAGGTCTTTTTCTATCTCCGTGGAAAAAGGGTAGTTCGATATCGGGTTCTGGTCTGTTTATGAAAAGAGGAGCAGGATATATCAGCGGTGAAGGTCTTATACTTGGTCCCAATTCACCATTTAAAAATATTCCTATTCTTGGAATGTTACTTTAAAAAACCACTTATATAAATGTCTGGATACGGTCACCCAATACACAAATTTATCACCAAACGAAAGCCTCGTGTGAGTCCGATAATTTGGATGCCTAAAGTGGTCACTCACGCTCCTGCAAGGCAACGAGCAGGCGACAGATATGAGATTTTTGCTCAGCAAGCGATAACGATTGAACCAAAGACAAATATTACAGTAGAAGTAGGCCTTGGAGTCCGAATGACCAGTGGAATGTGTCTAGTCTCTCTCAGGCAGAAGTTGAAACAACTCAGACTGAGTCTTCAAGATGGTACTGTCCTAGAGGACGCAGAGGATATAATAATTACAATTCAAAACAACTCAGATTCACCAGTTACTATAAATGAAAAAGACTCAATTTGTTATGTTAATTACTACGATGCATAAATTGTACGTTTTATGTTTACGTTTTATGTTTACGTTTTACGTTTACGTTTTACGTTACGTTTTAAACATTATAATAAAAAATGTCACTACTGAAAATTAGCGATCCTGCTAAAAGAGATTTTATTATCGAAGAGTTTTTAAAAACGAAAAAAAAAATTAAACAAAACTTTCTCTCAGAGAGAATAGATGATCTTGGACTTCAACGAGAATTAACGAAAATCTACAAACCAATAGTCGACTCTCAATCAGCAATTTCGAAAGAACAAAACGCTTTGCTGTCGACAATAAAGGATAATTCTGCAGCAACATCACTAGCTCTAAAAGCACTTCCAGATTCGTTGAAAACCATTCAATTTCCTCAGTATCCGTCTATAGAGGCATACGACGACGATGACCCAGTAGAAGACATTAGAAGGTTAGAATTAGGAAATATTGCAGTTGAATACCTTAAAAAATATGCTTCTGATAAAAGACTTGTGGATACAACATTCGGATTTAGATCAAGAGATGGAAAATTCTACATCGGTGACAGCGAAGCCTCAATCCAAGGAAATGATATTACAGTTGGAACCACAACTTATCAAGGAACTCCAGGATTATGGGAATTGTTAACGTTAGCTAGTCCAAACAGTTCAATTTATGATAATCGTGATCTCGAAGAATACGCCGAGATTCTAACTAAAACGAATGCCATGAGTCAGCCAAATAAACCAAACAAACCTAAATCGTCTAGAAGTGTAAAATATAAACAGATAATAAAACCCATATGGGACGATTACATGAAGTTAAGAGGTAAAACAGGAAGCGGAATAATTACCATTCCTTCAGATCCTAACGAATTAGTAAAACAATTAGAGTTGCGAATATATAGCTACAAAGCGGGAAATACGGGTGTAAGAAATGAAATTGTAGGTATGACGGATGAGTTACTAAGACAAAGAGTGATAACCAAAGATGAATATAAAAAATTGACGATCTAATTTAAAAATTGATGATATAGAAATGCTGGTCGTTGCGAGAAGAAGTTATAAAAAAGTACACGTTGTCGGTGGAGCAGGAATATTCGATTCCATTGCAGGATTTCTCAAGAGGCTACTAACTTCGAATGCAGCCAAACAAATTGCGAGCACAGCTGTCAAAGAGATTGGAGGTGTTGCTAAGGATAAGGCGATCGACGTTGGAAAACGATTACTCAATAAGATACTTCCACCAACCACCGTTCAGCAGCCGATAACTCAAGAAACTAAAGTAATTCTAGCTAGATTACTCGGGTCGAATCCGCAAATGACGGGAGGAGCTATTAGAATTCAAGATCTAGTAAAACGCTTAAACGGAGGTGGTTTGAAAATGGCTTAAGTTTAAATTTATTTTGCTTAAGTTTATTTTCTTATTTAGGTGTAAAAATTTATTTTCTTATTTAAAAATATATGTATTATAAAATGCAATCCGATATTCTAAGATTCACAGAGCAACCATTGATCGATGAAGGTATCGAGCGATACGAATGGCACGAGTACGAACCTGTAGCGAGAACTAACCTTAACAGTTCTGGTGAAATAAGAATAAATATTGAATTACAAGACTTATACAGTCACCCAGCAGAGTCATATCTACAATTCGAAGGAAGACTAATTAAAACCGATGACACCGCATACGTTAATGCCGATTTAGTTGCTCTCACGAATAATGGGCTTATGTATCTATTCAGTCAAATATCCTATCAGTTATCTAATCAAGAAATCGAAACGCTATTTCATCCGGGTCAAGCTACAACGATGCTCGGTTTACTTACGTATCCAAACGATTTTCAGCTGACTCAAGGCTTAAATCAGCTGTGGTATAAAGACACTGGAGCGACTGCTGTTATTGCGGACAACCCCGGATTTGCCACTAGACAAAGCTTTCTCATTCGCAAACCAAACACTAAAGGAATGTTCAGCTTTATTGTTCCGTTGAAGCATATTTTCGGGTTTTGCGATGATTACGACAAGATTATTTACGGCTTCAAACAGACGCTGACTTTAGTTCGTAAAGCCGACGATGATGCAATATTCCGAGATAACGCTGCAGCTGCTGGAAAAGTTGCGATAAACAAAATTTCATGGTTTATTCCGCACGTTATTCCTTCCGATATGGAACGAATGCAGTTGTATAAGACGATTGAATCGAAATTAACGTTGCCAGTTGCGTATAGAGCTCGTCAATGCGACACAATAACGGTTCCTCAGTCGACAAGTTTCAGTTGGCGTCTTAGCGTAAAAACATCACCTGAGAAACCTAGATATATCATCGTAGGATTTCAGACGGACCGTAGCGGTAATCAGGAAAGTAATCCGTCGCTATTTAATCACTGCGATCTCAAGAACATATATGTGATGATGAATCAAGAAAGATATCCAGCTGTAGATCATAACCTGTCGTTTCCTAATCAACAATTCTCCAGAGCGTACAGAGACGCGTCCTCCTTTAGTCAAAAATTCTATGGTATGGATAAGTTGATTACCCAAAGCAATATAACACCTGTTGATTATAAAGAATTATATCCGTTGTTCGTGTTCGATGTAAGCAAGCAATCCGAGCGTTTGAAATCTTCAGTCGTTGATATTCAGATTAAGGCTCTTTTCAATGCAGCAGTGCCAGCCGACACAGAAGCGTATGCTGTCGTAATTTCAGATAGGTTGCTGCAGTTCCAATCGGATGGACAGAAAATGAGTGTAGTGTATGGAAAATTGATTTAAAGAATACTTATATATTATGAAGCTACCAGAGCTTAGAATGTTAGCCAAGCATCACGATGTTACAGGCACTTCGCATCTCAACAAACCTCAAATGATAGCTGTACTGATTGAAAAGAATATTCTTCCGACGGACTACAAGTCTGTGTCATATCGACATGACACGTTGAGTAGTATCAGGAAACAACCGAGAAGAGTAGATATTATAGATCGAGAGACTGGCGTTGTTACCTCGTATCCATCGATGTATAAAGCTGCTAAGGCGTATGGTCAGAGTGCTGGTATAATAGCTTATCATAACGGAAATGTCTGGAGAGATAGATACGAAATTAAAGTGTATGAGAGATAAAAATGACATGAAATTAGTGGATCTTCGATCTCACAGATAAGTGGATCTTCGATCTCACATGTTTTAATATTTTTGCGTGGTAAGATAAAATGGATTTAAAGAAAAGTAGTTTAAGAAACATGAACCATGTTGAACACTTGCTCGACTCGCCGGTTCCTGACATTAAGGTTCCTACGCTTACGCCTACACCTGGTAAATACAAACCAGTAGCGCCTAAGAGAAAATACAAAAATAGGGTTAGAGCTAAAATAAATGATTTTGCGGATTGGTTACTTAGTTATGTGCCTGAACAAGACAATAAAGTCGTTAACGAAAAACTGGAATCATTGAAGTCAACTGTTTTCAGGATATTTGATAAAATTAAAATTCGAGAAACGGCGTCGGCTATTAAAGGATTTACCAAGCAATATAGAATAGATGGAATTAATGGAATGGATGCCTCGTCGTTTCTTGATTTTGTCAGACCGCAGGTAGTTAATCTGTTGTCGAGTAATCGCCAGACAAAGACTAATTTAGTTCTTACTTGTACTATGGAACGAGTAGATATGAAATCTGGAATAGTGACTTCTGAGGATATACCATTCGTTTCCAGGGCAGAAGTTATTTTAGAAGCAACCGACTTGAATGAAATATACAGCAGAAAGAAGGATAAAATCATGGAGTCTATTGCTAGTTTTCAGATGCAAGGAAGTAATTGGAGATTTAAAGCTGTTGTAAAATTAGATATCAATACGGTAAAATATACCCCCTTAAGAGGTAGTTCTTACATTCCGCTTCCCAACTTTTTAGCTAATAAAAAGGCTATTATAAATATGAAAAACGACGACTAAGAATGCTTCAAATGGTGTATCACTAGAGCTTTGAATCCGGTTGTGAAAAATCCGGAAAAAATAACGAAAGCTTTGACAGAACAATCGAAAAAACTTAACTGGAGTGGTATTGAGTTTCCAGTTGCTGTTGATGCTAATGTGATAGGTAGGTTCGAGAGAAATAATAATATTAATGTTAATGTATTCGGTTATGAAAAAGAAGTATACCCGCTTTATCTGTCTAAGTGTGAAAGTAGTATTGATCTTTTGCTTATATCTGATGGAGAAAAAAAACATTATTGCTGGATCAAGAATTTTAACAGATTGATGAGATTTCGGACTAATTCGATGTATTATTGTAAAAGGTGTATGAATGGTTTCACAACGACAGGAGCGCTTAAAAACCATAATGAGTACTGCAAACTCCATAACGCACAAAAAATAGAAATGCCACCACCAGGAACTATGCTAAGTTTTAAAAATTATAACAATTCTATGAGGGTTCCGTTTATAGTCTACGCAGATTTCGAGTCTTTTGTGAAGCCAATAGACACTTGTCAACCAAATCCAGAGTTGTCGTACACTAATAAATATCAAAAGCATACTCCTAGCTCCTTTTGTTACCACATAAAATGTTTCGACGATAGTGTATATTCTCAAGATCCTGTGACGTTTACAGCTGAAAGCGAAGATGATGATGTTGGTCAAATATTTGTAGATAAACTAGAAGAGAATATAAAACAAATATATAATCAATTTAAATTCCCTAAGAAGATGATATTTACAGAAGAGGACAAGAAGTGTTTTGATGGAGCTACTATATGCCATATCTGTGAAAAACCGTTGGGCGAAGACCGAGTGAGAGATCACTGTCATCTTAGCGGTAAATTTAGAGGGGCTGCTCATAACATTTGTAATTTAGACTATAAAATCCCCAAGTTTTTTCCTGTAGTGTTTCATAATCTTTCCGGGTACGATTGTCATCTGTTCATTAAGAAACTGAGAGGTAATAATGGAGAGAAAATTAATTGCATACCTAATAACGAGGAAAAGTATATATCTTTTAGCAGAGAGGTCGTTGTTGATAAGTTTGTAAATAAAGAGGGAAAAGAGATTACCGTCAAGCGACAACTGCGTTTTATCGACAGTTTTAAATTTATGGCTTCGAGTCTTGATGCTTTATCGAGGAACCTTCGCAAAGACCAATGCAGAAATATTGGGAAACGATATTCAGGAAAGAAGCTCGATCTTTTGCTGAGAAAAGGCATATATCCTTATGACTACGTCGATTCATTTACTACCTTTAATGAAACCGAACTACCACCAAAATCCGCATTCTATTCTAAGCTAAATGATTCGAATATTAGCGATGAAGACTACGAGCATGCAAAAACGGTATGGAAGGAATTTGGATGCAAAACATTCAGAGAATATCACGATTTATACAACGTTTCGGATGTTCTGCTACTTGCCGATGTTTTCGAAAACTTTAGAGATGTGTGTATGAAGAACTATACGCTTGACCCTGCATGGTATTTTACATCTCCTGGTTTAGCCTGGGATGCCGCTTTAAAATTGACAGGCGTGAAATTGGAGTTATTGAATGATTATGATATGATTCTGATGCTTAGGCAAGGGATGAGAGGAGGAGTGAGCACAATATCAAATCGTTATGGGAAAGCGAATAATAAATATATGAGCGATTTCAATAGCAACGAAAATTCTACATTTATCACTTACCTTGATGCGAATAATCTATATGGATGGGCTATGATCAAAAATTTACCTACTCACGGGTTCAAATGGATGAACGAAGATGAATTAAATAATTGGAGAAGTATTCCATGCATATTGGAAGTTGATTTGGAATATCCTAAAGAGTTACACGACCTGCATAACGATTTTCCGTTAGCCCCCGAAAGCATTGAGATTAACAAAGTCAAAAAGTTAATTCCAAACTTAAACGATAAAAAGAAGTATGTGCTGCATTACGATAATCTGAAGCTGTATGAGAGCCTAGGCATGAAAATAACAAAAGTGCATAGAGGTGTACTATTCGAAGAAAGTGATTGGTTGAAAAAGTATATCGATTTAAATACAGCTCTTAGAACGAAAGCTACTAATGACTTTGAGAAAGACTTTTTCAAGTTAATGAATAACAGTGTCTTTGGAAAAACTTGTGAGAACATTGAAAATCGTGTTGATGTAGAGTTAGTGTGTCATGAGGAAAGGGCTATTGAACTAGCCGCTAAACCTAATTACGAGAGATGTACTATTTTCGATGAAAATCTAATAGCCGTTCACATGAAAAAAACTAAATTGTACTATAATAAACCTATCTATCTTGGCATGTGTATATTAGACTTGAGCAAAACGTTGATGTATGAATTTCATTACAATTACATCAAGGATAAATACGGAAATAGAGCTAAATTATTATTTACCGATACAGATTCTTTGACATACGAAATTAAAACTGAAGACTTTTACTCAGATATCGCAGGCGATATTAAGACTCGATTCGACACGAGTGAATACCCGAGAGATCATCCATCTGGTATTGAGGTTGGAGTAAATAAAAAAGTTATTGGAATGTTCAAGGATGAAGCTAGTGGGAAACAGATAAAAGAATTTATTGGACTCAGAGCAAAGTTGTATTCTTATAAGATGGCTGCTGGAGATGAGCACAAGAAATGTAAAGGTATTAAGAAGAATGTTGTCCAGAAAACTATTACTCACGAAGATTATAAAGACTGTTTATTTACTAAAAAAGAACAACAACGAACGATGAATGTTATTAGATCTTATCATCACGATATTTATACAGAAGAAATTAATAAAGTTGCATTATCTGCAGATGACGATAAACGGGTAATAATGGAGGATGGAATTCATACTTTGGCATATGGTCACTACTGATTGAAAACTTTTAATTAATGTTTATATTAAATAAATGAGCGTCAAACAAATCGATGTTTGTGGAGTAGTGCTACCGAATATTGCTTTATCGAATTTTGAATTATTGGATGCCGCGAAGAAGCTGAATATTCCGAATTTTAGAGGCGTTTTCGTGCGAGACGAGCTGCCGAATAAACCTAGACGGATTGAATGTGGGATATTGAATCTAGACGATTCTAAAGGAACCGGTCAGCATTGGTGCGCTTTCTTAAAGAGCGGTAACGAGAAAATATATTTCGATAGTTACGGCCTTCCTCCCCCTCTGGAACTGATAAAGTATTTACGCCGTCCAGTGTTATATAACAGTGAGCGAATACAGCCGGATAACGAAGTGTTTTGTGGTCATTTGTGTCTGTATGTGACGAAGATGGTGGGTGATGGAATGAATTTCCAAGAAGTTATAAACGGCTTGCATTAAAAATTATTTTATATATAAAATGCCTGTCGATAAATTTGGTCACACCGATTTTGGAGGAACATCACGAAGAGTAATCGCTGGAGGTGTAACTCTTAGTCAAATAAATGCTAATTTTCTTCGATGTGATGGAGCAAATCTGCCGACTGGAAATTTAAAAATGAATGGACATGTGATAAAAGGTCTCCCAGTAACGAATACTTCGACTGCCGGAATGGATGAAGCTTTAAGTAGGGGACAAGCCATTGATTTGATAACGAATCACAACGATTCTCCGTCCAACGATAATCATTTGACGAATAAGAAATACGTTGATGCTTCGAAAGTGTCTAAAACTGGTGATACAATGGCTGGCGACTTGTTCTTAAACGTTGGCTCCGATCGTCTGCGTTCAATGGGTTGTAAGGACTTGAGAGGAGAAAATAAAGAATTTACTATTTTCTTAGGTAGTATACGAAATAAACTACAATGTTCGTTAAACAATCCTATTACATTACAATCGATGGATGGATTTCTATGCAAAATAGGCGTAGAAAATATAATGAGAATCGGTAGAGCGCCTAACGATCGAAAAATCGACGTGTATCAAAATATCCTAATGAATAGTAATAATATCAACGATTTAAGCGATCCTCTTTCAGCTCAAGATGCCGCTACAAAGAATTACGTCGATAAATCTCTGAAAAAGTGTCGTGTTGGGTATATTCCTCCCTTGGAAGCTGATGTAAGTGTGACAGGATTCGTTGCTAGTGCCAGTTCTTGTTTTTCCGGAAGCAAAGCCTACCATGCTTTCACTAATCTCACTGACGATGTTAACGCAGCTTGGATTCCAGGTGAAGGTATGTTTACTTGGTTACAAATTAAATGTCCTGAGCCAGTTAAAATTTGGAGAATTGCGTTTAAAAGCGAATATATAGGACATTTAATTGTAGAAGCTAGCAATGATGGAGCAGTGTTTGTATCCCTAATATTACGTCTTCCTTCAACTACTTCAGAGGCTGTTCCGACATTTTATGATATTATTAGATCTACGGATGCGTATCAATATTATAAAGTTACATTACTGGCAATGGGAGCTAATCCTCTACGAGGGATTCAGGTAATGCAATTATATGTATACGATGACTAATCTGCATTAAAAATTATTATATATAAAATGCCTGTCGATAAATTCGGTCACACCGATGTTGGTTCATCACAAAGAGTAATCGCTGGAGGTGTTACTCTTAGTCAAGTAAATGCTAGTTTTCTTCGATTGGATGGAGCAAACATCGCGACTGGAAATTTAAAAATGGGTGGTCACAAAATTAAAGGACTACCAACAACGAAACCTTTGACAGCAGCAATGGATGAGGCTTTAAGTTGGGGTCAAGCCATTGATTTGATAACAAATCACGACGATTCTCCGTCCAACGATAATCATTTGACGAATAAGAAATACGTTAATGAACAAGTTGCATCGAAGGTGGCTAAGACTGGTGATACAATGACTGGTGATCTATTCTTAAACGTTGGCTCCGATCGTCTGCGTTCAATGGGTTGTAAGGACTTGAGAGGAGATAATAAAGAATTCACTATTTTCTTAGGTAGTATACGAAATAAACTACAATGTTCGTTAAACAATCCTATTACATTACAATCGATGGATGGATTTCGTTTTAGAATAAACAATGAAATCATGTTAGAGATGGTTAAGTCACTCGATGGCACTCCTCCGTCTAAAATAAATGTGTATAAGTCCATCTTTATGCATGATGCTTACATTACAGGACTACACGAACCCAACAACGCCAGCGATGCAGCTACGAAGCAGTATGTAGATTCTATCTCAATCGGTCCCGCGCTTAGCATTCATTCTTTAACTTGGCAATTCTTAATCGCTAAAACTCACACAAGAGTTACTTTCGATAGTGTAAGATTCAAAACCGATGGTGTCATAAGTGCGGGACTGACCCGTTTCACTCCCGGTAAAGCCGGATACTATTTCGTTTCGACGTACATAGAATTTGGTAACAGTAGTACCACTCCTGGTAACGTCTACCTGTATAGAAATGGGGCGAATTACATGCAAATTGCGGGCGGAGGGGGAACGGGAGCTGCGTTTAACAATTCAACCGGTAGTTGCATAATTTTCGTAACCAATACCGATTTTCTCGAGATATTCGCTTATTCGCACATCGCACTAAATATATTAGCTAGAGACTTTTCGGCAGTATTCTTACGACCTTAATTTCCTTGCTGATCGAAATAATAAAAGACTTCCAAAGGGCGGTGACCAATCCTCTCCCTCGCCGTCTCATCATCCACTGACCGTGTACTCATCATAGCTGAGTCGGCTAGAGGAACAGAAATCTCGTTACAAATTTCTGCCCCGGCGGGGAATTGAACCCCCGACCTCTTGGTTGACAGTTCAGCGCGCTAACCACTGTACTACCGAGCACCCCCCTCAGGAAATAATAAAAGACATCCAGAAAATTAAAAAGACATCTACTTCCCTCCACCTTTCCTTAACCTCCTCCGGCTGAGTAAGTATCTTACCGTGTTTGTCCTTAATTGCCCCCACCCTCGGAGCGTGCGTCTGCGTGATTCTTCTTACACCCTCATACACCGCTCTAATTTTGTTACTGGCTCTATCCTTTTCCACACCACTGCATATTTCTCTTATGAACTTTTCTTTGTCTTCCTTGGCACTTTTCTTGACCATGCGGCATAGATAGTTATGATGTTTCGCCATGTCTGCGCTCTCCATTCTCTTGCATTTGTATTTTCTTCTCTCGTCCATGAGCTCCAGTGTCTTCTCTGACAGCCATTCTGCTCGCCCTTGTCCCTTTTTGTATCCCAGTATTTCTTCTGATGTTTCTTGTATTGCGCTTTTTACCTTGTTCCATTCCTCCTCGATTCCTTCCATTTTCTCCTTCATCATCTCTTCCCATCTTTGATCTATCCTGAGTTGATAGTTCACTCTGGTGGTCTCGTTCTTCAGCGCTTCTATATTGATCTTTTTACTTCTCGTTACTACCTTCTTCGCCCTCAACTTGAGCCTTATGTTCACCATAACCAGTTGATGATCCGATCCTACATCGGCGCTAGGGAACGCTCTGCTGTTTCTCACGCTGCCCAGCAACTTCCTGCTGACTATGATGTAGTCGATAAGGTTGTGAGTTCTTCTGTCTGGCGCCTCCCATGTCCATTTCCTGTTCATTTTTGTCTGTTTGAATCTTGTATTTGTAATCACCAACCCGTTGACACTGCAGAAGTCGAGTAATCTTTCTCCTCTTTCATTTCTGTCTCCAATGCCATGTGTTCCCATGATTCCCTTTGTTTCCTCGTCTCCAGTTCCCACCTTTGCATTGAAGTCACCCATGAGTATTATCACATCGTTCTTTGGAGTTCTGCTGATTTCCCTCTGTAGATCGCTGTAAAAAGCGTCTATGCACATCTCATCCGCGTCAGCCGTCGGTGCGTATATCTGGCATACTGTGACAGCCCCTGTCGCAAAGTAAGGCAGAATATGTTCAAATTTCCACGTGAATTCGATTATTTTGCCTCTTTTAGAAACTCGATTTCGCAATGGATGACTTCATGTAATTATGTAGCGTAGCCTAATTATGAAACATGTAGCCTATTATTAATGACTGCTTGAAGAAGGTAATGTGTGTGGACATTGAACACACTCTGATGCCTCAATCAGCTCGGCCGCCATTGCGATGTTATGTAGGCCTATGCTTATATGCATGAATAATCTATACGCTAGACAGCCAGATGCTTTCATGTTAGAAAATTTTTTTTGCAGGACCAGCAAGTGTTGGTGACGAGACACGGAAAGTTATTTTCATGCGAAGATCAACCACAAAAAGGCAACTAAATTAAGAGAATGTCGCCAGTGCTCAGTGCTGTAGCCTATGCTTTGCGCAGGGTCTAATGCTTAGAACTTTTCGAAATATCGTTGTCATTTCCATCTCCAAGTATATGACAACTCAGTGTGTTTAATGCGCGATTAGACTTAAGTGTCCGGTCATATAGATAGATCTACTAATATTCCAGCAAAATAATCTATCGCATATTTTAAATATTTAAGAATATCTTGTTTTAGTTGTTTTCATTTTCCAGTATTTGTTTGTATGTGCACTTGTTATAGCGCCCTTTCAAGCTCTTCTACTCAGAGGCGCTCCCGAATGCAGAGCGGACACTGCATCGGAGTTTCACGCCGAAGCTCTGAGCAATTGTGAGTGAAGGACTTGCCCAAGGTCCTTACGCGGCAAGGTGGATTCGAACCTCGAACCTTCCGGCTCCAAGGCAATGACGCCACCACTACACCACCACTACACCACCGCGCCCCATATATTTCTAGTAGGCTAGGCTAGACCTGAAGATGCGATGAAACGTCGAGAGACAAATGTAGCGTCTCTAATTGCAATTTAGTTAGAAACATTTCACTTTCAACCTTTAGAATTCGGTGCAGACGCAATTATGATTCAGACCTTCACTGAAGTTGGTTTGCTCCGCTGCAATGAATGGACAAGATTAAAATGCAAAACGCTAAATTGACCTCGAATAAAATCAATCACCTTTAATACACGGATCACTTACATTGGCTTCTTAGAACATGACAACTATGAATTATTTGGTCCTCAAGAAACCACACATTTCCTTTACCCATTCTCAAAACAGTGCCCACAATCGAAGTTGCTAGAAACAAAATAGATGAAATTGGCAGACGATAATAGACATAAACCAATCGTTTATTTTAAAAATACGGAATTACATATGCACTCCAAAGCTAGCGTCGATTAAACGAAAGAGAACCAAATGCATTATCTGAAGCTATTCTTTCAAGCAATTTACTTAATATGACCATCGTTTAGTGATAGGCTAATTATTCACGTGCAAGTCAAATCGTCACCCATAATCATGGATTGTCTTTTCGTCAAAGTTTATTGGAACAAGGCACTTTTCTTGAGTAAACAGTTCTTAATATAGTCATTCACAGTAATGCAAGTAATCGCTGAATAACAGTATTGAATAACAGTTAACAAAACGATTCATTCATTTAACCAGCATTCATTCATAGCATTGATCCATCTTCCTCATATAAAAGTAAAAAGTAAAGTCCTATCCCGTTCCATGAGGAACATAGGGAGGCGCTCATCTCCTTTTCCATAGCCCTGAGCCAGCAATATAATAATCACATAATATCATTTCGCGTATTGAATTGATTACTGTGCAACATTAAAAATGTCTGCTACAAAGTCATAATATAAAACTGAAAATAGAGATCAGACTAAAAGTATATAATTCATGCATGAAACCTGTAATCATGCATATGAGACAACGTGAGAGATCTTCGTCTTGAACTAAAGTTTGATGAGAGAATTGTGCACATTAACTACTTTGTACAGCGGTACATCCTCTGATATAGTGTTTGATAGCTTTGCTCTCTGTGTAAGTTGAATCAAATGAAACAGTCTTTGGCCTAGCAACAGCTTTCCCACGTAAAAATAAAGTAAATAAGTAAAATAAACGTTAGAAACAACCATAGAACTTTTGGCAAAGAACGACTGTAGATATAACTTTATAAGCAGAAACAAAAGCACATGTAAACAAAAAATTCTTCAGTTCGCAAGATGGACAGAAAGATATGCTCAAAATGCTATGTAACATTCAAAGTACCGGTACATAAGAAGCGTAAACACCAGGTTGAAAAATAATGGCCCTCAAAATAACAACAGATATGACCAAATCGCATGAGACTTTGACTCAAAACAGCGAGAATCAACTAGATAATATTGAGATTTTTGAGATTTTTTAAACATACATAGAATGTAGTTGGGAGCGACTCTGCGTAGAGAGCTTGAAGAGGCGCTATAACAAGTGCTCATACAAAGAAACATGCGCAAACGCTAAATCACAAAAATAGTCTGGCAGCTTAGGGGACGAAATGAACTGATATAACAAACTAAGCAATTATACGTACATGTAAGAACTATTATCAGAGTATTCGGCCAATTGACTCGTATTGATTGATCAAAATATTCTTATTTTCCATTTACCAGCTTGTTTTCAAATCGCATCTTGTCAATTCAGTGTCGATATTATTTAACTGAATTGGAAGAAGGGTCAAAGAAGCGAGAACCGTACATGACAGGAAGCAATTCGTCCTGCATTATTTACCATCCTTTAAAGCAAACGGATAGCCTAATATCTGTAATAATGCAAATGAAATCTTCAAAATTTCTCAGCGCTTCAGAAAGGCCAGCTTATTCATCATTGTTACCGGTACGTGAAATCAAAGCCCATAGGCTGCCCTAGGCAGTATCTGTTTCCGATCCAAATGGACTTGGAATTGTATGTCGTTTGCAGAGTAAGGTCTATATAGGCCTACACCTCAACAATATCAACCGTTAATCTAGACAAACCAACAATGACAAAAACAAATAAAATGAGGCATAAGAATATTATGATCTACTGCACACCAAAGAAATCGATAATAATCGTTGCTGGAAACTGAAGCTTCATAAGACAAAGCCGAAGTTTCCATTGTCTATTAGGATCCGAGAAATTGAAATCGCATTCGCTGGCAAAATGTTTTGTCCTGATTTGTCCTGTCAACCTGCAGAAAAACAAGAAAGATAGGAATTGCTACTTGATAGATTGCGACAATCACATTAGATTATAATAGTAAAGACTTTGAAGTGTATCTATCGTTTAGAGATGAGTTTGGTCAAAAACCGTTGGAAACGATTGAATCGTTTATGGCTAAAAAGTTCAAGCATTGCAAGGAATCCCTGGTGACATCGCTGTGTTTTCTGCATGTTACGCATGTAGCCTACATTTAAAAAGATAAGAATAATAATATTCTATTTTTTGTTTGCACGTTTATAAATAACATAAAACATTTTATTTTGAGACAAATGTGAAAGATTCGCTGGATGAGATGATTGAGACCAAAATAGCCTACTATAGGCTAAGTCCAGATGGGCTTTTTAACAGCTTTTGTAAATAATTGTCATTTTCTCTGGTCTGAAAACAATTTTCTAATTAATTAATCCAGTTTAAAATAAGCGAGGAATAAAAAAGCGAAGAATCAATCAAGAAGAAATGAAACTTTGAAGAATATTCGAACTTTGCAGGCCGTGAATAGGCCTAGCCTATAGGCCTATATAACGAAGAATGGAACGAGAAATAGTCCCATATGTTTATTCTTGGTCATAACGGAAAGTCGGTCTGCTTGATTTGTCAATTTACCGCTTCAGTTGTAAAAATATACCCTGGAAAAAGACTTCGACAGTTGCCAAAAGCCGCTACAACAAATCTTCAACCTGACATTGAAAAACTGGCTTAGGGCCTATAATATGCAGCAGCAAAAAGCGCAAAAGACTTAAAATTATTAAAATAAAAGATCACAGAACTTGTAACTAAAAATAAGAGTTAATTATAAAAACTACTAGGCTTTCCTTTATTCACACAAAAATCTTTAAAATCTTTTAAAACTTAAAACTTAAAGTCTTATTAAGGCGTAAGCCAAGCACAAGGCTTAAGTCAATAGTTACTGTAAGAAGCTCAAAGTAAAATGTTAGAAATAATTATTCTTCGTTTTCCCACTTATCATGTCATTCTTCATGTAATAAGTGGCGGTTGGTCAATTTAATTTTCTTGAATAAACGAACAGACCTACAAGTCCTACATTCCTTGTCTGTTGGAAATTAAATTTAAAACAAATTTTAACTTTGTGGCTCCTTATGTCCTCTAGGTCCTAACTAAAAAGAATGGATTAGGCTAGGCCTACAATTCAAAAGAGGTTGTGAACCACTGGCATAGCTATTAACTATGACTGTCTCTCAAGACAACATTGGACTTCTGTGGGGAACCTGCACAAAACTGTGTGAGTTGGATGTAAATCTTTATATCTTTGTCTACTGAAATTTGTTGCGGAAAGGAGAACTACATCTAAGACCCGGAAAGGAAGATACATTGACTTTAGAATTGCAAGGTGGAATACCAAGGTTAAAGCGTCAGATTAAATCCATTAGGCCTACACAATATAAACATGCAACATTGTTTATTGTCCTAATTTCACCCTGTAGCGTTTCTTTAATTTTAACAAAGAAACGTCGTATTAAATTTTATGTGAAACTCTAGCATGGACTTTATTTGACACTTATAGCGCCAGCAATATTTAGATTCTGTATATCTGCAATGGTCAAAAGGGCAAGAAGTTAATGTGCTTTGATGTAAATGCACAGACGCGTGATACAGTAGTAGTTAATGAAGGTATATACATATAGACATGCACCCAAAACTGTGAAAAATAACTTTCACAAATTGACGACGTGCAAAGCGTCGCATTGTGAAAGCAGAAATGGTGACAAAGGGTATACATAATAAAGTGCTTGTCAAATATTTGCAAATATTTGTAAGCTCATAATTCCACATTAATTGCGTTTCGTCAGACACCTTTCTGTCTGCACCTCATCTATCATTTCTGACGACATTAAACAAAAGAGAGAAGTGTATACACATTGGATGACAATATATAATTAATCATCCGTGTTTCCCTTCGTGTGCGTCGCTAAGTCTGCAAATAATTTGTCTCATGTTTTGTTAATTTTTTGTCCTCCGCTGCCATCGTGTCACTTCCTCTCTTCCGACTTCCCATTATTTCACTGCTCTTATCTACTTCCACTTTCTGTCCTCCATCAAAATAATCGCCCATCTGTCTATCGTTCTCTCTGTGTGTCTCTGCCTCTGTGTCTCTGCCTCTGTGTCTCTGTCTATCTCTGTCTCTGTCTCTCTGTCTCTGTCTCTGTCTGTATGCCTTTCTCTTTCTATTCGAATAGGCCTACCTTTTTCGTCATCTAAATCTGGCCATCTGGATCTGTCTCCGTTTGCGTTCATCTGTCACAGTGTTTCTATCTCTCTTTTTTTGATCTCACTCACTCTGCAACTTTTAGTTCTATGTCTATTTTGGTTATAATTCTGTTAAGCTATCTTTGTGTATGAGTGTACCGTAAGGGAGGGAGGTTCAGGGTATTGGCCAACACTCTGGCACGAAGCATGCACACTCGTGCGTGGAATCGCTTCCCACTGCCTAGACCTTATGGGCATAAGGTCGACTCAACCTACCATTCGACAGATTGCTTGCTTTGCCAAAGTGGGTAGTAGGACGTGATGGACACAGTTAGATTCGGCTCTTGCAATAACTTGTTATCATCCATTCATACTACAAATGTCAGTCTAATCATAATGCGTCGTTTTGAAATTGGCCATTCTTTTTCCGAGGTGCATAATTATGATCCCTGCGGATTGCAACAATTAGAGGGGCGGTAGCCTATTCTGGAATGGCTATAGTCTTCGCAGATCAGGGCCGTGTTTAACATAGGTCCATTTGGTGCGGTGCACCGAATGCCCCTGAGCCGAAAGTTTGTTGCCTATGTTCAAATGTCTGAAATTGCGAGTCAAACTTCTTTTAAATCAGTAAGTGTAAGAAAAACCTGATTTTACTAAGTTCACGGACGTTGCCTGCTTGCTAACTGACCCGCCCGGGTCGCCACAGCCGACAAACCACGTAGGCTAGCCTATTGAAAAGCGGATTTTTGTAAAATGACTAATCTTGCAAGGCTGCCGAAAGGCACTTTTCCCCTGTTGTAACACTTTGCACCGACACTCGAAGAACCTCAAACACGGCCCTGTCGCAGATGGTATAATTATCGATAGGAAAAGCGTTGCAGAATGCGAATGCATTAAAGCGCTGAATAGACCTAAGTGTTTATTATGACGTCTTTCAATTCGTGCCACACTAGAACTTACGAGTCTCGGAAACAGGTGGCCATTGGCCACCATCTTTCTAGCCATGCATAGCACGCAAACAGAGGCACCAGCAGAGGCTACAGGCTGGATAGGAGGATTGCTAGTTGACAACTTGACATAATATGAGGCTATGTCTAACTGCGGCATAGAAATTTATTTGCTCTAAGAATTATCCGATGAATCCATTCGGGTAATTCCATCGGGTAGTCAGGGATCGGTTCATCCTGTACAGTATCTTGACTTCTTTGTGAATGTCTACACCAGACATTGACACAAAGACTGTGTGCCAGCATCATCGGTCCTACAGTCCGTCGAAAGAGCTACGACCCACTGTGAGCCATCACTGTGACGCGTAGAGATACATGATGACTCTGTTCCAACGGCATACACGGAATGCTCTGACCATAGGGCATAGAACTCCATGTTTCGAAGCCTTACATCAAAAGCTTCAAGAAGAATTTGAAGAATCATCTACTTGCGTATCTTACTAAGCCGAGCTACTACTAGCGGTGTATGTAGTAAGGCCTGTATTTTTTGTGTGAAAGGTCGACTTAGGCGTCATTCGCTGTAGTAGGCTAGCTGTTTTCAAGCTAAGTACGGTAGTTGGACGTGAAAGGCGTCACAAAAGTTAAAATTGATTTCTGTAATATATCTTGTTTTATGCTATGACTTATGATCATGCTGTGTTCATGTCAGCTTGAAATAATAAATAGATATAAATATATTATTAGCTTCAGTTGTTTAGTCTTCGCTTTCAAAAGAAATGCTTTCGATTGCAATGCAACTAGCCGTTGCTACAGTTGAGCTATGACAGAAGTAAAACATGCCATTGGCATAGGGCAATGGACGAGTTGAAATTAAGAGTGAGTCGCTGAAGTCGCACTTTACGATTGAGCTGTGACATAAATGCAACAGAGTTACACTAAGCTGTGATCATTGAGTGTGATGCTTTTGTTGTAGAAGAAGAAGAAGATAAAGAAGTGTTTAAAACAGAACAGAATATAATTATTAGGTCAGATATGAACTACACACCGTCGCAGCCACACAACATGAGCTACGGATGACCTGGCTTTGTTTCATATTGTTCCATGTCATCGCTGTACTGCATGTCGCTACCCAGACCGCCTTTGTCTCTCATCACTGCCTGCTTGGACAAAATAAACGCCAAACAGAATAAGTTGACCACGGTAAACATTTAATACTTGTCCATCTAGTTACCCGATTGATAACCACCAGAGATCTCATAATGAGTAAAAGTGGCGATTCAACTTGAGACGCACCCATGTTTGATGATATTAAGATAATAAGATAGGTCCACACGTCCACAGAGTAATAGTAGACCACGCAATGATCGTTATCGCAAACTCTACTAGAGAAAAACTATTAGTTTTGAAAGCATTGCTTAAAATTTGAAAGTGTAATCCTAAGTTAGGCTATTTCTATCTATTCCTCTTATTTTCGTAGCGTTTGAACGATTCAATTGAATCTGGAAGTTGAAAAAAGCAACAAACCTGTAATCGATCACTTTTATTTTATGCTACAGCAGAATGATATTTAAATTACACAACTGCAATCTTTGCATTTTCCTTGTATCTAAAGGACTAAGAATAAACGAGAACCAACTGCTTGCTTTTTTAAAAACCTGCTTTAAGTCAGAACGATAGCCGTCTATAGATGAGATGCTTACTTGCATGAAATCAAAGAACTCGGCCGTGATGCCTTCTGACGCTCCATTTGTTGTCCACTGAGGAACACTGGCAATGTTAGAGATATCTGGATGAACACAGACAACGTAGCTTTCAAACAATGATCGTAGCCTCATCTATTACCAACATCAACTAGAATTCTATCTCACCCATAACCAATATGAACTGCTATAATAATCTGCTTTGGATAAACTGAATCCATGTCTCTGATTCAGACTGAAGTTTTGGAAGAACTCTCCAGTCATCGTTAAATGAATTTGCGTGGCGCAGTTTCAATGGGACTACTCAGAGGTGCTCCCAACCCAACGCGACCAAACAAAACTGAATTAAGACGAGGAATACCTGGGAAGGAGTTCTAGAAAGGGAGCGGAGCATGAAGAGAGGCCATTTCAGGTCAAGGTCCAACGACCAAGGGCAAGAGGAATTGATTCTTCATAGTATAGGTCTACTGCAACGGTTTTGTGGGATAACAAACATACATTTATGTTAAGACACCAGGTTGGTTTAGGATTGACTGCATATTGAATCAGTTGAATAATCCTGAAGATGACTGCAATGGTAATCATGATTCAAAATAATATGCGACAATGAAAAATTAAACACAGCAGAAATGTCTTGTCTGTTAAAACTGTTATCTATGCACAAGTTACTCAGACGCACCTTAAAAACGAGTAGCCTATATCTTAGAACATAGGAATGTATTCGTACATGTAGCCTAGGAGTACGACTGAACTACTAATTAATTGCACTTGAAAGGATTTTCGAGTTGCTTAATGTTGATGAAATTTATATCGGTTTGAAGAATTTCTGAATTTAAGGAAAAGTAATTAATTGATTAATTGATGTTCTGTGGGATGCTAATGATAAATTTAAATCGATCCGCTGATTAAAAGAAGCGGAGAAAGTCATTGTGTGACCAATTATTATTATTATATGATTTTTTACTGATGTGAGTGAGTTGTGATGTTATTGTGTTGGCTGATGCAAAAATTTCAATATTAATCTTCTTTCACTTTGGCCTACTACTGAATTTTTCACACCAGGCAACTTAAATTATCCAACACATTAATAACATCACAACTCACATCAGTGGGAATCATAAACTCGGTTTCATTATCACTTTATCCACTTCTCAAAAGCTGCTGATCGATTTCAATTTGTCCTCAGCATCACAGATCCATCAATTAATCATTGAAGGACTCTAAATCCAATTCATTCTGGGTTCTTCTTCATCCATAATTATACTCCATATCTTTCCTCATAATCGGTAGCTGAGTGTTTATTAATGCACTCGCGAATTGAGAACTGAGATGAAAATGGCGCTGAGATCGCTTTTTTTATTAAGGATAATCATTGACTTTCCTAAAACCTTCCGCTAATCTTTCTCCTCAGGCGACGAAAATGATGATGGTGGTGGCGATGGTGATGATGGTTGTAAGCTAATTTTAATATAGCGTAGGGTCTACAGCGGTCAGTTGATTGTTGTACACTCGCGAGCGGCCAGACAGAACAGCTGCGTTTTTGGCGCGCGTGTCTAGACAGCCAGACGATCGAGGGTTGCGCGTACGAATGAGAGATAGAGAGAAGGAGTGAGCGGTCGGAAGGAAGAGTGGCGATATAGGCTGTGATAAGTGTAGTAGTAGTAGGAGTTGACTAGAGTTGTGGAGAAGAGTTGTAGTTGCTGTGATAATGCAAGGATAGACATTATCGTGTTGTTGCTGCTGTTTCATTTTACGTTGGATTTGATTATAATATAGTCTACTATTAAACCTGTCGTCGTTGTCGTTGAAGTAAAACAAGTGAAAGACTGTAGAAACTTTAACTAGCCAGTAGATTAAAGTCAGTTAAGTCAGTAGGGATAGGCTTAGGCTACTGAAGAACGATATTGAAAAGCTACCGAGGAGACTGGAGGTCAACACGGGGGAAAAGGTGTTGACATTTGGTGACAACGGTGGGATTCGAACCCACGCCTCCGAGGAGACTGGTGGTCAACACGGGGAAAAAGGTGTTGACAATGGTGATGATTCGGCGAACATGTCCATAATCCGCTTTTATCATAACTTTTCTGCTCCAATTGACTCATCGCTCGTGAATAAGCAAGTGCCCCGCGTTTGGCTTTAACAGACGCTTTGAAATTTCAGAGTTTAATATTATAAAATAATCGTGGGAGCTGTTTTCTGTCCAAAATCAGCCTTCTGTCTATACATGTACATACATACTGCACAAAAGTCGCCAAATAGAGGGCCTACGATTAAAGACCCACGAATGATGAATAGTATCTATGAGTGTGACCGATATTTAGTCAGACCTGTCATTTCCGGTTGTGGTTGTGACATCGCCTCAAAGTACTCAGCTGGTGGGTAAGTGGTCATATCCGGGTAGTCTCCCGTCCCAGGGGCGTATAGATCGTGGCTGAAGATGTAGCCGTCCGGCGGGGGTGGCATGTAGGCACCCATTCCCCGGAACGACCCCGCACCGTGCAGTGGGGGGTCGGCGCCCAACGCAGGGCTGGCGAAGGAGGAGGAGTTGGGGTACTGGTCGCCACACTGGGTTTCGTTATAGGGGGCGACGGGATAGACGGAGGACTGGGGGTGGCTGCCAGAAGGCGGTGGAGTGTAGTGATGAATTCTCATCGGCCATGGTGGAAGGTCATTACCGATGGACGATGGGTCAGGAGGAGGAGCCCCCCGGTAGAAAGAAGACATCGACGAAGGGAGAGACGGAGGAGGATGAGGTGGTGGAGGAGGCGGCGGTGGGTGCCAGTAGTGAGATGGAGGAGAGGTCCGGTCAGGAGTGTCAAGGGACGAAGAGGAGGGGGAAGGAAAACAGTGGCGACGAGGATGATGGTGATGATGGTGATGATGAAGGTCCTCTCGAGAAACTGGACAATGAAGCTAACAACAAGAGAACAACGACAATCAATATTGTTATCAATAGTAAAATTATTATCGTCATCATCTTTTCGTCATCACTAAACATCTCCTGAGATTCGCCTTTCTTACTCTTTAAGTGGTCAACTTGATTTGTAAAGATGGATATATTGTGTATCATTTTATATCATTACATCATTTGCAACGCTGCATGAGCGATATTAGCATACCATACTGCGCCAGAGTTTACGTCGTTAAAGGATCAGATTTTTAAACATTTTGTTTCTGGTTTGCAACCGTTTTACATGACTTAGCTAGTAGCCTATACTGCGTGGCATAAAGTAGACATCAGAAGTATATAACTTCGCAGGCACTGAGTCTACTCTACTGTTATGGTGAGACGGTGAAATCTGCCATTTGAAAAGTGTGTTTAAATCTGAACGTCGGTATACAGGCGAGTCTTACATGTCAATTGACCATTTCGCTGATCTCACCAAGTTCAAGATCGGTCTCCAGATTGACTTCAATCCTTTCTATAGATGACGGAAAATGTGGATTCAGATTTTCCAGTTGTCCCTAGTTCTATGATGTGTCCTATGAGAACCAGTAGCCTACTGGTTCTCATAGGACACATCATAGAACTAGTTATATATAATCACATAAGAGTATTGAATTGGAAGCGATAACAGCTGAGTATAAATAATTCTCTGGATGGGATGCACCGCGTTGTTCTGCATTCTAGTTGAATAATCATTTGGCGAATACCTCTTCAGGTTCTCTTATCAAGAACAACCGACTAGAACTATTATGAGAGGAAGTTGCCAAAACGTTGCTCTACTTATGCGTCACATCATGTTGCTAGACAATTTAACTGATTCGTTTTGGTTTTTAACAAAAATAATTTATCCGCATCAAAGAAGCACTAGTTATGCTGAAGTGTAATGTTACACAGTGTGATACCGTGAAACTTATGAAAAACCCATGTTCTTTATTTCCTGCTTGCCATTTAAAAAACTTTTTAAAAAATGTCAACGCGATCATTTGTGTGTTTACCCCGTCAACCCCCGTAAAACTATCTGCGGATTGCGAGGTTCATGTCCGTTTTGACGAATTTTGAACGATGTGTGCACAGAATTGCGCAGAATGAGGGGAAGCGACGAGAGGTGATTATTAGGTAAGTAAGGTGACGAAATGGGATTTGAATCCAATAACATGGGCTGAAGAATCGAGTCATTTGTAATTGTCCTGAATGAGTGAATCGCTTGAATACAACTGCAGTGGATCTAGATTTGTAAGGACAGAGCAAGGTGGCTGGTCAAACTTAAGCCAAGAATAAAAGTGAAAGTAAATTTTTGGAGCATCGTGAGGGTCCGATGTTTACTTATTAAAAACAATTGCTGTTCGTAACAATAGATTTCAACCGGTTATTATTTGACTAGACAATTTCCTGTCGAACCGATTAACTGCACAGTACACACGATGAATTATTATATATTTTTATATATTATATATATATATATTATATATTCATCTCTGCATCCGGTGTCTCAGCAAAATTGTTTGCTGCTAAATCATTCAAATCAACGGTTTGTGTTAACTTAAAATCAGGTGTCATTGCTGTTGACGATCTCTGTAAATCGGTAAAATTGGTCATTCTTATTTTGTCAGATTTTGCTTACTGCTTCCTCTTGACTTTCATCAGTTATTATTATATTATTGCGGGACTTTTATCAATCTTGTTCAATCATGCTGCAGAAAGATTGTCCGTTTTCAAATCAACCGAATCGACTGGTTTCTCAAAGTCCACAAAGCAGCTTGTGCTATTACTCTTCATAATTGTGTCCTGTAATGGATCTACTCTTATCGCTTTATTTTTATGTATGATCTTATAAAAGTTGATTAAAATTAAGTGCACTAGACGCCTGTCAAAATGATCCTCAGGCTGATTAAGAATGATGAATTTATTTGTGGGTGAACCTCGTTCAAAGTTTTCAATGGTAAATTCTGCATTGACAACTTCGCAAATCTCTGTATAGAACCCCACCAAGGAGCCTCGAAGATACCTCGCCAAATATTAGTATAGCATAATAAAGCAGTTACGAAGTAATAGCCTACTATACAAAATTGGGTGATGTATTTGCCTGACCGTAACATTTGGCCTGAAACTCATGTAATGTAAAAGCAGTCAACCACCAAAGTAAGCGCGGTAAAGCGAATTTCTTATTTCCAGAATCCAGAGCCTACTAAGGTTCGAACCCAGTTCAGGGCAGAATTGACGACTATACACGGTGATTCATTAAAAAACGTCCCATACATATTTCACTGTAACTCCGTCAAATGTCATGCTATGTGAAAGAAATTTTAAAGGAAGACAGAGGAGTTATTTCTAAACATTCGGAAAGTTAAAGTTTATGTTCAAATTGACCCCTTTGGCAGCTACGCATGCGCGAAGATGAGTACGCCACTGTTTGACTGATTCATCAATGATGCGCTGATCCATCTTGTCCCATACCTCCACAATTCGACTTCGCAACTCACTGACATCACATATTCGAGATCTGTAGACCTTCTCTTGCATGACACTCCATATCTTATAGTCCACTGGATTTAAATCAGGGTTGTTGGGTGGCCACAAAGTAGGCGGGATCAATTCAGATGTTTCAGTTTCCAGTAACGCAACAGTGTCTCGTGCTCTGTGCGCAGGAGCGCTATCCTGCTGGAAGATGAAATACTCATCGGTAATGTCACGAATGTCTCGTAAAAGGCCCTGTTTCAGTAGAACATCTCTGTAATATTGTCCATTGATCTTAACGCCCGGTTCGATTAAATGGATATGTTCGTACGACCGTGTGCAGATACCATAAGCTAGGGATTTGCTGAAAATTGGTCGATTCCGCAAAAGACAATTTACTGGAACGTCCCTCTTCTGTGTACCGGCAGATGCGTGATTGTGAACATTCTGATTGTTATTGGGTGATGCCACAGTAAACAATTTCTCACTAGGAGGCTAAACCAGATTAAATTGACCAGGTTTGCATGATACAACCCCAGTGACTGACAGGAACGTTGAAATCTTGCTTATTTCTCGAGATTATCGTGACGTCATTAGTTTGGTCATCCGCGTTACGTCATTATAGCTCTGAACGTGACATAATTTATATAGCACTTGGCCGTATCATCAAACTTCATTATTCTGAAATTTCATTAAATTTGATGGTCATCCACATGAGTTATGCCAACTTATGTGTGGGACGTTTTTTTATGAATCACCGTGTAGAAATCGGTTAAATGAAAATACTCTAATAGCCGGTTAAGTCATCTTACTAAATCGCCTGGCGTCAGTTTCAGGTCGTTGAGTCCGTCTGTCATGGCGTTCAGATTGTTGTTGGTGGGAACCCGGGTTAGAACCGGAATTTCCGGTCGAATGAATCCACCTTCCGACTTCAGAGGAGGAGGAGCACGCGATGAATATGTCTGACGCCAGGAACTTCGAGTCGCTTCAAGAAAATAAAAAATCTGTCGATGTACTTCACTCAGATTCACTTAAATATCTCTTTATAAGCCAGTGGCAATATTATATTTACCGTTACATCATGCGGTATACTAAACAACTAATGTACAGTATTTTGCCACTAACCTAATGCATATGGATTCACAAGATGTATACCGGATACTGTTTAACACACAAAAACATCAAAACAGCTTACAACCGCTACTCAGAGGCGCTCCCGATTACAGCGCGGACACTGCATCGGAGTTTCACGCCGAAGCGCTGAGCAACTGCGAGTGAAGGACTTGGCCAAGGTCCCTACGCGGCGACTTGAGGCGGAATCGAACCTCGAACCTTCCGGCTACAAGGCAACGACGCCACCACTACACCACCGCGCTCCACCATATTGCCACCACTTACTTTTTTACTGATTTCAATTCAACAATAGGCTTGATTACTTTCTCTTACCCAAACATAATACGTGGGCGCTTCTGGCTTATAAAAGTACTAGCTGGGGTACCCGGCGTTTCCCGGGATTTTTATGTAAATAGCTGTGAAGCTATGGCGACAGAATGGAAATAGCAAAAGTTTGAGTTTTCGCGCCCCACCATGGCCTCCCTCCACTGGCTGGACCTGACGGTCCTCTGTCTACATGCAAGTAACACGTAACAAAATTAAATAGCCTACACTATAGGCTATTTAATTTTGTTACGTGTTAGCCTACTATAGACTGCACAAGAAGTGCAAATAACACATTTAATCTAAATATTAGGCTACACAACTCTTTAAGTTGCACATGTAGGCTAAATGTATTTCTTTAAATACTGGACGGGTGAAACGCGCAGGGTTTTGCGAGCAAATGCGGCTTCGAGAAAGGTTCCGCCATTGAAAAAAGGTTGAAAACCATTGCTCTACGGTGTTGCTGTCATGATCGACTACGCACGGCTTGTAGCAACTCTGTCTTATAATAATGCAGTTCTACATAATTGTAATCTCCAAGCTTCTAAAGCGCTACTCAAAAGCCAAGCGCGGGGTACCAGCTTACTCACGAGCGCTGCGTCGAGTCAAAAGGGTTGTCCGAATGTCCGTGCATGTGAGTAGTCCAAAGGTGGTCCGGGTCGAGTTACCATAGGATCAGAGTGGACGGAACAGATGTAACGGTGTCAGTGTAATTTTATCAAGTTAAGCAAAGCCACCTGCACCGGTAAAATTGGCATCTGATAGGTTAACTAAATCTCATAATTCAAAACGGTCAAGTGTTTTGGATGGGTATACAGAAAAATAGACATGACAGCTGTTAGTCTGTTACAGTAGCGGTTGCTTTCATGACAGCCTGTCATTGACAGGTCATTTGGATACTTGAAGCAAATGCGGAGTTTTGGTGATGGTCTTTTTGGAAAGTGCGCCCATTAGACATTGTTTTCGGAAATAGGCACACACCCAATCACCTAATCTAGGCTATATGATTATTATTTATAAGCATAGATAAACCGATAGACTCATTTTGTGTTGCATTATAATAATATGTAGGCCTATAATGAGCTTCGGGAATTGAGAATTTTCGTTTGAATCCGGTTTAGAAAAGTGTGATATTGTTCGTCAGTCGTCTAAATGCTGCACGTGTGCATCATAAT
This sequence comes from Lumbricus rubellus, assembly GCA_945859605.1. Classification (NCBI taxonomy): domain Eukaryota; kingdom Metazoa; phylum Annelida; class Clitellata; order Crassiclitellata; family Lumbricidae; genus Lumbricus; species Lumbricus rubellus. The sequence continues at coordinate 6,013,047 of OX243827.1, forward strand.
AAATAATATTATTAGGCATCTGCTGTAAGCTTATATCGTGATGCATTGACCCACGCACACGAAAGCATACGCATTCACTGAGTTAAACATAGTATATACGAAGCAAACTGAAAATTTGACAATTAAACTTGGGCAAGCGATTCAAATCAATTTGCTTTTAAATCTTCTATTTTCACACATGATTATACCTGTTGGACCTGTTGCTACTCAATATTGTATTGTATTGTGTATGATATGACCATTTATAAAAAGTGCTTCTCTCAGTAAAATTCTTTCAGAATCGCTCCCAGTGCAATGAACCCCGAAGGCAAAGGCAGGATTTGAGATAAGGATGTGGAAAGACTTTAAACGAAAGAAACGCGGAACAAACTGATGATGGAAGGCCATTCCATACAGAGAGACCGGTGCAGGCAAAGCATATGGATTGGTGCATGGCAGTCCTGAAGCGGAGAACAAGCAAATCAAGCCGATCAGAGATTAAGTAGCGAAGTGGCAGAGAGGGAACGAAGCATAACATCGCAAAGATACTTGAGAGCAATGCTATTCAACAGTATAAAATATAAATTCACCTTACGATATTCGAAATGCCATAAATTAACTTATTTTAGTTGATGTAACATCTTGAATCAAATCATGTTGCATTGCGTTGTTAATTTTGTAGATACATCAATTCAGAGGTTGCATCAATCATTAATCTGATTCATTCATTCTTTTCGAAAACTTATATAGCGCCCCTTCAAGAAGCTCACTCAGAGGCGCTCCCAGCCACGGCTGATGCACAGCTGCTCTCACTTACTTTTGTAGCATCGTTTTCGCTGCTTCTCCGGAAGAAACCTGAAGATCTTGTAGGCGTCTTTTCCCGTCTTGTGACTGAGGTTCTTCACTTCTTCGACGTCCGGCAGAGAGCGCAACGCGCATCGGAAGTTGGCTTTCCATTTTCGAGCATTCGGATGATGTGGGTCGAATTTTCCTGCAAGAAAGAGAACTTCAACAGTTCCTGATAACTATTCGTTAGCAGTAAATTCTAGCATTTTCGTTCTATTTGTCTTTTCCCGGTGGCTGCATGTTTGATTGGTGTCATCTATCTGCAGATTTGTACTTTTTCTCCATCTGCGGTTATTCATATTATTTCTGACTTCATTCTGCGTTGGTTTACAATAGGAGACTCGCGCATAGGCTTATTAATATGCAGTTGGGGGGAACGAAGAAGAAGCCAACGAGATCACTGTAAAGTTTAAACCCTCTACGTGTGACATTCGTTTATACCAATCACTTATTTGGCATCCAAATGAATCGCATTAAAAAGAGGAACGAGAGACGACAGACTAACTGTCTCTTTTGCAAGACGCTTGGGAATAAGCAGAATAATGTAAAAGTCCGAGACCTTCGAAACCTTCCTTCATCACAGCGTGGCTGTTTTAATTAGCCATTCTTTTTGTGTGCCCTTCAAAACGTGTCAACTGTTCTGCTTGGTTGATTGGCGCCACTCGTTCACAGACCAACAGCCGTCCAAACAATCATCCTATCCATCAACTGATCAGAGACAGTTTGAACCCTAATCGTCCCACTTCCTGTCATTAGCTTTAAATTCATAAGCTGCCCCTATGACATGGCAGTCATTGCTGTCGGTGATGGAGGCGTTGGAAGGTGAAGAGGGAAGCCGGACTTCTTAGCGAAGACCCTTCTATCCCACCCTGATCCCTTACAGCTGCTGCTCATGGATGACTACCCTCATGGTTGTGTCAGTTGCTCAATGGCGGGCTATGATTCAACTCGGATTTTGGTTTTTAACAAGCAGAACAGCAGCACCCTGGCTGACTGAAGTCTAATTGCATAAGGATAGGAGCCTTCCGAGCAGACCAGGTTTCCCATTGATGCGGGATGATGGCCTTTAAGACCTTATGGACCACAGCTTTATGGAACCCACATCTGAACACGAAACGCTGTAATTTGCTGAATAGTTTTTTTAAAGGAAAGAATCGTAGCTAATTTTTGTCTGGTCATGGTGCAATTAGAATGCAATAATAAAGTCGTTTTCCCTTCTCGACAAATAGCGGTCAAATGGTTGATATGAGTTGGTGGCTCTGTGGCAAACGACCTTCTCATAGATGCGCAGTAACTTGACGACAGCATTCACTGGCCTCAGCGTAACGAAACCTTCGCCTCTCTTCTAAATTTGTTATCTGGCAATTCCTCTTTAATAGAACAGCAGTTCCTCTGTAGAAAAGCACAGTATGTACATGTATGTATGCATCTGTGCACTTGTTTCCTCCAAAATAACATGTTGGCATACCGTATGTAAAATCTGATAATGCGAAGAGTATATACACAGAATGTACGACAACAGCTTCTGACATTCACAGATAAAATATACAAACCTTAATTTCTGTTTCAAACCCTAATGAGCAACATAGGATGGGCAGCTTCTGACAACGACAGATAAAATATTAACCTGAATTATTACTGTTTAAACCTCTAATGAGCAGTAAGACAGATGGGCATTTGACAGGCTGTCCTTCGGTTGAATTCCACCTCTGATATAATATACTTGTCTTCATCGTCTGCAACTACTATAATTATCATGCAATCCTACTGCCTGTTTCTCAGTTTGAAATAGTAAACAGAAATTATTATCTTTATATCCATGATTATTTAACTTTTCAATGCAGTTACCGTCTTCCTTGATACCTTCAAAGTCTAGTTTCAAAGACAAGATATTCAGACCAATCATCTATCGGGTACATAGTCAACATCATAATTTGAGACATATTATTGCTGGCACTTAGATTCTTGCAAATCTTCATCGCAGTCTGATGTCCTTCTATAAATATCTGGTAGCCTATTAATTTTGGTGATTACATTGAAAAACATACCACATGTGACATGTGACATGTCCGTCAATATCGATTCATTTATCCAACGCAATAAAATCTTCAACTAATCCCAAAAAGACTTATATAGGCTAGTCTAAGTCGACTCCAAATCTTGATAAAGCGTGGGCAGCTGCTTTCTTTGTACGGAAAAGTGACAAGTAGAACCCAAAATAATCAAGAAACATGACTACAGAGTATACAGACAGAAATTGAGATCGATTCCTATTTGCCAGGAATCCAAACGTAAGATCACCAGCAGCATTGAAGACGCTCAGCCCAACTATAAAAATCTCTAAGAGAAATCTTTTAAACTTGGATGATGATGATGATGATGATGATGACGATGATGATGATGATGATGATGATAACAACTCTATTGTAACTGCTTAAAATTATTTCAATTAAAATTGAATGTTGATGGTGAACAAGATTTGGTCAAATGTTTCTGCGCTAGTGATAGCATATTAAGCATATCCTATTTTTAAAACTTCTTTTGCTACGAAATTCCAAGAGACTAAGATTATTTGATGCCATTGGGTTTGCTCAACGCTGGTAGCGGACAAGAAATATCCACACCCAGAATTTATTTCATTCGTAAATTTAAGCATTAAGCTAAAATACTTTTCTGGACTTTTGTTTGATATTTGCAATAGACCCTGCTGTGATTCGTGTTACAATAATGTCTTCACAGCTGCACTGGTCTTTTCTTTTAGAACGCTTTCGAAGACGAGTCCATCTTTTTTCTGGTAGGAAAGGTTTCCATAGCAACGGTGAATCTGTGTCATCTCTGCCAATCATCGTAGATACGTCTTGGTCGTCATGGAGATGTCTCAATTCGTCTGATCAGTCTTCTTGGAAACACAATTGATGTCGCCGTGGATAAAGGCCAGTTTACTCCCTTGATGACAATAATGTCAATTAATTATTTAACACGGCATTAAATTTGGCATATCTTACTATTTCCTGTTAATTTACTTCATTCCTTGCACATAAGCAAACGATCTGCATGTTCTCTGCGTTGTCACTTAAGTCTCGTGTCATGCTACTGAAAATAATGTACTGCAATGATTTGACCACCATTGATTCCATCTAGCGTCGTAGGCCAATCTTCAATTGCATTTCCACGCTAAATTGAGCAGGCTAGCTGAGATGTGTGCTGCATTTGTATCCGCTGAACCTTTGGACAGATTTCCCCCGTGCATGTTCAATTTCACCAGACAATACTTGGGCGATGTGGAGCAGTGGAAAGGTCTGACAGTCAGCAGAATTAGAGACCTTCAGGCGGATCTTGTGATTGGCTGGCCAACCATGCCATGTACTGTAACTCTACGCAGTTCCATTCTGAGCTTGGATGAACAATAACATGGAAAGGTCTCCACTGGAAGGCAGCCATGAACCATGCGTGCAACCTTGTCATCATATCTCGAAAATTCTGCTCTTCAAAGCGTTTCTGACTAATTATTTTTCTTATACGACTAGCCTATCTATATTATTATTATATATTATTGTATTTATTGATATAGGCTATATTGCAAGATAGCTGCATAAATTTACTGACTGACTGACTAATTCATGGAATGATGAGTGAATGATAATGAAGACCATCGATCTCCATCAGAGAAACAATACAACAGCAACAACAACAACAACAACAACACGAACATACATGTACGCTATAAAACTGAACAACTTTCACCTCGTCGCATCTATTAAACAAAATAATAATGGACGAAGGCCAAACAACAATATTTATCGAAAATTAAAAAAGCAGCAGCAGAATTATGAGCGGACAGGATGCAATGAATGCACCTAGACCAATCAAACATTTGCATATCGCAATTGTAAACACATTACAGCGAATAATAAACATACACAGCCAGTCATTTATTATCAGAAATGCTTATCAACAGACATGTGCCAAATGTTCATTATTTTGCCATAGAGTTCCGCATTTGGAAAACACATCTAAACGCTTTGCTAATCGGTTAATCATGAAGCGAACACATCAAGGTTTGCCCACTTTGAACAGTAGGCTACCGTAGTCAATGTAAATTCGCAGGTTTTACAGACTGGCCGCATAATGGTAGTCTATGGCATCTACCCGTTTTATATTTCAATGAACTATTAGTTAACTTGAATAACTTAGAGTTTCCGAAATAGTTAATTTACAGTTACTTATTGATACGTACATGTATAGCCTACTTATTGGCACTGATACGGTTGATTTATGATTATTTTGAACGGAGAAATAAATAAATAGGCCTCCTCAATACTTATAGTTAGGCTTCTTATAATTTTTAGTAGCTACTTATAGTCACTTATTGTCACCGAGATAGTTAACATATCGTAACTTACATGTATAACATCTACCAATATATAGTTGCCTGTCGTTGCTTAAGTTGCCGATACCAATAACTTTTGTTACTAACCGATTATAGTTACTTATCAACCGCACAAGTCATAAAACGAAAAGAAGTAATCGGTTTCTAATCGCGTTTCCATTTCCTATAGTATACCTCCATCATTTCAGTGCAGCAAAGTAACTGTATTTTAAATGCAGTTTATATTATATATATTAGATCCTTCTTTGTTATGTCAGCCATCGAATCGCGTAGTTTGAGCAGAAGCCTATACGGGGTTTTATAAAGTACTTTGAAAGGCACTGTTATTACACACCTCTGGTTTGTCCTTAACTTCATTTGACACAGCGTTTAAAAAATTAGTGAGCTCGGCGGGCCACTTGAAATGACATCACGGGCCGCACGTTGGACATCACTGTCTTAAGGTCATCGTCTCTTCCCATTGCATTCATAATAATTACTGCTGCTATCCAACAAATTAATGCTAGAACTATAGAAAGATTCTACTAATGGCGATATTTGAGGTCAATTTCAATTTCAGACAGTTTTTTACAATTATTTTCTTCACGACGAGCAACTAACAAGGATCAACAAAAGTTTTTCCTTTCAGAAACATTTACCAAACTTATAAAAGAAAATACACCGTGAGTCAAAAAAAAGTAAGCCAAATTGTTTTTCATATATCGCTAATGCCTGATAACATATCACGCTAAAATTTTCCAAATATTTAGAGAATTGGACGAAGAATATGATTCCAAAATTTCATGGGATAAAATTGAACGGATAAAAAGATATGAATCTGTAAACTTCATATGCCGAAATTGCCGTTTACAAGCAATTTTTTGTCAGATTCAATAAAAAGTAAGCTAAACTGTTTTTATTATATCTCCAATGCCAGCTAATTAATCATACTAAAACTTTCCAGATATTTAGATAATTGAACCTAGAATAGGATTTCAAAATATCATGTAATAAATTTGAACGGATAGAAAGATATGAATATTTGAACTTCACCTCCGAAATTTCAGTTTTCAGCAAATCTGTTATGGTGTTCGTTGCAGTTTTGATGCCTGATAATTCCCAGTTTTGGTCTTCAGTGATCCTGGAGTAAAATTTTACGGAATATAAAGTGTGGAGCGTGCATAATGAAAGACCGAGTCTACCAGACAACAATCCATGATATAAACGATCTGAAGCAAGGCTTGTTGGAAGTGTGGGATGGCCTGGACCAGAGGATAATCGACGATGCTGTTGCCTAATGGCGCCTGCGCCTCAAGGCTTGCGTGCAAGCTGAAGGATGACATTTTGAGCATCTTGTTTAATTAAATAATCAAATCATACTGTTGGGATCATATTGCTAGTTCAATTATCTACATATCTGGAAAATTTTAGAATGATTGATCATCAGGCATTAGAGATATGAGAAAAAGTTTGACTTACATTTTACTGAATCTGACAGAAAATTGCTTGTAAACGGCAATTTTGGCATATGAAGTTTACAGATTCATATCTTTTTATCCGTTCAATTTTATCCCATGAAATTTTGGAATCATATTCTTCGTCCAATTCTCTAAATATCTGGAAAATTTTAGCGTGATATGTTATCAGGCATTAGAGATATATGAAAAACAATTTGGCTTACTTTTTTTTGACTCACGGTGTATATAAATTTTAAGTAACCGTCGTCTAAGTTTCAAGTATAGGATTAGGCCTACTAAAAGAAAATGTATAATAATATTAAAAAAATGAATAATGTATAATTATGTGTTTAATCTCATTCATTCGTTCGTTCATTCTTGTTAAAACTTTGTGCAGCATCTCTTTAGAAACTTTTGAACAGCATTGGCATTATTTCTAAGGAATATCTAGGCGCATCTCCAACGGAAGTCCATTCCAAGTGTATGGTCCAACTATCGAGAATGCACGACGCTGCCAAGTTCAGGTGTATAATTATAGGCTATACTAGCGCGGAGAACCAGAAATTTCCCATAAACGGAAGCACGAATAGAAGGAAAGCCCCAATCTTATAAAGAGTTGGGTCTACTCACAACTTCATAAGTAAATAAGCTTATTTCTTTTGTAAATCAAATGTAGGCCATGCGAATATTTATTTGCTGTCTGTTTTACTTTCTCTGAACTGATTATGTAAATCAAACTAAAAGCGTTTTAGTTTTTTGTGAGTTTTGTCCATCATCTTGAGAGTTTTGTCCATCATCTTGGGAGTTTTGTCCATCATCTTGGGAGTTTTGTCCATCATCTTGGGAGTTTTGTCCATCATCTTGGGAGTTTTGTCCATCATCTTGGGAGTTTTGTCCATCATCTTGGGAGTTTTGTCCATCATCTTGGGAGTTTTGTCCATCATCTTGGGAGTTTTGTCCATCATCTTGGGAGTTTTGTCCATCATCTTGGGAGTTTTGTCCATCATCTTGGGAGTTTTGTCCATCATCTTGGGAGTTTTGTCCATCATCTTGGGAGGCCAAGCACATCTATCACACAGCTGCTTTTAAGCTGAATTGCAGAAGAGAGCTACAGCAGTGACTGCTGCTGCTGCATCCTATTTGTGACCCACATGTGATGATGGAGAGAAGTTGAAACTGCATTTTCACTTCTGCTTTAAATCACATTGAGAGAAAGGAGTCGACTTCGTATATCATCTGATCATCACCATCATTATCATCATTATCTCAATCCCTGTTGCTTTGTTGTCTGACTGGTGCGGGCCAACCATCGCGGACACGTTGCTCACTTTATGATGCACGATATTGTCAGTAATCGTGAATGACTAACACTGCAGGGACCATCCGTCTTCCATAAAATTATTGTCTGCTGACCTTGAAAGATATTAAATAATAATATTTCCAGTGTCAATGCTCTCTGTGTCTTCTTTGTCGTTCGCTTCAAACCTAGTTTGTTTCTAATGACAAAATGCTGCGTGTATAAAGGGTTTTATGAATAAGTTAAATTGCGTCAAATTCTGACATATATAGCCTACATTGAGTAGCCTGTTTCTACAATGACTTGCTTTGAAATCCCGATGTCATTGTCTCTTTTTCTCCTAAAGACATTGGTGTCTGCCTCCCATTAGCCACCAGCATTTCTTTAAGGTGGGAGCAATAAATTAAATACGATGCAAAGAATTAAACAGATCTCCAACGCCATGATGTCCAGTGGTGGCTTTAAGTGAGATTGTGGAAAGATTGATCTTCTATTCGAGTCAGGGCTGCAGTAACTAAGATTCGAAAGACTAAACGCATCGTAAAGAACGGTTCATCCGCTTCTAACAAACCGCGAAGCAGAAGAAAAAGACAGAACGAAGACCGAGTAAAGATAGAAGAAAGATAGAATGAACATAGAGCGATGACAATAGGAAGACAAAGTAGAGGGCAGAATTAACACAGAATGAAGACAGAAAATTAACACAGAAGGTAGACAGAATGAAGACGGAGTGAAAACAGAAGGAGGACAGAATAAATACAGAAGTTAGACAACATAGAGATAGAACAGACACAAAAAATAAACACAAAAAATAAACACATGAAACAAACACATGAAACAAACACATGAAACAAACACATGAAACAAACACATGAAACAAACACATGAAACAAACACATGAAACAAACACATGAAACAAACACATGAAACAAACACATGAAACAAACACATCAAACAAACACATGAAACAAACACATGAAACAAACACATGAAACAAACACATGAAACAAACACACGAAACAAACATATGAAACAAACATATGAAACAAACACATGAAACAAACACATGAAACAAACACATGAAACAAACACATGAAACAAACACATAAAATAAACACAAAAAATAAACACATGAAACAAACACATGAAACAAACACATGAAACAAACACATGAAACAAACACATGAAACAAACACATGAAACAAACACATGAAACAAACACATGAAACAAACACATGAAACAAACACATGAAACAAACACATGAAACAAACACATGAAACAAACACATGAAACAAACACATGAAACAAACACACGAAACAAACATATGAAACAAACATATGAAACAAACACATGAAACAAACACATGAAACAAACACATGAAACAAACACATGAAACAAACACATAAAATAAACACAAAAAATAAACACATGAAACAAACACATGAAACAAACACATGAAACAAACACATGAAACAAACACATGAAACAAACACATGAAACAAACACATGAAACAAACACATGAAACAAACACATGAAACAAACACATGAAACAAACACATGAAACAAACACAAGAAACAAACACATGAAACAAACACATGAAACAAGCACATGAAACAAACACATGAAACAAACACATGAAACAAAAACATGAAACAAACACAGAAGGTGTATAGACAGAAGGGAAACATGACGCAGATCTTAGATTGGACGATGATGATATTTGGTTCATTTGAAGCTGTGCAGTAAGATTAGAAGAGTGAAAGGCATCTTAGAAATCATCCGTCAAGTGGTCAATCATCAGGATTCAGGAGAGTATAATATTATCCTTCCTCATCCATCTACATCTGTAGAACAACTCAGGCATCGACACATGCATTACAAAAGACAGGATTGGTTCGAATTAGACCATGCAGTACTACAGACTAGACTTTGTCAATAATCAGTGGGAATATAACATTCATCTGGGTCACAGGACTTGACTTAACCCCTTCGTTTATATGACCGTGATTGTGCACTTGTTTAATATCGCTTAATTCAGAGGAATCTCTATGCTAAGAGTAGGATACGTCACTGCATTCAACGCATACATGTATACATAGCCTACATGTACATGCATGTATACATATACATACATGTATAGTATTGTATACATATACATACATGTATGCACATACATACATACATGTATACATATACATACATGTACATACATGTACACGCGGCATGCAGTTAAACTGTCAAACAACTGCAAAGAGCAAACAATTGAATCTAAACTAGACTTGGATGCTCAAACATCCTCTCTGCTTCCATGGTGATCAGCAGCAGCAGCAGCATCAGCCGTGAGATAAATGAATGAAGGAATGAATGAAGGACGAAGGACTGACCTGATTGAATGGCCCAACTCTCGAACAGTTTTCCATCCTCCGCCGACCATCCGCTCCTTGATCCGTGCTTCCATGGAATGCGTAGCAGCGACTTTTCGCGGTCAATCCACTTCAGTCCCGTGTATCTTCCGGACATGACTTGCGTCATAAGCCAGCGACGCATGCGCACTCGGCCAGTGCATCGGTGATCCGTCGGATCGTCCTGGAGTGACGCCAGTGGTGGTGGCGGTGGAAGGCCTCCTCCTGAACCAGGGACAGAGGCAGAGGCAGAGGCAGAGAGGGAGGCGGCGGAGGCCCCCGTGGGACCGCCGACGACAAAGCCCCGATCTTGAATGCGTCTCGCATCCATAGACAACGTTCAGCGAAAGAATAATCCTCTTTCTGTCACCAACTGCGCTTAAGTGTTTCGGGTCTTTAGGCTTTCGATGCCACTCGCTTTCTGATTGGCTTACGTTGTTAGACCTTTAGGTCGGCCACTTAGTTTGAACTAGCCTATCGTAAGGTCCTGTACCAATAGATATATACACACATATACACGTATATGTATATATATATAAATGCATATTTGTATATCTACGCCATGAGTTGTTATTGCGTCGTCTCAATATTATTATGCATGACATTCAAGAGATGACATACAGACATCTTCTTTTAGGGTGACACAACATCATTCTGATATATAGGCTACATGAAGATATACAAGTTTCTTTGTATGTCTCTCGCTTCCCTGTGTAGACCTACTTCTCTCAATCCTCTTTTCCATTCTCTCTCTCTCTCTCTCTCTCTCTCTCTCTCTCTCTCTTGCTCTCCCTCTCTTTCACTCTCTCACTCACTCACTCACTCACTCACTCACTCACTCACTCACCTTCTGTCTCTGTCTTTGTCTGTCTCTGTGTCTGTCTCTCTATCTCTTTTCCATTCTCTCTCTCTCTCTCTCTCTCTCGCTGTCTGTCTGTCTCTATCTCTTTTGCTCTCCCTCTCTTTCACGCTCTCACTCACTCACTCACTCACTCACTCACTCACTCACTCACTCACTCACTCACTCACTCACTCACTCACTCACTCACTCACTCACCTTCTGTCTCTGTCTTTGTCTGTCTCTGTGTCTGTCTCTCTATCTCTTTTCCTACCTTTCTCTCTCCGTCTCTCTCATAACAAACGTTGCATTAACGCATTTCACACATACATACATTTCACACATACATACATTTCACACATACATACATTTCACACATACATGCATTTCACACATACATACATTTCACACATACATGCATTTCACACATACATGCATTTCACACATACATGCATTTCACACATACATGCATTTCACACATACATACATTTCACACATACATGCATTTCACACATACATGCATTTCACACATACATACATTTCACACATACATACATTTCACACATACATGCATGTAGGCCTACGCATGCATGCAGGCATAGCCTCTGTGTATAGGAATCTTGAAAGAGTGCCACACAAATGCTGATTCACGCATACATACAAGCACACATACATGAAATCATGCATATACAATACATGCATACATACAAGCTCACAAATTTGAAATCATGCATATACATGCATGCATACAAGCACATATACATTAAATCATGCATGTATACATGAAATCATGCATAGACATGCATGCATACAAGCACATATACATTAAATCATGCATGTATACATGAAATCATGCATATACATGCATGCATACAAGCACATATACATTAAATCATGCACATATACATTAAATCATGCATGTATACATGAAATCATGCATATACATGCATGCATACAAGCACATATACATTAAATCATGCACATATACATTAAATCATGCATGTATACATGAAATCATGCATATACATGCATGCATACAAGCACATATACATTAAATCATGCACATATACATTAAATCATGCATGTATACATGAAATCATGCATAGACATGCATGCATACAAGCACATATACATTAAATCATGCACATATACATTAAATCATGCATGTATACATGAAATCATGCATAAACATGCACACGTAGATGCAAGTATTCTTGAAAACCAATGTGCAAACATGCGTGCATACGCAAAAGGCAAATAAACACAGAAGGCCTACATAAAACACGTCACACATTTTAGACATAAAGCTGCATATCTTATTTACACCAACCGAAGGCCTATCAAGTTTTATTGCGAAACTCTGTGCACGAATACAATCATGCAAATAAATAATTACATAGGTTTAATCTATCTATCTACTAAGCGGTCATTTTATTTGGTGCAGTTATTATTAAGCTGCATATGCATTATACATGTACGAAAGTTGCCTGTTATATATATACTTGTACAATATTATACACACGAAATAATTGCGAATGCATCTAGTTAAGTCAAGTAACATGTAGGCTATGCATATACATACATGCCTACAGATCTACAAAAACGTATGCATGCATACATATTACATAATTATTATTACATACTTATTACTCACGTGCAATGCCGTGCATGCATGAGCCTACATGTACGTAAGCATTGACAATGTGTGTTTATTATACCAGACAAAGAATTGTATTTGTATGCGCACTTTCGTGTTATTGCATACATGTATGCAGCTGTGTGTGTGTGTGTGTGTGTGTGTGTGCGCGCGCGTGGTGTGTGTGTGTGTGATGTGTGTGTGTATGAAGTGTGACTTCTTTATAAATAATAATTATTGTAAAGTTGCTGCAATTGTCGATTAGCAATGAAGCCTTAACAGCTGCTACTCTCAGTTTTCATCGGATGATAGATACCGGTACATTGCATTTCAGTGTTTACTTTCCTCGAAGTTATCGCAAGTTTTAAACGACTTTGTTCGAGAAATTCATTTTCTAAATTCCGTCATTAACTTTTTTTCTTGTTCACCAGTCCATCGCCGACAATTTCCATCAGTGTTTTCTTTTGCGCCCGTCTAAATAATTTATCTATCTGTCTCTCTTTTTCTATCTATCTCTTTCGCTCTTTCTTTCGTTCTCTCTGTGTCTCTCTGTCTGTCTGCATGTCTCTGTCTGTCCCTCTGTCTGTCTGTCTCTGTCTCTTTTTTTATGTCAGCTTTTTCTGGTGCCTCTGTCTACAGAAGTTTCTTTATGTCTTTCATAACCACAAACTAAGCCACTTAACACCGTTTTATGTTATGTAATTTTCTCGCTTTCTCTGTTTCTCTATCTTTCATATTGAGCGTGTTTCTCTTTAAGCCCAACTGAAACATTACTTAGAGCGAAATAGACGACACTTGTGCAGACAAAGAATGTCTCAGTATACCGCGTTTTTCTCTATTAGCGAACAATACATGAGGTATTTTGGTCGTGATCGCTCATTGGCCATGAACTGCAGAACAGAGTAGAATCAGACACCGCTGAGCAATTCGATGGTTTGTCTGAAATGTTGGTGGCTCTTTGATTTCTTCTTTGTGACAAGCGTTTGTTTTATGTCGGTGAGGTCGATTGTGTCTCGTTACTTTTGAGATTGATCAACTGTGAAAGAGACAAGTTGTATACTACGGTGGTTAAGACAACGCAGTAGAACCGACAATAACAAACAGATTGAGACAACGGTCGCAGACATGAAAACTTCAAACTCTACTCCCAATAAACGGATATCATTTCTCGTCTCCTCTGCATGTCTTCATGAAGTGGAAGTGTTTGATTGTAAGTCTGAGAGTTGATTTGTGATCTGCACCGATGAGATGATATCATCTGCTTGTGATGACCATTCATTGGATGACATTGACCAGTGACCACCTTTTCTGCCTCCTCGATATACATGTATGATCGTCTCATCGGTGTTTCTCTCCGCTGCCTCCTGCTTGACGTGCGGCGCTGTTCGGCTCATACAGATCTTCACATCCTGTTCGACTTCCTTACTTACTACCGTTTTCACAAAACCATTTAACCCCACTCCTGCTATAATAATACAAGCAAGCGTGTGTATATCTAGAGTAGACAAATATACTTAATATGTAGGTCTTATTTCAAGACTTACAGCAAAGGCAACACTGATGTGCAGCAATATAATAATGGTTCTTTGTCTGTGTGTTTCGTTGGGTGGTGGCTTCAACCCTAGAGCTGCTGCTTCCCTTGTTTCCGGTTTCGTGTGGGGGTCATAAGCAAAGTCATTAGGCGATTATGGGAGCCAGGGAGTCGGGCTCGGCCTCCTCCTCATCGTCTAAAAATAGACATTTCAAGAAAACTCCGTGCGGCGCAAGGCCAACTCTGCCTGTCTGCTGGCTAATAAGGGATTCAAAAAACGATGGGAACAATTGAATAGTAAACATTCTACTATGGTACGCCGATGTTTCCATATTTCAGATGGCTATTTTTGGCCCAATAGCTTTTGCAGCCGTTGGGAAAGAGCGCTGAGCGGGCGCTTGAACCCAGGAACCTGCAACGCTGGCGACGTTTGGTGCCAGGAAGCAGAACTGACTGGCATTGACTCAGTGCATCAGAAATGCTTAATTCTGTCGAGATTCAATGGCTAGGTGGCGCTTCTTCAATGAATTCCATGGATCTTTTGATTTCAAGAACTTCAGTCGTTGTCAAAGAAATGCGACGTCATCGCTTTTATTTGTGCAAAAACTTTAATGAAAGAAAAAATCGCAAAGTCATTTTCGCTACCTTCGATGCTAGAAAGTTTATTTGAAGTTAAACTTAAATGTGTTTAATACGGTTTAAGGATTTTTAGAATTGATTTCTTCTGCAAGCGATGATTTCCAGTGACGAGACTCATACGGCGAAGTAATAGGCGCGACCACGCAGCGGCGCTTCTTTTGGCGTTAGCAGAGACGAAGCAAAGGCGTCAATGACACACAGGCGCATGTAGACGCAAGGCTAAACGACGCTGAAGCCAAAACGACTTAATAATGTTGTCTATTCATTGGTCTCAGACGAATTACACCACATCGAATTAAAAGTAACTTATATTACTCTAAGCAAAGTAGCGAAGAACAGTGTCGGTTAAGTCCCATAGCCTACCGTAGGACCTTAGCATTGCTTATTTTCAGTTGAAATATTCTACTGAAATTAGGAATTTGACATATTTTGTTCACTCAATATCATAATTTCTCTGCTCGTTTCAACTTATCCACCGAATACATTGGCTCTCTTTCGACTATTCGACTATTCGATTATTCGACTATTCGACTATTCAATTTTAATCTGATTATTCGATTCACTGCTCTTCATTCACTTTGACGAAATCATTCTGTCTACTTTCTGCGAAACTTTTATTTTCAATCTACGCAAATAATTGCCGACAGACGAAATATTTTGCTCTGTTGCGAGTTCAAAGTCAAGACATTCATTTGCTGTTCATCGTAGTTTCAACAAGAGTCTTAGAAAGGCAAATGAAAAAGTAGTCACAATAGGCGGCATCCGTTAAAACCGAGAAAACAGTGAAATCAAAGAGAAGCTGCATCAATGCGCATGTGAACTTCTAAGCATTGCTTCCTTTAACGACTAATTAATTATTGCTTAAAAATTCACACGATTACTACAATATACATGTATGAATAGTTTGTATGTGTTACAACTAAAGAGAAGAAGTTGCAGGATTCAAGCAGCATCATCAGTGGCTGTGGCCAATGAATGGATGTCAACGAAAACGCTTTGGTTGTCGTCGCCGCAGTTTTTGTCACCAGCTTTTGTTGTTGAATCGCTGATCTGCATCATCGAACCTTCGGCGTTCCATTGTCGTTATCATCGTTGCGGCGGCGCAACCCAAAAGGTCACGAGAGCCCAAGTGTCATCTCAAATGCAATGAGGGAAATTTATTCATAACAACCAGCCAGCCTCAGTCAGTCAGTTGAGTTACTAATGCAGCAACATGCATAATATAATATCACTAATATGACTGCAGTGTGTGGTGTGGTGTTTATTTGCTGTAAAACATTCGGGCCATTCTGCCTATAATCGATATCGGGCGAAGGAAAAAGTGAAACAAACCATTGTCAGCCTATAAGGTCTAATTGCAGGGAGAGAAAGCCACCACCGCCTCCGTCTCCACCTCCGCCACCACTGCTGCTGCTGCTGCAAGTAAATAAGTTGACGTGCGAGTCTGCTACAAAGGATAAGGCATGATACACGGTGAACGCTCTGTCTGTCTCTCTCTGCCTGTCTCTCTGTCTGTCTCTCTCTCTCTGTGTCTCACCGTGGGTCTCTTTGAGTGTATTTTCTGTTAGACTTTTTCTGGTTCTGTGTCTCTGTCTTGTTGTCATGTTTTCACACGATTGGTCCGGGTTCGGCATTTGACAAGTCATCCCTTTCGACAACGACTTATCTTTTGTTCTGGTCTCTCTCTCTGTTCTTCTGTTCTTGTTCCTCTGTTCTTCCGTTCCTGTCCCTCTCTGTTCTTCAGTTCTTGTCCTTCTCTGTTCTTCGGTTCCTGTTCTTTTGCTGTTGCTTCCGCAATACGACCCAGTTGCTTCATTAAGAACTTTGAGAGAACAAGGTCAGAAGGATGCGATTTTGGATGTTGCAGGCAGTGGAGGATGAGAGGAGGAGAAGGGAAAGAGGAGGAGAAGGGGAAGAGGAGGAGAAGAGAAGAGGAGAAGAAGGGAGAATAAGAGGAGAAGGGGAAGAGAAGAAGAAGGGGAAGAGGAGGAGAAGGGGGAAGAGGAGGAGAAGATGAAGAGGAGGAGGAGAACAATAAGAGGAGAAGAGGGAAGAGGACAACAAAGGGAGGAGGAGGAGGACAAGGGAAGAGAAGAAGAAGGGAGGAGAGGAGGAGAAGGGGAAGAGGAGTAGAAGTGGAAGAGGAGGAGAAGGAAGAAGAGGAGAAGAAGGGAGAAGAGGAGGAGACGGGGAAGAGGAGGAGGAGGAGGAGGAGGGGAAGAGGAGGAGGAGGGGAAGAGGAGAAGAAGGGAGAAGAGGAGGAGACGGGGAAGAGGAGGAGGAGGAGGGGGAAGAGGAGGAGGAGGGGAATGGGAGGAGAAGGTGGAGAGAGAGAGAGAGGGAGAGAGAGAGGGAGAGAGAGAGCTTGGGTTACGACGTCTCGTCCGTCGGTCTTCTGCGTGAATTTCATGAACTCTAATTTCTGCCGTGTAAAGATCGTATTGTATCATACGATAAAAAATTATGGTCTTGTTATGGTAAGCATTCGAAAGTTTGCGTAACGATCGTTGACTTCAGATTAACAGCGACTGAAAAAAATGCGTTCGTTGCGCCATCTTCTGATTAGAGAATAAAATTAATTTCGAAAGATGTTTCAGTCAGTTGCTTATTGCGTCATCACCAACCTTACAATTATTACATTTTCGAATGAAGTTTTCTCTTTTCTATTGTCCTCTTTCGAGAAAGAATTAACCGCAAAGTTTTGTCAAATTCATTGGAGACGTTCGTTTGCTTCTCCAAGGTTCGCCGTATCCAGTAGACAGTAGACTCCGTGTGATTATCATTAGATGGTCAACTGTCATGGATAATTGCCAGTGCCATGTAAACCTACTTCCAAACTTACACCATTAACCAAGCTATAACTGGGTGAAAATTACGTGTTTGAATAGTGTCCAGACTCGAACCTTCAATGGTCGGTTAACAGACCACGCGCATTACCGCACAGACACAGTGTAGCAATATATACAGAGTCTAGCAATGCTAAGTTATCCGTATACTGATATTCTCTCCAAAGTCATCCAACGAAAAATAATCATCACACGTAAGCAATGCGCTGTTTCACGGGCGCATCAATTTCTTTACACCGTGCGCCATTTTTGTAAGATTCAACAATACTGAAAGTTGAATAAAACAATTGCCCTGTGAGTTTTTTGTTGTTTAATACCATTCGTTATATCTGGCGTTAATGCTCGCACGGAAACTGTTAAGTAAGCTCCTTCATAATATATTGAAATATCGCGATATTACAGAATTTAAAGAAGTTAGCCTACTGTAGACATCACATAACTTTCCATTCACTTCTAGGCACATTATATCCACATCTGTTCGTCACAATAATTGTAACTGTTACAATAATTTTAAATCTTTGCAACCTTCTCATAATAATTACGAACAATGCGTGAGAATAAGACAATCGAACCAAAATAAAAACCAATTTGCCTTCTCTCTTCAAATAATTCTTATACCTAATCCGATTTCGCTTACGTCAGGTATCATTTCAGTAGCCGCCTATTTATATTATGAAGCAAAAGTCACGAGAGGCGCTTTTGTGTCGGTCAGGATCTTTTAATCACAAGCACAAAGAAATCAGCGCTGGCAAAAGACGGTTTGATCTGCTTCTCTCTCTCTCTCCTTCGATCCGGATGACGTCATCGCTTTGTGGTCAGTTTTATTGGACGCATTGATTGGTTGTTTCGAGATGAAAGGAACGGTCAAGTGATTGACCAGCAGACGACTGACCACGTGACAACCAGCGCACATGACGATGAGGAACGCCATCGAATGAAGGACGAACGAGTTGAACTTCGAACGTAAGCTCTCACTTTCTCACTGTGCATCCATCCTCCTCCTTCTCCTTCTCCTCCTCCTTCCCGTTCTCCGTCCTCATCCTCTTCTCCTCTTCCTCCTCCTCCTCCGCCTCCGCCTCCTCCAGTTCCTCGACCTCGGTTGCTCATGTTCATGTTGTTCGGGTCGATGGCTCGACTGAGAACGCCTGAAAACATACTGAAGATGATGCAAGTAAGAAAAACAGACGAAGCGTTGAAATCAACGTAAGGAACATTTAGTTTTTAAAGTAGGTAATTTTTAAATGAAAGTTATGTCAATAATAATCGCGTATCTATAAAACACTTTTTCAGAGTTGCTCTTATTGTTCACAAGAAAAAATTCAATTACATCCAGAATTCCCGATTCCCTCACTTTGTTTTGGCGGATATCGCCTGAAATAACTCTCCGTGTTTCGTTGGCTAAATTTTTATTGACTTGCAGACAATTTTCACCACGTTTTATTTTTCGTGAATATTCGAGAGAAATTGAGTCTAGACTTTTCTTCTCCGACTGACTGACTGTGCCATCCTAAAACTCGAGATGAAGGTCGAAGAATAATTATGAAATTACTAACTTCGAACGAGTTCAGCTTCTGCGGTTGCTATGGCAACACTGTTCTCAGCAACGAGAGTGTACCTGCGGAAGCTGGATGGTTCTATTCGATGCAGGAATAGCTGCGTTTCGACCACTCGGTCCGTTCGATCCTAAAGAGGAAAAGATGACAGAGATGAAAAGATGACAGAGATGACAGAAATGACAGAGATGACAGAGATGACAGAGATGGCAGAGATATTGGCACCGGATTTTTGTGCCTACCCTGCACAATGCACCCAAATGAATGCTTAAAAATATCCATAAAATAATGCAAACAAACACTGATATACAATATACAATATTCATGCATGCATATAATGCTAACAATCGCGACAATATTGATTAATCCTTTATGAGACCCATCCTGCAACTTTCTTAGTTCTAGAATCTATGCATTTACACAGTGTTTCAGGCCATTGAAATTCTACGTGTTGTGCTTCATTGCTGTATTTCCATTTCTTTTGCTGCACTACTTTAAGGTGCTTGAAAGAGCGCTATATAAATGTCACATGCCATGTTGCACACGATGAACGCCAGCAACAAATCTGCGCTGATATATGATATATAGGTGATATATGATACGTCCATGCCATACAAATATATATAAATATATATATACAAATATAATGTATATATATATATCGACAAGAATAACTAGTGTTGCTACCGGACCAGGAACATTAAACGACCGCTAGAGGGAGAATGGTCGTTCGACACACGACATAGTCTCTCTCTCTCTTTTTGTGTGTATGTGTCTCTCTCTCTTTGTGTGTGTCTCTCTCTGTCTCTGTCCTTTTGTCGATCTGTCTTCTGTCTGCCTGTCTCTGTCTGTCTGTCTATCTGGCTATCTCTCTCTCTCACTCGCTCTCTTTGTCTGTATGCCTCTCTCTGGTGTCTCTCTCTCATTCTCTGTCTGTCTGTCTGTCTGTCTGTCTCTCTCTCTCACTAGGATCTGCTGTTGGACCCAGTGGACCTAATACGCATTATCAATGTGGACGCAACACGCAAACAAGTCATACAAGTCATACATGTCATACATGTACATTTAGTGTACATGTACATACATGCGTATAACTGTACATGTACATTGTACATGTGCATTCGGACATCGACAATATATCCACTATCATCTGTCGTGGTCTCTGACGATGTTCAATTATATGTATATATATATAATTATATATATATATATATATATATATATATATATGGTGATCATGGCATCGCTCCTGTTGTTGCTATTGTTGTTGGTGATGATGATGATGACGATGATGATGATGATGACAATGATGACGATAATAAATTTATATATATCTAGGCACTTAACAGATGTTCTCTAAGTAGATAATCTTATGGCGCTGCATTCGGCCGCAGCTTAAAAATGCCAGTGAATGTGATGCTCATTGTGATTTAGGTAAGTAAGTAAGTAAGTAAGCCGTTTATTGACAAAGCATCAAACACGTACAAAAGAGCAGTAATCAGTACAAATTCAATGACTTTCGAGTGATCGGTGCATAAGTCAAAGGGTCAATCCAAAAAGGTCGTATGGACCCGCTGAGGCTGGATTGACCCTTCCTTTCTCAATAACATTTGGCTATTGTAAAAAAACAGTGCAAAGCACAACATCTTACAGGTAAAGAAACTCAGGACAGAACATCCTCAGCATTCATCGCATCAAAAGGTGGAAACTCAATTTTGATTCCGTGGCGGATTAGTAAGAACAATTGATCAGTTTTCGAAGGCGATGTTTAGAAGTTTCCTAGATTGGCGCTGTACAAATGACGTGTTTTGCCTATTCATTATATTAAATACATACAGATAATATCATAGACAGAAAGAGAGAGAGAGATAGATAGATAGATAGATAGATAGATAGATAGATAGATAGATAGATAGATAGATAGATAGATAGATAGATAGATAGATAGATAGATAGATAGATAGATAGATAGATAGATAGATAGATAGATAGATAGATAGATAGATAGATAGATAGATAGATAGATAGAGAGAAACAGAGAGACATAGACAGAGAAACAGAGAGATATCTCTCGATGGAGAGACAGAGATAGAGATGGAAAAAGACAGAGAGACAGATATGTAAACAGAGACAGAGAGACAGAGAGACAGAGTGAGAAAGAGAGAGAGTGTTAGAGATGTAGTGTTGGACGACGACGCACAGCAACTAGGATCCATCGTTCGTCGATGACTTCTCCTTCGGCCAATGTTGTTCCATTGCTGTCGATTATCCAGAATAAGGCGATCACTCTCGGGTTCGATCGAATCTCGCATCGCAAGTTGATGTTCTGCTCCCACAGCGACGCTCGCGTCGAAAAGCACGTGATCTTCGGAGCAACTGCACACAACAACAACAACAACAACAACAACAACAACAATAATTAATAATAACAACAACAACAACAATAACAACAACAACAACATAACCGACAACAGCCGGTTGTTTCTTTTTCGCTTCCAAATCACGACAACCAAGATTCAAACAACTTGAATCGGATTGAACCAATTCATATGGATGGAAAAACCACTTCAGTAAGAGCTATTATAGGCCTATATAATGCAATGAATAGATTATAAGGTTAGAGCACATTCAGTGGATTCCTTATTAATGCCGTGCGATTTTTTAAATGACATTCATCAGCGACCTAATTATTAAGGATTATATTATGGAAATTAGATACACTACAAATAATTTCAATGAATTGTGTGTAATAATAATAATGGTCTTTTAATGGTGTTAAGAATCACATTATTGACCACTAGCCTAACGACGGCGTTTTCTTTATTATGATTTTACCGAACTAAGCAATTTGATTTTTATGACAATTTAAGTCAAGTGAATCCGAATTGAAATAACATTTCTTTCTATCAGATTGGAAATAGTATGAAAATAGATGGACTACACATTGTCTCCTGTATAATTCACCTTGTTAGGTCAACCATCAACTCTCGCGAAATTTGACTGAAGGTTTTTAGATAATTATTTAGACCATCTATAGTCTATACTTAACATGATTATGATACAAGAACGTTGTTGGACGATGATGACGATGATGATGACGATGGTGATGATGATTATCATGATGATAATGATGATGGTGATTGAAAGTGGCGATGGACCGATGATGATCAACTAAGCTGCCTATAATCCTCTTAATCTTATTGTAAAGAATTCGTCGATTAAATGATAGACGACGACGTCTTTCATGTGTGATACTCACATGATACATTGATGCATACATGTGTGATACTGACATGATACATTGATGCGTACGTGTGTGATACTCACATGATACATTGATGCGCACGTGTGTGATACTCACATGATACATTGATCTGTACGTGTGTGATAATACTCACATGATACATTGATGCGTACGTGTGTGATACTCACATGATACATTGATGCGTACGTGTGTGATACTCACATGATACATTGATGCATACATGTGTGATACTGACATGATACATTGATGCGTACATGTGTGATACTCACATGATACATTGATGCGTTCATATGTGATACTCACATGATACATTGATGCGTACATATGTGATACTCACATGATACATTGATGCGTTCATGTGTGATACTCACATGATACATTGATGCGCACGTGTGTGATACTCACATGATACATTGATCTGTACATGTGTGATACTCACATGATACATTGATGCGTACGTGTGTGATAATACTCACATGATACATTGATGCGTACGTGTGTGATACTCACATGATACATTGATGCATACATGTGTGATACTGACATGATACATTGATGCGTACGTGTGTGATACTCACATGATACATTGATCCCTACGTGTGTGATACTCACATGATACATTGATGCGTACATGTGTGATACTCACATGAAACATTGATGCGTACGTGTGTGATACTCACATGATACATTGATGCGTACGTGTGTG
This sequence comes from Lumbricus rubellus, assembly GCA_945859605.1. NCBI lineage: Eukaryota > Metazoa > Annelida > Clitellata > Crassiclitellata > Lumbricidae > Lumbricus > Lumbricus rubellus. The sequence continues at coordinate 6,036,415 of OX243827.1, forward strand.
ATACTGACATGATACATTGATGCGTACGTGTGTGATACTCACATGATACATTGATCCCTACGTGTGTGATACTCACATGATACATTGATGCGTACGTGTGTGATACTCACATGATACATTGATGCGTACATGTGTGATACTCACATGATACATTGATGCGTTCATATGTGATACTCACATGATACATTGATGCGTACATATGTGATACTCACATGATACATTGATGCGTACATGTATGATACTCACATGATACATTGACGCGTACGTGTGTGATAATACTCACATGATACATTGATGCGTACATGTGTGATACTCACATGATACATCGATGTGTACATGTGTGATACTCACATGATACATTGATGCGTACGTGTGTGATACTCACATGATACATTGATGCGTACGTGTGTGATACTCACATGATACATTGATGCGTACATGTGTGATACTCACATGATACATTGATGCGTACATGTGTGATACTCACATGATACATTGATGCGTACATGTGACACGATTCTCTTCAGACCAGGAACACTGGCGACACATCTCAGCGTCGACATGTGATCTGTCGCTTGGACGACGAATGCAGTCGCAACGGCCTCCAATCGTTGCGTCATCAGCCGCAGACCTCGCGTCCCAGTGATGTTGGTCCAGCTGAGGACGTCGAAGTCTCTCGTTAGGTCTCGCTCGTTGAGGAAGATCTCGATCTTTGGAGGCGGATATCCACCGCGAACGTTGCAGCGAATGACAGACCGGATGTTCTCGATGACGTTGATTTCCGGTCGAGAGATGTTGCTGCCACTTCCGGTTCCGTTTCGATCGTCTGCTATGACGACGCTTTCGATTGAAGCTGCAACGAATAGCAATAATATAAATAATAATATTTTTAATAATAATAGTAAGTAAGCTTAACTATTTAGAGTAAGGCGTCACAAGCAACGCAGTAGCCTACTCTAACGTACAACACAGATGACATATTGTCCAATTGTTCCACACAAACATTCAACATTATCATTATTCTAATGTGATGTTGTGACGCAGGATTCGCATTTACCGTGATATTTTTTTTATGGAACTACATAAATGTAACGACCAATCATCATTCAAAAGAATTTCTATATTGTACGGTAATCATCGTCGTCGTCGTCGTTGTTTGTTCTAAAGTTGTTATTATCACCACAGTCATCACCCACAATTTCACATAATTACCGCACAATATCATAACAACGACAAAGATCATTTTCCAAGATCATCAAAAATCGAATTTTGTGTCATCTAATCAAATTCTGTTCTCAACTCCCACACTATTATTTTATCAGACATTGTTTTTAGTATTCCTTAGCAGCAACTTATGCGTTGTCTCATAATCAGCTTACTTGCTTACTTCTGTTATACAGCAAGAGCAAAAAGGAGATGAAAGGCTGTTCCGTTTTTAAATCTGTCCATTAGTCGCCTGAAGTGTCCGCCCATCTAAAGGAAACCTGTAGGTTGACAGATTGGTGACTGAAGCAGACGACCGTCGACCGGGTTTTATAATGTGATGAAGGAAATGGAGAAATGTTTTTACCTCTGACGAGAACAAAGTGTGTCACTTGGCCACGTATAACGGAGTGAGGACCACGAACTTCGCAGGTGTAATTACCACTGTCCTCTTGAGTCACACCTGGACATAAGAAAGAAACCAATCATCATCGACTCTTTCTCATTGTTGTGGCAGGTAACGAACAATAGCTAATGATGATACATGCAAAGAAGCTTTCAAGGTATGTGCATTGACGCACCAATTGTTTTGTAATCGTCATCTTAAACTTCACCATTTTACGGCGCTACTTAAATGCTGAGTGTACCGGGTGTGAAATTGTGGAATTCAAGTGGGAGGTTGTTCCAGAGTCTAGATGTAGCGAGGAACATGGAACCAGAGAGAACTTAATTAATTATTGCGAACGAGAACGAGTGATATGGAAGGATTAATTCCTCAACGCAGTTCTACTCGGACTATGGTCCGTAACCAGTTCCCGATCCGTGAGTGATTGGTTGCAGACCTGCCTGCCAAGGCCGTAGGCAGGGGGTGTTTTGGGTGTTTGAACACCCCCCGAAATGGAAAATGCAGAATATTTGTTAATGCATTTACTAGCTCGTGATGTAAAAACCATGAAATAAAACCATGAAAACACCCCCTCACGAAATGAAATAATAGAATGCATTCACTAGCACATAACGAAGAAAAAAATGAATTTAAAGAAAATGAGATGAATTCTCGATCTAAAAAAGGTCGTCAGAAATTTTGGCGATGAAAATGGAACAAAAGAGGTCTTGAAAAAATTTTCCCGCGAAGAAACACCCCCCGAAATAAAACCCTGGCTACGGCCTTGCTGCCTGCGCAATGAAACCTGGATTTCAATAATAATTTAAATGCAAATCTTAATCGTAGACCTATTCACAGTAGGACACTGCAGGCAATGTTTGACGTGCTAACTTGAAACAACATTAATAACAAAATATCTTAAGCTTGCAACAGTAAACTATAGGCCTAGTTGCCTACAATTTAAAAAAATGCAATTCAAAATTTAGAAATACAATTTTGTAAAATTTGAACTCCAATTTAACACGACGTATAATGTGCAGGCTGCTATTGCCAACATCGGTCTGTGATAAAGCTGCTTAATCAATGATCTGTCCGCAGTGACTGAATGCTTGAGAAGAGCTACCTTATCTGAAACTGGTGTCTTTGTTTAAATCTTTGACGCCGCGACTGTGTCTTTGTAAAAGTATTGAACTGTATTGAGTTACTTTATTTGATTTACTGAACTGGGATTACATACTTTAGTAAAGCATCGTGTTCTGTAGTTAAAAAAATCATTTTTATCAAGCTGCATATAATTTGGTAAACTGATGTGGTGCCAATCCAGATTATCCAGTGATCAATAATCTAACATTGCTTTATGTCTGACTCTCCATTATCATGTGACTCAATGTCTATTTTATTATACATCACTCTACATTGTATAATACCAAGAATTCATGTTGCAGGCAAAGTTGTTTTCAGCTGACAGGTTCTCCTCAATAAATACAATTGCTAAGAACTTTTTACACTGGTCAATGTTCGCTCAGTACTGGTTTTAGGACGACGAACCTCGTCGGTGCACGTAGCATATCACGCAGCCACTCTTGCCCTGTGTCCGCAATATTCTAAAAGGTGCCACAGGCAACCGTCAAAGTCAGAGATGAGATTCTTTGTTGTAAAGACTCAAGGCGAAAGAACTAATATGGTAATACTATCTCACTAAAAGCCGTTGAAGTCTTGGTCCTCCTTACATACGGTGCTGTTGTAATCCTTGGCCTTCGGGTATTTCTTCTGATTCGTAAACACGGTATTAATTCCACTAGTAATAGAACTATTACTTTAAGGCTTTACTTCTAAGTACATCTATTGATATATTATTCTGATGAAGGAGTAGAATGGTGAGTGGATCCTCAAAGAGAAGACACGCCAAAATCTTTCGTTCAAAGACATTTTTCTCTCAGATGCTACACATCATCTAATGGATTGAAAACACACTCTCGTCACTGTAGGCGCTCTTTCTCTTCTTCGTCGCAGTTCACTTAACTAATGTACATTAGCTGTATTGAAACCTCAGAATTATGTTTAGCAAATAAGAATTTATTTCACAGCGGAATAGCTTGCGTTCTATCGTCAGGGATGCGCTTCTTGACAAAGTTCCTCTGAGCAACAAGAAGACAACATCAAAAACATCTTTCCTCATCTTGTCTCCGTCGCTGTATACATAGCTTCTTATCTTCTGGCTGTTTCCCTTCCTAAATTCTTCAGGTCTACAAATGCTACATCTCTCTGATAAGAACTCTGCCATATACAGTAAGAATAAATAAGGAATTTTCCAGTATAACTATCTCTCTATAGTTGAAGCTTCCTACATTTAAAGCCTTAACATACATAATATTCCCATGGACATATTACACTTTGCACTGCAGCAACCCCAGAAGACGTTTATGAATGTTAGTGACCTGTCCGTCTCTACGCTTATTGAAATGTCATGGCTATATCATGGCTCTCACTATAATTTATATAGGCTAAGCGACAAATCGCGTGATGTAAGGACATTCGTTCACAAGATATGGAGAGATATGTTCACTTTGCGTGCTAGATTAAGGCGCACAATGAACGATAGATTGCATGAAATGAAGCACTTGCATCTTATATACATTGTATATACATTATATGCTATGTTTATGGGTAAACCATTAAAATGTATCTGCATATTTATCTGTTTATCTGTCTTTATATTCGTTGATCGGTATTTTACTGTAGCATCGTAATAAATCTTTTTGATTGTATGTAGTTTGAATTCCTGAATAAAGATTTTTACTGCTATCGATTTTGCTTCTATGGATTATGCTCGTATTTTAGACATGTACCGGTATATACTATACAAAAGTATACATGTATACTGAAATACAAAATCAGGGCAAGTGTACCCAAAAAATTATTATCTCTAGATGTAGAAATCAAGGCAGAAAGTTCTTCATAATTGGTATAGTAATTAGCAATCAAGGACCATGCAATCATTCACAAACTGCATGGTAAAAGTCGGTAAATTAATCGATCAACCAGTCAGCAAGTCATTCATTCAGTCAGTCAGTCAGTCAGGCAGTCAGTCAGTCAGTCGGTCAGTCAGTCGGTCAGCCAGCAAGCAGTCAGTAAGTTGGCCAGTCTCTCTCACTCAGTTACACTATATGTATACTTGTATATTCGGTCAATGAGCTATTAAATTAAGATTGTTGTCTAGTCGGTTGACCTGTTATGTAAAGCCTGAGCTTGTAGATAGGAGCGGAGACGACGAAGTCAACATCGTATCGACCGGTTGCCAGGAACGGTTGGTTGACGTTGCCCATGATGTTGACCTGCGTCTCTTCCGTGCGTTGCACCTTTCGCCAGAGCAATGGATAGTCGAACATGTTGTAGAGGTCAGCCTCGAAGAAGCACTCAAGCACAAGAGAGTCACCACCGTCAAGGACGTACATCTGACTCTCCGTTATCACTGACACCAGACTGACTACAACATCATACGTCACATGATGAATGCATCGTCATCATCATCATCATCATCATCATCATCATCATCGTCATCATCATCATCATCAGCATCATCATCATCAGCATCATCATCAGCGTAAGCGTCAGCGTCATCATCATCGTCATCGTCAGCGTCATCGTAATCGTCGTCATCATCATCATCATCATCATCATCATAATCATTATCATCATTATCATCATCATCATCATCATCATCATCATCGTCGTCGTCGTCGTCATTGTCATCATCATCATCATCGTCGTCGTCGTCATCATCGTCATCATCATCATCATCATCAACATTATCATCATCATCATCATCGTCGTCGTCGTCGTCGTCGTCATTGTCATCATCATCATCATCATCATCGTCGTCGTCGTCATCATCATCGTCATCATCATCATCATCATCACCACCACTACCACCATCATCATCGTTGCCATCAAGTGATCATGATCTTGGCTTTATCTACATAATTATGATAACCATTTTCGTCATCATCATTGTAGTCGTCATTTCATAATTACCTTCTTATCATCGTCCTGCACACTCGAAATTTAAATAGCATAAAGAAGTCACACCAAACAATTGTTCTCTAATATTATAGATCCTGCAGTTTGAATTTAAATCTCTAGAAATGCTGTGAATATAACGCTGTCCCGAAACAAACATTAATTTTGTGTTCAGCATGGTGAACGGGCTGCAGTTCGCCATAACTGATTGTTTAGCAGCTCTGGCTGGCTCTTTAGATTTTTTGTCCAGTCGTTTGATGCTAAATCGATCCCTTCCGTTGCCCCGTTGGATGTTGCGTGTGGAAGAATTGTGGATGTTACTATCTCGTCATTTGCTGCATGACAGCAATCTTTGCAGGTACGTTCAGAGCATCTCAATATTTCCATATCTCAATATCTCCACACCTTAACATCTCAATATCTTCATCCTTCAATCCTTCCATCTGTTCAGTTATCTTGTCCAAGTGATAAAGGAGACCTTACTAAGGTCAGCATTCTTTTACCTTTCCTGAACTCCAACATTTTTCAAACTCTCTGACTGCTTAAAAAAGATTATTAGCTCAATGTAAGTGGCGTCACAATATATAATAGCCTAGTTTCAATGTTGCTGCATATCAGTTTCTTCATTATCCACCGTGCATTGATAATAGGCCTATTCTTGAATTTTCTTTCGATAGTTCCCAAGTTATTGAAGAATATCAAAAGAATCACAGCAAACGCTGCTACTAAAAAATGAAGTTAGAATCGAAATTTAGAGTAAAGTTATCTGCCTGACGATTCCCAGTTCCTGAGTTATGGCGGCCTACTCGAGTTGTTATAACTTGAAATACATATTTTCTTTTAATTGTAACTCTTGTCTGACATATGTTTATGAAAAACATGGCTTTTCAGATCTCTTCAGTATAAGTTCAGATGATCAGACGCAACGTATTGGAAGTCAGATAAAGAAGTAAAGGACATTTTGTTCGAGCGCTGCTTTCAAATGCGACGTCGTTCAGTCTGAAATTATATAGCGCCAAGCATATACTGATTCGATCTGCAGCGCAATCTGGCGATGGGTCTCTGAATCTCTTTCTCATCATGCAACAATCCACTGAATTCATTCGTCTCCAGATTTCTCTCGAGTATCACTCGCATCCCTTGGGTCATGGTTCACGATAACGCCCATCATTTAACCTCCATGCTCCCTCCTGCTGTCCCATTGCCCCTCGCCATCCTCTGCATAAATGCCGAGCAGCGTTTCCAGAAGTAATTTGCCAAATACTGTTGGGCTTTATCTTAAGCGAAGACGTCGTCGTCGTCTGTCGTCTGAGTCGGATGGGAGACGGAGAAGCGAAGGGAGAGGAACGGGAGAAGAAGTGAAGGGAGGGGAACGGGGAAGAAGTGAAAGGAGGGGAACGGGAGAAGAAGTGAAGGGAGGGGAATGGGGAGAAGTGAAAGAGAGGAACGGGGGAGAAGTGAAAGAGAGGAACGGGGGAGAAGTGAAGGGAGAGGAACGGAGGAGAAGTGAAAGAGGGAAATGGGGAAGAAGGGAAGGGAGGTGAACGGGGAAGAAGTGAAGAGAGGGGAACGGAGAAAGAAGAGAAGGGAGGGAAATGGGGAGAAGTGAAAGAGGGGAACGGGGGAGAAGTGAAGGGAGGGGAACGCAGAAAGAAGTGAAGGGAGGGGAACGGGGGACAAAGCAGACCAACGGCGATAGTGACCCATGATCAGAATGAAGGAGTCCGCCAAGGAACGACGACTAATCGAACCAAATCGAGGAATGTCTAGACGGCAGGAGAAGAAGGCGAAGGATCGAGGGACCCATAGTTGTAAAAAAAGTTTTTCCTTTTCATTCTCTCCCAAATCTTCTCTTTTTTCGCATCGTTTTGTTACCGCTTTTTATTTTTTTAACTTTACTTTATTTATTTATTTACTGTCATTATTTTCCTTAATTTTATTTTTTTGTCTGATATTCCATACGTTTTCACCGTACTCTCAAATACATGATTGTAGTTGGTCCCTACAAGAATGGAATTTTGTAAGAGTTATTTTTATAGAAAATTCTTGGGCCTATAATTAATATTTATAAGCAACAATTTTAAGTAGAAAATTTACAATATATAATTTAGTACACATCTATGGTATTTACTTCTGATTAGATTTTAATTGCGTTAAATGTCGATCAGCATGAACTTATGTGGACTTATGTTTACAACGTAGATTTCAAAAGATTTCAATACCTTTAATTTTTTGTGAAATTCTTAGAAAACAAAAGTTATTTAAAAAAAAAACTGTGGTAGACTAATGTTACTTGTACCAATTCATTTTGGCCTAATAATAATTTTGGGCTATTTGCAGATTAAGATAAAATTACACGAGCCACGTTTTTAAGCTTAAAATGACATCTCAGATGTAACAAATGCAAATTATTTTCCGTTTCCGTTTTTTATCGTTTTTTGTGTTTTTAATTTTTTTCCGAAAAAACCACGTTTTTCTGGTTTTGTTTTTTTCATCGTTTTTTTTACATCTATGGAGGGACCAGATGGTTAGAGGTAGATAAGTGTGGATGGAGACAGGGATACATGCAGGCAGAGAGAGGAATGAATACAGGAAGGCAGGAGGATAGGCAAGGAGGGAAAGAGGGACACAGGCAAGTCGAGGGAAGGAGGGAGGAAGATAGGAAGGCAGGAGTAGAGGCAGAGGCATTAAGGCAGACAGATGGGAAGGAAATTAAACAGAACTCCACAGTGGTTGGTAGACGAACGGTTGGAAGAAATTAGGCCGAAAGGCATGCGGAGGAAGGGATAAAGGGAAACAGAGGTATGGAGAGAGGAAAGTAGGCAAAGAGGGAGATAGGAAAGAAGTGAGAAGGGACAGAAGTAGGTAGTGAGAAGAGTGCGGGGAAGGAAATATGCCGGCCGGAAGTATGAAAGAAGCAGGATAAAGGCTTTATTATTCTGCTGCATGTAAAGCTCTGCAGTTGCGACCTTGATGTCGATTGTGTGTCGTGTTTATGTCAGACGTTGTTAAGGTAACGGATGTTGTACAGCCAACCCTCCTCCAGTTCAACCGTTTCTATGAGGAGCAGAGAACATTCTGCTGGACTTGAAACGACGACATAGAATGATGGAATGATCGATGGATGGAACGATGGGTAGGTGGGTGGGTGAGGGGACGGGCGTATGGATGGATGGTTAGACAGACAGACAGACAAGCAGACAAGCAGACAGACAGACAAACAGACAGACAAACAGACAAGCAGACAGACAGACGGACAGACGGACAAGCAGACAGACAGACAAGCATACAGTCAGACAAACAGACAAGCAGACAAACAGACAGACAAGCAGACAGACACACAGACAGACAGACAAGCAGACAGATAAGCAGACAGGCAGACAGACAAGCAGACAGACAAGCAGACAGACAGACAAGCAGACGGGCAGACAAGCAGACAGACAAGCAAACAGACACACAGACAGACAGACAAGCAGACAGATAAGCAGACAGGCAGACAGACAAGCAGACAGACAAGCAGACAGACAGACAAGCAGACAGACAGACACTGAGACAAGCAGACAGGCAGACAGACAGACAAGCAGATGGGCAGACAAGCAGACAGACAAGCAAACAGACACACAGACAGACAGACAAGCAGACAGATAAGCAGACAGGCAGACAGACAAGCAGACAGACAAGCAGACAGACAGACAAGCAGACAGACAGATTAGACAGACAAGCAGGCAGACAGATAGACAAGCAGACAGACAGACAGGCAGACAGACACTGAGACAAGCAGACAGACAGACAGACAAGCAGACAGACAAATAGATAGACTACATGTATACATCGGAGAGGGATGAAATCCATTTGTTTTTCCGTTCAAACTCTTGAGTCGTTGTTTCTGATTTGAGAAATCGTCGTCTGCTGAGATCCGCATTCGTTCGTTGTCTCTGCTGCTTCCACCTAGCGATGGATGTCGTCGATTAGTTATTGTGTGCTGCCACCTGGGAACAAAGGATGGAAGCTAATTGATCGAATTGAATCCTTAGGGTCAGATTGCTCTTAAGATCAGAAGACGAGGAATGAAGGTCAAACGAAGGTCAGCTGAGATTTCTTCCATTCGACCAACAACAATTCAGTCCATCGCTTGAGTTATCGTGACCTTGATGCATCGCCAACACTCATGTCGACATAGACTACTTTGTATCGGAAGTCAACTTCCAAGACAGACAGCCAGACATAGGAACGGACAGATGGGAGATGAAGTTACAACAAGGTTTTTGATCATCTTCGTCATATGCCCAGTGTAAAGAAACTTACGTGGCTCCAAAGGCGATAAAAAAATAATGGCCTGTTGCTACTACAACAACAATTGCATAACTCTATGCTCTGAGGTCTGAGGATAAATGCATATTTTAAACGAGCGTCATCTACATCATGTAACTTACGGTTCTTACTCTCAGCCACTGTTCGGAACTCAATTGAATCTATTTATACATCGTATGATTGCACATTGCACATATGCCTGTTGCATAATGGAAATGTAGAATGACAGATTTTCTCTTCTATGTTATCATTATACATCCTGTTCATTAAAGGTAGTAAAACAAAACGGTGTTGCCCTGTGGTAGCCATGATCCCTCAGGTCCAGTGATAATAAAATGATCTTGGAACAGCTGTTACTCGTCAACTTCTGACTGAACAGAATTATTTATTATCAATATTATTGGTTTTAAATTTTTTAGTATTAGCAACAGCAGCAGCAGTGCTATACGCTGTCATTTTGAAGCTAAATCATATCATGCGATTTATTAGGTGGGAAATAGACGGGAGAGAGATGTACAGACATACAGACAGACAGAAAGAGACAGAGACAGGGAGAGAGAGAGAGAGAGAGAGAAAGAGAAAGAGAAAGAGAGAGAAAGGAAGAGAGTGAGACTATTTCGGATGAAAAGAAGAAGCAAGATATCATTATAATTATCTACAATTGCTTTTTGTTCCCGGGTTTCATACAGGTGGCTGAGTATCAATCAATCAATCAATCAATCAATCAATCAATCAATCAATCAATCAATCAATCAATCAATCAATCAATCAATCAATCAATCAATCAATCAATCAATCAATCAATCAATCAATCAATCAATCAACCAATCAATCAATCAATCAATCAATCAATCAATCAATCAACCAATCAATCAATCAATCAATCAATCACATATATTTATATAGCGCTCTTCAAGATCTGTACTCAGAGGCGACGTTTATGTTGCTGCTTTTCAATCTACTTCCGGGATCCGTGTCATCCCAGTATAGGTCGGATGGAGTTGACCACTCGTCACAAACCACACAATTAAGCTTTGAAACAGTAAGAAAAGACTTGTGTGCCGCATTGATCATCTATGATCATTCGTTTCTATGTGAACCTCTTTTACTTCATGGACGTGAAAGATGGTTGAAAGATGCTTCAGAATTAAAGGTGCAAGAAACAAAAAAACAACTCAAGTCGTTTTTGTTCAGTGCTATTTACATATTCTTTAGTGTCGAGGTTCAGGTATATATTCTCCGAGACGGATAAGTTAACGAGTCCATATTTTCTTCTGTTTGAAACAGAGATAATGGGATTCATCATCATTGGCTGCATTGTTTGCATGGTTTCTAAAAAAGTAGAAGAAAGCAAGTGCGAGTCATTTCGCTGTGCATACCTTGATAGACCTACGACTATGTGCATCTGTTTCTTGCAGTCGTCTTTTAACTAGGCAACATTAATAGGAAACATCGAACAGCTCTGTTGCAAGAATTATTATTATCTGTGCCGTTGAATCTCCTCAAATCGTATAGGCTATGCCATTGGCCTCTCCTTCGCATGTCGTGCTTTATGGTCAGACTCACGACTGTGAATGCCATGCATCTCAGCTGGTCCGCATTTGGGAAATGAGGCCATAAGCAGAATCGAAATCCTTTAAAAGAGATCGACGTATCTTGTGAAGATTGGATAAGGATAACTACATGTATTATACTTGGGACAAATAATTAGCGATCATTTCCCGGACCAAATTCAATCCAAAGTAGATCTACATGTATAATCATTCTTTTATCAACCGCAAATTTATCTTCTCTCTGATGTTTGAGACAATCGGCGTCATCTTTCCGATATTGGTTTTTCAGCAATAACTCTAGCCATCGGATATAGGCCTAGTCGCACCTTCATATGATACTCGTAACAATATTCGTATTTACAAAAGTTTTTCGGTCCTAGATTGAATCTGACGAGACTACGCTGTAAGCTATTGTTCTAATTGCAAACACGATGAGATGTCATGTCGCGTGGATATCGATGTATATTATAGACAGCAGCTGGCCATGTTATGTTGGTCTGGATTGAGTTTCATATGAGATAATAATCGCTCTTGCAATATTCAGTGTTTCTAGATTCTCGATAGATTTAGATTTAATGGATGCAAAAGAAGTATATTGAACAATGCGGTTGATAGACCGCAACCAGTTACAGTGTACAGGCAGTTATACAGTTATGCAATTGAAATAAATCTACTGGCAGAACAGACGGCCTGCAATACAAGGGCGCTAAAAGCAACCTACAAAACACGTCTATGCTATAGGGCTTCGGGAATCGAACTCCAGTCCTCTTATCTCTATGCCAGTGTGTTGTCCAATGCGCCACCCCCCCCCACAAGCATACCATCAATCATCATCAATATCATAGGGCTCAATGCCCGTTAGAGTCCGACGCCACTCTCTGTCTGAGTCTGTCTCGCGTCATGCTGCCCAGCCTCAACTTGTCCGGTCAGCAGGTCTGCTCCATACCATTAACATCTTGGAGCATCTAGACCACATTGTCCGATTGAAGAGAATCGTGAAAAAGAGGCATGAAGGACAACGTGGGTCGATGCCCGTTGTGTCCCACGCTCTCTCCCCCGACTCTCTCCACCAGTCTGTCCTGACCGACCTGTGCATGTCTGCTTCACATCATGACACCTTGAAGCATCTGGGTAGCCATGTCACTTGTGTCGTGGTTTTGGCGGATTACAATCGTCTTGGTTTTTTACTGCCAGAGTATCGCCTCCCATCTGGCAAACCTTCCTCATTTTGTCCGGGCTTAGGACCGGCACAGGGACTTTGTTGGTTCCCTGTGGCAGAGGATGGATGCAGTTTAACGTCATGCCCAGGACCAACAAGCATACCGAACACGACTAATTCCGATTTCTACCGAAAGAGGGACAGCAACGAACCGAGAGAGAGAGAGAGAGAGAGAGAGAGAGAGAGAGAGAGAGAGAGAGAGAGAGAGAGAGAGAGTTAACCGTTTCTGATTTGTTTGGTGTTGATGTTAGATGGATATGGTGCGCTATATAAAGTTTTGTGTATAATAATTGGTCGAATGTTTGCAACTGATGCGTTATTCACGTAAATGACGTCATGGTTGAACGGAGTCAGAGGCAGCAGTGTGATGAGGAGGACGCGGATCTTTGATATGAAGCCATGTACATGTATGATGCTGATGATGATGATGATGATGATGATGATGATGATGATGATGCTGATGATGATGATGATGATGATGAGGATGATGATGATGATGATGATGATGCTGTGGTGGATGACTGGATCTCGTGAGGATCGAAGGCAGATGTGCTGCTGCTGCTGTGGTCATCCATACATCACATCCAATCCGAATAGAAACCAGAGATGCAACGTTGATCGAAGCAGCATCAGCAGCAACAGCAACAGCAGCAACAGCATCATCATCAGCAGCAGCACCATTGAGTCTGACTTCTCTTCATCGATCGTATTGAAAGCAGCAGCAGCGGTGGCAGCAGAAGGGGAGCTGAGGGTTTGCATGCCATTGGTTGGGATCGAATCCGATCCGTATAATACACTGGGTTTATGTCGTTCGTTTTATAGACTCTGTACATCAGGATAATATTCAGACGGTGGCTTCAAGTGAAGACGACGATGACGATGACCTGATGGCAGGTCGTCGTTCACTAATTAATATAAGAATTATTTTGTTGAATGAAGAGAGAAGAGAAATGAACGAGAAAAACACGGTTTAACATTAATTGCTGACTATTATAGTTATAGGTATATTTTGAATTTAGAATTTATGGCTGATTATAAAATTATATGTTTAGAAAGATCGGACGAATTGGGACGAGATACGCAGCATCTGAAGGAGACGATATAGCTCACAGATGGGGGTTTGGATCAGCCATTCATCCATCTATCCATTCATTCATTCAATCTATCATTCCATCCATCCATCAATCCATTCATCCATCCATCCATCCATCAATCAATCCATTCATTCATCAATCAATCCACCCATCCATAAATCCCTTCACTCATCCATTCATCCATTCATTCATTTGAGCCATCTATCCATCCATTCATTCATTCATTCATTCATCCATTCATCCATCCATTCATCCATCCATTCATCCATCCGTTCATCCATCCATCCATTCATTCATCCATCCATCAGAGATGCGACAGAAAGATCGATGCCCAGATTAAGACATCTAAACGCGGCTTCACAGACAGATGCATGCAATGGTTTGCAGATCTTCCATGCATCCACCCACACACACACACACACACACACACACACACACACACACACATGTAGGTCTGTGGTTGTCGAGATGCATGTAGACATGGTTGTGGTCGAAGCCTAGACAATTTAGACCACAATGCCTCTCATCCGATCGATATGGATCACATGACCTGCATTTAAATAATTTAAAGATGTGAATTTGGTGGATTCTGTTAAATTAATTGACTTTAATTGAATATTATTTTTCTTCAAATAAAGCGAAAAGCTGCTGCATGCTTACTAGCGAAAAAAGAGTTAGAGAGTCGCTTGAGTGCAGGCAGACTGGAACGTGAGTCTCAGCTGAAGAGAAGGAGAATAAGGAGGAGAAGGAGGAGAAGGAGGAGAAGGAGGGGAGGAAGAACAGGCGGAGGAGGCATCTAATGACAGATGATTAGCAGCAGCAGAAGCATCGTGGCAGCGGAAGAATTAGCTTGTGACGTTAATTGTTATTATAATACGTCGTGCAGTATAAAACGTTGAATACGCTCCATCTGATACCGTCTTCTAACCATGCAGAAGCACATCGTGACGATAGCTATTGTCTTTCAGATGAGTATGCGAGTGGAGAGATAGATGAACGTCATTAAGTTGATCTCATGGCACGAATTCGTCTCATGAGAAGAAAGAGACATGTCTCATGATACATATTATGTCGCTGTTGGATGCAAACATATTGCAGGTATAGTTCAACTGATGATCCGAGCAGAAAACAACCATGCAAGGATATGCAAGGATATGCAAGGATATGCAAGGATATGCAAGGATATGCAAGGATATGCAAGGATATGCAAGGATATGCAAGGATATGCAAGGATATGCAAGGATATGCAAGGATATGCAAGGATATGCAAGGATACGCAAGGATATGCAAGGATATGCAAGGATATGCAAGGATATGCAAGGATATGCAAGGATACGCAAGGATATGCAAGGATATGCAAGGATATGCAAGGATATGCAAGGATATGCAAGGATATGCAAGGATATGCAAGGATACGCAAGGATATGCAAGGATATGCAAGGATATGCAAGGATATGCAAGGATATGCAAGGATATGCAAGGATATGCAAGGATATGCAAGGATATGCAAGGATATGCAAGGATACGCAAGGATATGCAAGGATACGCAAGGATATGCAAGGATATGCAAGGATATGCAAGGATATGCAAGGATATGCAAGGATGTGCAAGGATATGCAAGGATATGCAAGGATATGCAAGGATATGCAAGGATATGCAAGGATATGCAAGGATATGCAAGGATATGCAAGGATACGCAAGGATATGCAAGGATACGCAAGGATATGCAAGGATATGCAAGGATATGCAAGGATATGCAAGGATATGCAAGGATGTGCAAGGATATGCAAGGATATGCAAGGATATGCAAGGATATGCAAGGATATGCAAGGATATGCAAGGATATGCAAGGATATGCAAGGATATGCGAGGATGTGCAAGCGTGTCATTGGCACAACATGAAGCGCAATTGACCTGCAGGCGGTCAGACATTGTGACCGAATAATTGGAAATGGAATCCAATAGACAGACAGACAGGCAGATAGACAGACACACACACAGACAGACACACAGACAGACACACAGATAGACAGACCGACAGAATGTGCAGAAGAAGTCTTCAGAAGAAAATATATTATTAGGTTACGTATAAAAGACAAAATTCTTCGCAGGAGCCACACAGTTTATTATTTGAATTCGTCTATTCAGAAAATTTACAAAATATTCGTGATAAAAACCGTGATGCTCAAAGAAATTATTATGAATGAGATATCATCATGGTCAATTGGTCGTCAACATCGTCATCATCGTCATCGTCGTCATCATCATTATCATCGTCGTCGTCGTCGTCATCATCATCATCATCATCATCATCATCATCATCATCATCATCATCATCATCATCATCATCATCATCATCATCATCACCACCATCATCACTACCACCACCACAACCACTACCACCACCATCACCTCACCACCACCACCACCACCACCAGAAAATTCTATAGAAGCAAGAATTATTTTCATAAATCCAGCTTCCATTCGAGCAATGATATTTTTTCATTCAAACTTGTATTCGAGCAAAACATTTTGTCAATCTGCTCCGAATTGTCCGGCTGCCAATGCAAAAGCGCATTGAGTTCAGGATTCTAATACGCATGCGCAATTGCCTAGCATGCCAAGCTCCGATTTATCTTGGGGAGCGTTGTGTGTCAGTATACTATCCATTCCAGGTCGTAGCTTCCATCGTTCTGACACGCAACGCATCCTCATTCCTCATTCCTCATTCCTCAATCCTCATTCCTCAATCCTCAATCCTCAATTCTCATTCCTCAATTCTCATTCCTCAAGGCTCGTATTTCCACAGCGCTGTTCATCTTTATAGAGTAAGACTCAGTAAGTCATCTAGTAGCCTAGTTTCCGTAAAATAAACTTCTTGTCTTTCGTTCGATTGCCACTTTCCGCATCAAGCGTTTGAAAACCGTTCCCTTTTGATATCATGGTTTGTTCTGTCAGCTCAGGAGCGACTCTGTCTAGTCTTTCTTTAAATAGCGCTATAAAAATTCACAATTACGATTACGATTACAACTATTCGGTGCTAAAGAGGCGCTGGATGAGGTGAGGCCGATGTCACCTGCTCCCTCATTCTCCACCTCCTCCTTCTGCTTCTTCTCCTCCTCTTCCTTCTCCTCCTCTTTTTTCATCATCCTCTTTCCTCCTCCTCCTCCTCTTCCTCCTTCTCTCCCTCCTCTCTTCCTCTTTCCTCCTCCTCTTTCCTCCTCCTCCTCTTTCCTCCTCCTACTCTTTCATCCTCCTCCTTCTCCTCTTTCATCCTCCTCCTTCTTCATCCTCCTCTTCCTCTTTCATCCTCTTTCATCCTCCTCTTTTTCATCCTCCTCCTCTTTCATCCTCCTACTTTTTCCTCCTCCTCTTCCTCCTCCTCCTCCTCTTCCTCCCCTTCTCCTCTTTCATCCTCCTCCTCCTCTTTTTTCCTCCTCCTCCTTCATCCTCCTCCTCCACCTCTTTCATCCTCCTACTTTTTCATCCTCCTACTGTTGCATCTTCGTCTTCATTTCCATTCTTCCACAAAGGACAAACAGAAACTCATCGGTGCAGATAGAAAAAGAGACAAACACATTGGTTAGGATGTCAATCATCGACCATGACTTCAACTTCTTCTTTCCTTCCGCTGCATCTCTATCCATGGCTGTGTCGCTGATAACGAGATCAATCTCCTCTAAGCAACTTAATTCACCCGATGCAATATGCACTCTCATTCGTCCGACAGCCATAAAATGTTTGCCCCTAATTCAATTCAATTACCCGATATGTGTGTGTCACATAAACTTCCTACGGCGCCAACCCTCTTTTCTCCATTCGATTCCTAAGCATAGACTCAGCTGAGCTTCTCGCTTTTTGGCCTAATTAGCGATTCTGGTGATACAGTCGACATCTTTAGACGCCAGAGGGCAAATGGTGGCATGACCCAGTTTGTAGACGATCTATTGGATGCAATGAGGTCAGTTCATAATGAAGATTCCTTTTGTGCTTTTTTCATAAGGATTATTATCTATGTTCATATAATATATAGGCTATATAATATATACATATAATATATATATATATATATATCTATGTTCACTTGATCAACTCATCGATCGACTTAGCAACAGTCGAGATCGGTGCATGTGGCCTACGGATGAATGTATGCATCCATGCACATTGGTCGCTTATTCATGCGTGGTGTAAGTAGGCTACGTACCTAAACGTGTATATACATTGTATGTATGTGTGTATGTATGTATGCATGTATGTATGTATGTATGCATGTATGTACGTATGTATGTATGTATGTATGACTGTATGTATGTATGTATGTATGTATGTATGTATGTATGTATGTATGTATGTATGTATGTATGTATGTATGTATGTATGTATGTATGTATGTATGTATGTATGTATGTATGTACAATGTATATATGCATATAAGCAGTTACGAATGTATTATGTCTGTCTGCATGCATGAATATAAGTATGCACGCGTGTATGCATACTTGTATTTGTTCTCAATGCGCAGACATGCATGAAGAAACTTTGAGTATAGGTTCTAGTCAAAGGTACGTGTGTATGTGTATGGATGTATCAATGTTGACTACAATGCATAAAAGTGTGTATGTCAGTGATATTTCAGTTCTAATAAATAAGTCTCAATTTCAGCTCTAATTTTGTTTCTATTCTGAAAACAATTGCTATTTCAGTCCTAGTTCAGGTTCTAAAATAATTTCAGTTCTAATTCAAGTTCTGAAATAATTTCAGTTCTAATTCTTGTTCTGAAATAATTTCAGTTCTAATTCTACTTCTGAAATAATTTCAGTTCTAATTCAAGTTCTGAAATAATTTCAGTTCTAATTCAAGTTCTGAAATAGTTTCAGTTCTAATTCAAGTTCTGAAATAATTTCAGTTCTAATTCAAGTTCTGAAATAATTTCAGTTCTAATTCAAGTTCTGAAATAATTTCAGTTCTAATTCAAGTTCTGAAATAATTTCAGTTCTAATTCAAGTTCTGAAATAATTTCAGTTCTAATTCAAGTTCTGAAATAACTTCAGTTCTAATTCAAGTTCTGAAATAATTTCAGTTCTAATTCTTGTTCTGAAATAATTTCAGTTCTAATTCTACTTCTGAAATAATTTCAGTTCTAATTCAAGTTCTGAAATAATTTCAGTTCTAATTCAAGTTCTGAAATAGTTTCAGTTCTAATTCAAGTTCTGAAATAATTTCAGTTCTAATTCAAGTTCTGAAATAATTTCAGTTCTAATTCAAGTTCTGAAATAATTTCAGTTCTAATTCAAGTTCTGAAATAATTTCAGTTCTAATTCAAGTTCTGAAATAATTTCAGTTCTAATTCAAGTTCTGAAATAACTTCAGTTCTAATTCAAGTTCTGAAATAATTTCAGTTCTAATTAAAGTTCTGAAATAATTTCAGTTCTAATTTAGGTTCTGAAACAATTTCAGTTCTAGGGACCTAATAAGTTCAACAATAATGTCAGTTCTTTCTAATTCTGAAGAAGCACTTTTAAAAATTCAGTTATCAAAATAATGACATTGCAAAAACACACGAACAAACACAGCGGCTGAACAGTTCCAACTTGTCAAATTGTTAGATGCTCTAAATTTCAAAATGCTTTAGCTCAGTTTAACCCTTTTCAGCCGGAATTGTTTTGATACCTATCCTGTTAATCAGGTCACGGGTGACTCGGTCTGGCGGGAAAGGGTTAAGATACACTCTAATTTCTAAAGATTTGCGCATCCCTGTCGCGTAGACACGATGCCCGGCAGTTAGCAATCCTTACTTTAAAAAATGCGCCATACAATTTCTAGAAGTCAGCAAACGTTGTCCCATAAACGACAGTCGTAACTTGGTCGTGCACCAATAACATTGATTTACCCGAATTGTTATGATAGACATAAAACTCCCCAGCAAATTTATGATTCGTTTAATAAAGAACTTTTCTGATCAATACAGCTTCAATTGAAGCAAGAATTACTTTCAGCTATCCATTCTATTTAAGCAAGAATTCTTGGTAATCTATCGCTTTGGCGTTTTAAATTATTCATTATTGCTTGGGTTTTATGGACGAATAGGCCTACAAGTCGGATCATTGTACTTCGATACGTGTTTTACTCCCGCCTTCATTAAAGAGGGAAATGATGAAAAAAGCAATGGCGCCGTAAATGTATAGCGGTGAAATAGCGTCTTGACTTTGCAGTATTTACATCAAATCGAATTTTAAAAGTTCCAATCTCGGGATTTAAGGTTAATTGTGAGCTGAAAATAATCGCGCTGACCTACAAATTCGCATGAGAACATTTTTGAAAATTTATCATATGGACATACACAGTAGACCTACACACAGAAGGACAAGTTTTCAGATTAATTTAAAAAATTAATACAAATAAATAGAGGCGACTGTAGGAAGTCTATCGTGCGTTAAAATGAAGTCTCTCTGGTCATTGTGGTCAAGACTTTATTTCAGCGGGGATGTAAATGTAATATTCTCTCCCTAGAGACTTTATTTCAGGGTATAGTCTCCGAGGGGCGAATTTATTCTGAAGCATATCCGCCGGTGATAATCTGTTTCGAAATAGAGTCTCGGGGGGGGACTGTTAGAGGGGAGACTGTCTCACGACACCTGCCAAAGACAAGACATGTAATCTACCAGAAACAACACACTTGCAAATGCTGATCAAAGAGAGGAGCCTTCAACAGAGTTGCAAGGCATGACCATGAACGTTAAGTAGGATGGTTGACAGATGATCTGTGTGTATGCGCTGCACGTGACTTGACGTGGAAACGCTCACAGATAGAAAGCCAATGCATGTGTGATAATTAATTGCGGTCTATGTAAGAGAGTCCCATGAATAAAGTCCTGCAACCTTAAACACAGATTGTTTTCATGTCGTGAGGTCTGTCCGCCACATGAGAAGGCACATGGAGTTGAGCTGCGGAAGCGCGGCACCGACATACATGTATCTATTAGGCCTACATCCCGAATACTGCAGCGACAGTTGACTCAGTCACTCACTCAATAATACTCCCTGATATTATTTTCAGTAATACAGTGCATGTGTATGCATAATTATGTGTGTACGCACTGTGAGCAAATGATTTACTTACGAGCAGGATGATATGAGATCCCGCACTAAGAAACCTTTGCACTTTGTTGCTCATATAATTATATTATATGCAACTAAACTTTTTTAAATAATTATATTTGTTGTCTACGACTCGAATCGGCGTACAGCTTGCTCTTACTTATTATAATAGACTAAGTTTATAACCAACCATCAGAGTTCTTCCGATGTCCCAAATAAGTTACATGTTAATGGATAGAAAAAAACTACTTTTCTATATGATGATGGTTAGAAGAACAGACTAATTTTCAGTGTTCAAATAAATAGAACAGCAACCTACCTTTCAAGATTGAAAATTGGTGGAAGAAGCAACCTACCTTTTCATTTAAAAATTGATTGAAGAAACAACCTACCTTTCCATTTGAAAATTGATGCAAGAAACAACCTACCTTTTTTATTTGAAAATCAATGGAAGAAGCAACCTACCTTTTTCATTTGAAAATCAATGGAAGAAACAACCTACCTTTTTTATTTGAAAATCAATGGAAGAAGCAACCTACCTTTTTCATTTGAAAATCAATGGAAGAAACAACCTACCTTTTTTATTTGAAAATCAATGGAAGAAGCAACCTACCTTTTTCATTTGAAAATCAATGGAAGAAACAACCTACCTTTTTTATTTGAAAATCAATGGAAGAAGCAACCTACCTTTTTCATTTGAAAATCAATGGAAGAAACAACCTACCTTTTTTATTTGAAAATTGATGAAATAAACAACCTATACCTTTCCATGTGCGAATGGAGAGAAGAAGAAATACGACCCATCCATCGAAGTAGCGCATCTTTTTTTCATTCGATATAAATAATATCAGTCTAAATCGATCTTCGACTGTCGCTTATGGCCACAACAACCAATGCAACCATGCATGAATGATGGATGATATCCAATTATCCATGGTCGTCGTTTATTGCGTTTCATATGCTATCCATCTCCGTCCTTCGCTGGTTCAACCACCTCAACTGTTGACCTTCTTCAGCATCAGCTGATGGTAATTATAACAATCGGTTCAGTTAATTGTCTGTTCTTCATCGTTGTCTGTTCACCGTGCGATGCATCGAAGCGTTAAATCGGATGCGGTTGATTGGCTGCAGTTCATGTCATCGTCAGTGATGCATGATTGCCACAACAAACAGACCGAGCGAACAGCAGCTTCCTTCTCTTCTCTTCCTGCTTCGGTGACATACTTCTACCTCCTCCTTCCTCTCCTCATCCTCCCATCCTCCTTCATGAGATGAAAGACGCCGACTGACCGACGACGATGTAGCGGCAGCGGTGACGACTTCAGCAGCCACTGAAGACCTGCAATAGATCTCACCACGACCAGCGACGACGATGAGGACGATGAGGATGAGGATGAGGAGGATGAGGATGAGGGTGAGGATGAGGATGAGGGTGCAGGGATCGGGTGTTGCCTGCTCTTGCGCTTCTGGCTTCCGGTCGACTAATGGACGCAGCACACTGAAGCCGTCTTCATACAGCAGCGTCTCTTTAGTTATACCATCATCATCATCACCACCATCACAACGACCATCTTCTTCATCTGAAGCAGCAGCAGCAGCAGCCGTTCGTTCGCTACAGCAGCAGCAGCATTGGTAGATGTGGCAACTGTGAGTGTGGTGGTGGTGGTGGTGGTTGGTTGCATCGACCGGTCCGTCGGTCGGTTGGTCAGTGTAGCCGTCAAAGGAGACACAGATGTTGTGGGTTGGGGAATTGTAACGACGGCCCGGATTCATCGAATGAAGGGTTGTGCGATCACGTGATCTATGCATCCGTTGCATGGCTGCCATTTCTTTGGACGATGGGTGCATGTTGTATCGCCAGCACAACTAATGAATCTGTGGGGCAACCGGTCAAAGCGACGAAATCAGAATAAGGGAAACAGTGGATCATCGGTGGAAGAATCAAAAGTTCTAGCGAATGAAGAGTGATGATGTTGGCACTCAATGTCTAACTTTTGTCTCAAGGATTTGTCTCTGTTTCGAGGCTTTTGATCTCCGTCTCGAGGGACTATACGTCTGCGGCTCGACGGTCTGAGTCTCCGTTTAGAGGTCAAATATTTTAAGTTACACTCTACTTGTATTAGCTGTCCAATTTATACTGTCCATTCTACTGCAGTAAGCTACAACCTTTCCAAACAACTATCTGTATTCTTTTGAACCAGAATCTTCTGCTTTAGGCCACAGATCCCGGTGGATTTCTGTAGATCGATATAATTATATATATATGATTATATGTATTATATATAATTATATGCATATATATATAATATATATATATAGTGGATGCGACGGATGCTAAATGGCGTGTAATCAAACTGTGATGGTGAGCGTGAGAGGTCAATTAGTGATTTTGTGAACTCATTATTTCTGCTTTGGCCAAAACTCGGAGAATCTGCCTTCAATAGTCTTCCATTTGGAATCAGCCAGAACAGTCCCGGGTGGTCCTTCTGCACAAACTTGTTCTTCGATTTCAATTGGTGCCCCAAGCACATTTTCTGCTTTCTTAAAGCAGCTATCTTTTCTCACTGTTTCTCGCACTAGTTTCGTCTCTGATTGGTGTGCACTGTGAGAGGCATTTCACAAATTTCTAATAATAATAATAATAATATTACTACTACTACAACTAGTAATAATAATAATAAATTCATAAATACGACATATTATGCGATTTCATATCCATCAGCCGCTGACTGTATGAACTGAAGTTTAAGAAATTAACAAGAGAATTGAATCACCTGAAGTTGCGCTACATAAATAGCCCAATACATGCAACGTTTCTTTATATATGGAATTATAGACGACGTTTGTGTTGGACGCATAATATTTATAGTTGGTCGTTTGGTGAATCGGTGCGAATGGCAAGAAGGAGGAAGAATGGACGGAGTGCATGGGCGGCTGCTGCTGCTGCCTTTGCAGGTCGGGCGCCAAATGAAGCCGTGTTAATGCACTGCACTCTGTATGTTGTATGCCAAACCCCGCAGGACACAAACGACGCCAACCAATGACGTCTTAGGATTCTGGCTTATTATTCAGACGAACGGACGGACAGATAGAGACACACACATAGATAGAGAGAGACACATAGACAGACAGAGATAGACACGTAAACAGACAGAGATAGACACACACATAGATAGAGAGACACACATAGACAAAGAGAGACACACATAGACAAAGAGAAAGACACATAGACAGACAGAGAGAGACACACATAGACAGACAGAGAGAGACTGACTAATTCACTAACTCACAGGCATGGACCGATGTACAAACAGGTCAAATTGAGACACAATGGATGAGAATTTCTTCAGACAAAGTCCATATCGGCGCCACAAGGCATTACTTCGTCAGACGCAACAATGCCAATAGGCGCTGTCTTCTTTTCTCAACGGAGGGATACTCTGGTCTCTAAGGACTCCCATCCATTTCCATATCCAGCCAACTTTCAAGCTTCCAGGCGGATCGCATCCAAAATGGTTGGATAGATGGACAGATGGATGGATGAACAGATTGATAAATGGGTGAATAAATAGATGACTAGATGGCTGAATAGATGGATGTGCGGATGGATAGATGATTCAAATTCCAATTAGACCTATATGCCATTGTTTGCTATATTGATGTTGTGCTGTCTTCTGTGCCTTTGTCCCTCTGTCTCTGGATAACCCCCTCCCCTCCCAGCATGCCTCGGGAAAGCTGAGTGATGAAGAAATGAGACAGCTTCAATTACCTTTTGTAATTTCAGCAATCTTAACCTGCCTCAGCTGAGCTAGAGAAGAGAAAAAGGAATCTTGCGGGTACATAATCAGCAATTTTGCGTGAGCTTATGAGTTTTGAACATGAGCAGAAAATTGAAAACAAGAAACGAAGAAATGTGCAGATGCAGAATAAATAAAATGACGATAAAAGAAGACGCAGATTGACAAAATAGATGCAGCGACATACAGGCAGACAAGGAGAGACAGACAGACAGACAGACAGACAGACAGTAAGACATACTTGCAGACATACATTTCTTTAATGCAGAAAGACGGAACAGAGACCGGAAAAGAATCATAGAATTTCAGATAAAAACGAGAGAGAAAGAGAGAGAGAGAGAGAAAGGGAAAGGGAAACAGAGAAAGAGAGAAAGAGACACACACACACAGAAATAGTAAGAGAAAGAGAGGAAGAGAAGGAGGAAGAGAGAGAGAGATTGGTGGTGAAAGAGAGCAAATCCATTCGTCTTTCATTCAATCCCGGAATCATCTTGTTGCTAGGCACGTTTTTCCGCCATCGTCTCTGCCGCAGCAGTCGTATAATAATGTGTTGCTGTTCGGGGAATTCACTTAAAGCTTCGTCCAAACTAAGAGACGCATTTATCTGCAGCCAATAGCTGCAAACGACGCTTGCTCCTTCTTCCCTTTATGGGCAGAGACCAAGAAATAAAGAAATGGACCGAATATTTTTTTAAACCATAGTCACATGCTTTTGGAGTGGAGCCATTGCATTGCCCCATGTGCAGATCTGCACGGGAAGGACTAAGATCTAAGGTAGCATGCTTTTAGTCTTCAATATCATTTTTAAAAATCTGATTAAAATAATGTTCACCTGAGATGATTCGGTGAATTTAATGTGTGTTGAGTGCAGAACAACTCAGCTGCTCAAACATGACGATAGAAAAACGAAAGTAAGTAGCAAGATATAACAAGCGAAATGAATTGATTTTAGAGGCATTATTGGAGAGACGGTTAAGTCTAGTGGATGGAATAATAATTATTACTGGAGAGAGAGATAGTCTAGAGAGAACGTTACCAAAGAGAATTACTCAAAGTTACATAAATCATTACAAGTATCACAAATTAATCAGGCAATAATCAAAGTGAGAACTAATTAGATAACGCAAATTATATAAACCCTAGGCCTAGATTGGAAATATCCACAGGAATATAATTATAAGAAGAGATTATTTAAACCCATTGGTTATAGAATTGAGTTATACCAGTGTGTAAAAAGAACTCTAAAGTACAGAACTAGGACACAAATGGAGACCCAGAAGGGATGGAATTTCGCTAAGTAGGACCCCAACTAAGAGCGGCTATGAGTTCAGTATAATGACACATGGACGAATGATTTTAAATCGTCAGCAACGCCACCGTTAGAAAACAGCTAGGCCTATAATAAAAAAACATGACAGTGTTAGTTAAAATCATTTTGTTAAATTTATTAAGTAAGCCTATAGGCTTAATGGTCATTTTTAATACAGATAAAATTAATTATAGGCCTAGTCAATAAAACATCGGATCAGTGAATGCAGAAAAGTTGCTGACTAAAACAGATTTCAAAATCTTCCCAAAACGCATAAAATAAAATAATAAATAAAATAATTAATTTTCTTAGTGCTTCCGCAGCGAATTTAAATAATACTTCTGCGCGTTATTTGTACGGATTCTGATAATGTCAGTAGGTAGATTAAAAAAACGACGATGAACGCACCCATTTCTGTAAAGGTATACACATTATACATTATACCTTAAAACAGAACATACATGTAATTATCTACAAACGCTGTTATCTCAGAATTGGCTTCATTATCCGCTGATACGCCTTCCGTGTATGCATCATGGATTAGACCTTTGACTGCTGCAGCTGCTTCTGCTTCATGACTCGATGATATTGGTTCCACGAAGCAACATCTTCTGATCAACTGGCATAAAATGACATCGACTGGCAGCCGCTGAATCTCGTCTGTTTGCGATTATTATTAGATCGTTATTCCTTGTTGTATTATATTATATTAGGCCTATAATGATAATAATTAGTATAGTCTATAGTTTGATGAAAATGCTTCGGGTCTTTGGACTCTCGCGATAAATTCTTATTAAAATTACGAATATTTGAGATCCAAATTTGAGCGAACTGGACAGCAAATCCAAATATAAATTATAAAATGCGCAGATACATTGCAGGTGTAGCCTACAACTGTACATGTATAATGCAGTGTTTATCGGCATTCTTATTTAGTTTCCTCCAGAATAGAGATCCAGGCTCATACGTTTTCTAATCTATTGTATATGCTCCAAGCGTCCCAATATTTTTGAGCGATAGAGAGAGACAGACAGCCAGCCAGGCAGACAGCGAGAGACATGCACAGACAGAGACAGAGGCAGAGACAGAGATAGAGACAGAGACAGATGCACATTGTTCTGGATAGTTATACGCATGTTGTGGGCTATAAATGGTTTCACTTTCCACCATCTAATAATCTAAGCACCAATTAATGTTCATCTTAAGCGTCCGTGTGGGTTGAAGTGAGACTGGTCTCGTGTCTCTGACTGGGTGTGCCCGTGAGTGTGCCTGGATGCTCCGTGTGTGTCTGGATGTGCGTATGTGTCTTGGTGTGCCCGTGTGTATGCCTGCGTACATCGAATATCCCTTTCCAAGAATATTAGATTCTCATTTGTCATGTCTCGTGTTCTTTCCTGCTCATAATATTATCTACAGCAGAGAAGTAACTGCAGCGGCGCTCGACAGATTCCGTGCCTCAACCACCGCCACCGTCTCAAGAATCGTGATGAGGAGGAAGACTTTATGAGTTCGTAAAGATGGATGCGTCCTAAGCTGCGCTCAATTACTTTCTATAGGATTTCTGGCATCGTCTCTTTATATAGATGAAAGCATGATAACTAGAGCACCGCTTAGCATTGCCACTCACGCCTCCACCGCCGCCTCTACTGCAACCGCCGCCGCTGCTGCCACGGCGTATAGACTGCGGTGGCGGCAGTGGAGTCCCATAGCAAATCGATTGTATCGTCAACACTGACCTTGGCATAGTATAGTGTAGTATAGTATAGTATAGTATAGTATAGTATAGTGTAGTGTAGTGTAGTGTAGTGTAGTATGGTATAGTATGGTATGGTGTGGTATAGTATAGTATAGTATAGTATAGTATAGTATAGTATAGTATAGTATAGTATATTAGTATAGTATAGTATAGTATAGTATAGTATAGTATAGTATAGTATAGTATAGTATAGTATAGTATAGTATAGTATAGTATAGTATAGTATAGTATAGTATAGTATAGTATAGTATAGTATAGTATAGTATAGTATAGTATAGTATAGTATAGTATAGTATAGTATAGTATAGTATAGTATAGTATAGTATAGTATAGTATAGTATAGTATAGTATAGTATAGTATAGTATAGTATAGTATAGTATAGTATAGTATAGTATAGTATAGTATAGTATAGTATAGTATTGTATAGTATAGTATAGTATAGTATAGTATAGTATAGTATAGTATAGTATAGTATAGTATAGTATAGTATAGTATAGTTCAATCTCATCATATTATGATTATGATGCCGGTTAGCCAGTCCTCTCCCTCGCCGTCTCATATTCCACTAACGACGTCTCATCATGATTGAGTTGACTAAAGAGCGCAGATTCGAAACCCATCTGCTCGAATAAAAAACGGTGCAATAAGCTATGCATGTATCTTGAGTCTCATAGTAAACCAATCAAATGACAGCAATGGCTGTTAAAATTTCTTTGGACGAAACGTACGCTCGGTCTGATAATTCTCAGCAACTAAGCTACAATTTTTATTTGTCCTAACCATTATGGATCCGCTCGTCACAACCTTTGTCAATCTCAAAGCATGTCGACGCCTTTGAATATGACGCGTTGCATCACATTTTATGAATTGCTAATTCCATTGCATTAGAAACAAATCGTATTAATTATGAAATAAAAATGAGACGAATGACATTATTTTTCGGGTCGGACAGATGCTATCGTAGTTTCTGCACTCGGAGAATGCGATGGAGTTTAACATTAATGATGTAGGTCCACTATGTTTACCGGTCAGTTTACTATTATTTGACGTTTGCTTTAGTTTAGTTTTTAATCCATTTGATCACTAAGCGCTGTATATAGACTTCAGCTGCTCAGCGCTGTCTCCCATCTACAGAGATGAACATTAAGCAGAAGCAGTGAATCGCTGCTGCCTTCTAAGCGCTTCTATTTACGGCTGATCGCCAACGATGCCATCCATACGACGACGATGATGACGATGATGATGATGATGACGATGATGATGATGATGATGATGATGATGATGATGATGATGATGATGACGACGACGATGATGATGATAACGACGATGATGACGACGATGATGACGATGATGACGATGACGATGATGATGACGATGCTTCCAACACACAGACACAAAGACAACTTATGCACTAAATGCCTGCAAGTATACAGGAGCCAAATTATGATGACAATGTAGCACGGCTATTTTAAAGGAAATTTTAGAACTGCACAATTCCTTCTTTCCTTTCCCATCTTCCATGGTAAATTACTTTCAATCGGAGAACAATGACCTTTTTGCCAGTTTTAACTGTACAGAAGTGCTTCTACAGCTGCACAAATCCATTATGTCTGCCTGCCTGCCTGCCTGTCTGTCTGTCTGAGCGTCTGCCTGTCTGTCTATACCTCTTTCTATACTCTGTCCTCTGTCCATATATCGTACACTGAATCAGTCAGTTATCGTCTGTTTCCATCGCTTAAGCTGATATTAGACCCCATCAGCTCATCTGTCCGTCCATGTACAATACATGTACGTATAATATGAACATTATTACATGCCGCCTTACAATAACCTCACGAAGGCGCTTATCCATATCCTCTGTCCGGCTTTTCATACATCCAGTCCACCATTCCCTTCACCCATCTCCCATCCATCTATCTATCCTTCCATCCTTCCATCCATCCATCCATCCATCTGTCCTTCCATCCATCCAACCATCCATCCATCCTCCAGTCCATCCATCCATCCATCCATCCATCCATCCATCCATCCATCCATCCATCCATCCATCCATCCGTCCATCCATCCACCCATCCATCCATCCGTCCATCCATTCATCCATCAATCCATCCATCCATCCTCCCGTCCATCCATCCATCCATCCATCCGTCCATCCATCCACCCATCCATCCGTCCATCCATTCATCCATCAATCCATCTATCCATCCATCCATCTATCCTTCCATCCACCCATCCATCCATCCATCCATCTATCCTTCCATCCATCCATCCATCTGTCCTTCCATCCATCCATCTATCCATCCATCCATCCATCTATCCATCCATCCATCCATTCATCCGTCCATCCATCCACCCATCCATCCATCCATCCGTCCATCCATCCATTCATCCATCAATCCATCCATCCATCCTCCCGTCCATCCATCCATCCATCCATCCGTCCATTCATCCACCCATCCATCCGTCCATCCATTCATCCATCAATCCATCTATCCATCCATCTATCCTTCCATCCACCCATCCATCCATCCATCTATCCTTCCATCCATCCATCCATCTGTCCTTCCATCCATCCATCTATCCATCCATCCATCCATCTATCCATCCATCCATCCATCCATCCATCCATCCATCCATCCATCCATCCATCCATCTGTCCTTCCGTCCTTCCGTCCGTCATAGAAAAGCCGTCTTAATAGCGTGTCACCATCTTCTTCCCCCCCCCGTCGACTGAGGAGAGAGAGAGGTGAAGCGACGGGTGACGGGGGGGGATGGAGTGACGGGTGACCGTCCTGTCTCTTCCTTTATCAGCCGCAGATAATCGGAATTCAATTTGTCATTGGCCCTCTCTGCTCATCCGTCGATTCGATTCCCATCACGACCCTCACCCCTCCACCCAACCCCAACAAACACCCAACCCCAACAAACACCCGACTCCACACCCCAACCTGCGTCTATACCCCCATCCTTCATACCTCTTTTCTAACCCACCGACCGCCGACTTTACGACTTAATACCCACCAAGGCAGGCAGACAAACAGACAGATAAGCAGACAGACAGACAGGTAGACAAACAGACAGACAGGCAGATAAGCAGACAGACAGATAGACAGACAGGCAGGGTGCCCAAGCTCTTATTTAGCCACTCATGTTCTGTAGTAGACAGTTTTCACTTGAACGATTGCAATAAGGTTTTCAAAGATGTCTCTCATTTCCAGTTGTCTATTTTCTAAGTACTTTTCAATATAATATGTTAAAGTGTTTTACAAATAGTTTTGAACAGCATTTTGACCGTCAATACTTTTGGGAATAGGACTGTTGTTGTTGTTGTTGTTGTTGTTACTCAAAAATATTTATTTGCTTTTATTATCATGCAGACGATCAGAGCTTCTTCTGTGGCCACTCGTGTCTTCTTACACAAATCTTCTAGGTGAGATTGTAATGCGCTGTGTAGGGAGACTCCTATTTCAAAGCTAGAAGTCGGAATTTCTGTCTGAATCGACGACAGCGCTACATAAATGCTGAGGAGTCGTCTGATGACCTGCAGGTCAAACGATCTGCTGACCTTTCAGGGTCATGACCTTCCAACTGTAAAGGTCAACGTCGTCGATGCAAAGACAGTCACAGCTCACAGCTCACTGCTCACAACTCACTGCAGGAGTTTGGTCGTTTCTATTCAAAGACGTTTCTTAGCAACGATGCTTTGATAACTGAAGCAGACGAAGGTTGAGTGACATGTTGATACGAACAACAAACATGATCGTCTGGAAAAAAGTTAAAATAAACAAATTGTCCGAGTGTAGAAAGCGGTGAAGTTGGAAAAGTCGTTTTCACTTGATCTAATGTAAGTTTTTTTATAATAATAATTATAAGCAAATGAAATTATAATTGAAAAACCATCCGAACCTCTCTTCTATTCTGCCTGAATAAAATAGACAAAGTACTGTATCGAAATTGAGCATTTTAATGCAACGCTCGCAATCGCTGCCATATAATATTATGCTGACCTATAATATTATGCTGACCTATAATATTATGCTGACCTATAATATTTTGCTGCCATATAATATTATGCTGACCTATAATATTATGCTGACCTATAATATTATGCTGCCATATAATATTATGCTGACCTATAATATTATGCTGACCTATAATATTATGCTGCCATATAATATTATGCTGACCTATAATATTATGCTGCCATATAATATTATGCTGACCTATAATATTATGCTGACCTATAATATTATGCTGCCATATAATATTATGCTGCCATATAATATTATGCTGACCTATGATATTATGCTGACCTATAATATTATGCTGACCTATAATATTATGCTGCCATATAATATTATGCTGACCTATAATATTATGCTGACCTATAATATTATGCTGCCATATAATATTATGCTGACCTATAATATTATGCTGCCATATAATATTATGCTGACCTATAATATTATGCTGACCTATAATATTATGCTGCCATATAATATTATGCTGACCTATAATATTATGCTGACCTATAATATTATGCTGCCATATAATATTATGCTGCCATATAATATTTGACGCTTCTGAGTTTATTAAAAGTAATATCTTTGGACAAAAGAAAAGAGATTAACAATGTCTTCTGAACATCTGAACGAACAAGTTATTAGGAAAAGCAGCGAAATTCTCACGAGCCTCCCTTCTCCTCATCCTCCTACTCATCCTCGTCCTCCTGCTCCTTCTCTTCCTTCTCTTTCTTCTTCTCCTCATCCTTCTACTACTCCTACTCCTCCTTTTCCTACCTCTCCTCCTCCTCGTCTTCCTCCCTGTCCTCCTTCTCCTCTTCCTCTTTCTCCACCTCCTCTCCCTTCTCCTCCTCATCCTCGTCCTCGTTCTCCTCCTCTCTTCTCCTCATCCTCCTACTCGTCCTCCTCTTCCTGCTCCTCCTCTTCCTTCTCTTTCTTTTTGTCCTCCTCCTCCTTCTACTCTTACTCCTCCTTTTCCTACCTCTCCTCCTCCTCCTCCTCGTCTTCCTCCCTGTCCTCCTTCTCCTCTTCCTCTTTCTCCACCTACTCTCTCTTCTCCTCCTCATCATCCTCGTTCTCGTTCTCCTCCTCTCTCTTCTCCTCATCGTCCTCCTCGTCCTCCTCTTCCTCGAGCCACATAGTAATATAGTAGGGCAGAGATAAGGTGGACCAACAAGCAACATTTGGCATGACGGCAAGTCATTACGCGTTCTCCTATTTCCTTCTGCAGACTCTCTTATCGTCGTCCATGCGCTCTGCCTCATGCAGCCTCAGCCTCCGTTGCCATCTAGCGGTGATTTCTGATATGGCTGCTGCCGTATGTCAAGGGACCGTAGTGGCTTGACACGCGTCACAACGATGTGTGTCATGAGGCATGCTGTAGTTTGTCACGACACGAAATGACGACTCGTGACAACTGAAGTCGTAGAAATTCAATTTCAGACACAGCTGCAATATTAGATCGTTCGTAACATTTACAAGCGACGTACGACTACATCGTCATCATAATTTATGAAAATCGGTTAAAGGAAAAATTAATCATGTTTGAATTTGGTAAAATAAATTTCTGGCGTCCTTATCAGCTACATGTCATATACTGATTGCATCATCATCATCGTAATCATCATCGTCATCATCATCATCATCGTCATCATCATCGTCATCATCATCATCATCATCACCATCATCATCATCATCATCATCATCATCATCGTCGTCATCATCATCATCATCATCGTCATCATCATCATCCAAAGCAATCATTTTAATTTCTATATTCTTGCTAAGCATCGCTTTGCACTCAGTCGATGAGAAAGAAATTGAAAGTCTTACTTAGGAATGAGAGAGAGAAAGAAAGAGAGAGAGAGACAGACAGACTGACAGACAGACAGACAGACTGACGAGACAGCGACAGAAGCAAGGACATATAATGCAGAGACTGAGACTCAGACAGATATAAAAGATCCAGATAGAGAGAGAGTAAGATAACGAGAGAGATAGAGACAGAGATAGAAACAGAGACATAGACAGACAGATAAATAATATTAGCCTATATGATTGATAGGGGATCATTATATCATTCGTTCAAGCATTAAGTCTGAGATAATTAGAACAAACTATAGAAAGCATTATCAATAATCTAATGCTTGAGATTAATTTTTGGCACATTATCAGCAAGTTGCTACTTTGAAAGAAGAAGATCATATTTTTATTTAGAATTTGGATAAGTAGGCCTACAATCTCAAAGTTTTTATATGAGAAAATTAAAATCACATTTTTCACAAATTACTTAAATCAAGAAATTTACAAAAAATTTGCTTCTAGAAACAGCAAAATTACTCATTACTTAATAATTAACAATTATTTCAACTATTAATGAAATAAGGATCTTTGAAGATGTTCAGTAAGTAGACATTTATATATATATGAGGACAATCAGTAAGTAACTGACTGAAGCTACAACTTAAAGCACACGTGCATTTGCATGAAGACAGTTAGCAAATGTATGCCGTACAGCAGTGCATGGGAGACTGACCACAACAGTTACAGGAGGACGATCGAAGCACGAGAATGGATGATGAACTCTAGCTGAAGTGCAATATAGCGTCGTATCTCCTGATCTCTCTCTCTATTGTCCGCAGAACACAATGGTCGATAACCAAGCAAATTGGAAAACAATGCTACATGATGTATGTCAGAGTACTGAAGACATACAATGCTACACGATGTACATGTATGTCAGAGTACTGAAGACATACAATGCTACACGATGTATGTCAGAGTACTGAAGACATACAATGCTACACGATGTATGTCAGAGTACTGAAGACATACAATGCTACACGATGTATGTCAGAGTACTGAAGACATACAATGCTACACGATGTATGTCAGAGTACTGAAGACATACAATGCTACACGATGTACATGTATGTCAGAGTACTGAAGACATACAATGCTACACGATGTATGTCAGAGTACTGAAGACATACAATGCTACATGATGTACATGTATGTCAGAGCACTGAAGACATACAATGCTACACGATG
This sequence comes from Lumbricus rubellus, assembly GCA_945859605.1. Taxonomy (NCBI): domain Eukaryota; kingdom Metazoa; phylum Annelida; class Clitellata; order Crassiclitellata; family Lumbricidae; genus Lumbricus; species Lumbricus rubellus. The sequence goes on from OX243827.1 coordinate 6,071,234, forward strand.
TATGTCAGAGCACTGAAGACATACAATGCTACACGATGTACATGTATGTCAGAGTACTGAAGACATACAATGCTACACGGTGTATGTCAGAGCACTGAAGACATACAATGCTACACGGTGTATGTCAGAGCACTGAAGACATACAATGCTACACGGTGTACATGTATGTCAGAGCACTGAAGACATACAATGCTACACGGTGTATGTCAGAGCACTGAAGACATACAATGCTACACGGTGTATGTCAGAGTACTGAAGACAATAATTTAGACACGCGGCAGTATGATAATCGTGAAAGCATTACGCTCCTCAACAAGAAGTCATTTTTACAGCGCATATATTTTATTCAGTTGAATGCGAATTGGCCCAAATAGTAGGCTACCCGTGCTTGTTGCCTACCACTTGGTTAAGTAGGCCTATACGAACTGGATGTGGCAAAATCGGAGTTTGGTCTAACCATCATGGATAGCATTGCAATAGTCAAGATGCGTCGTATGGTCACGAATGAGAGCGGTCGAAGATAATCATCCAAATCTTACATTTTTCCTTCGTCGGCATTGCAGCGTAAAAGACATAGGCAAATAGCGACTGTCTCGTAAGATGAATGGCGCGTCATCATCTGCGTCATCTGCTGTTGTTGAACGGGCGCTTCCATGCAGAGCGAATAAGATCGACCACTGTGTAGAGTTGTTGTTGTAGACCAATGAGGTGCACAGGAGCAACTCTAGTATAATTATAGTTGGCCGAAGTATGATACCCAACCCAACCCATGCAAGCCGATGATCTTCATCTTAGTCCGTTCGTCCGTCCTGGAAGAAACAATCGAGTCCTGAGGTCGTCCAGCGATGCCATAAGAGATTCTTAGACACAAGATGCCATGGTTTGGTTGACCGTCAGTGTTTAAATCATTAAATGTTTAAAGCTCCATCACTGACATATAAAGCAGAGATGACAAACGACTGTAATCAACGGCATCTTCATTGATTCCCTCAATAATTCTCGTCGGTTACATCAATAAATCTGTCCTATTTTTTTATCAGCACTTGACGCAACATAAAATGGCTTTTATATGTCTGTATGTCTCTGTATGTACGCATGCATGTACGTCAGTAGACTGCGTGTGTCTGCATACATTTATTTCATGCACGTAGGCTGCTCTATAGTGCAATGTGCAATGTACGTGCAAGTAATCGTTGATTCGTGGTATACTTATTGCACTCCTGTGATCAGTAAATCCATCTACAGCCGTGGAAGGAAAGAAATCTCTTCTCCGTTATAATTTTATTCTTTCGCTGTTTGCAATTTTTTGGTCTCCGCCACAATTTTTCACAGCCTTTGACGTCTGTTCACGATGCTGTTGCTTTTACTGTTATTGTTATTGTTGTTATTGGTATTAAGAGTGTGCTTTGACTATTGCTAAGATACAGTCAGACATTAGTAAGGCATGTCGTCCCTGTTCCTCTGGGTCAAAAGACTGATTTCTTTATGCAGTGCCAACGTTCGTGCATAGCAGTGAGAGACAGCAACGAAGACAAATTGGTCGAATCTCCAACATGGGACTTGACAACAAAGTACGACGCAGAACTTGCTGCACTCAAATGTCAATGGCAATGTCAATGGCCACATTTGACTTTTGCAAGCAACAGATCACGTCGTCTCTGTAGTCAGATCAAACGAACGAATAGAAAGTTGCACTCAGTACTCTGAGTGCTCTGCGCTCAATAAACTCTGATGCATGGAATGGAAACCGTGAGCATCAAGTCAATCACGCACTCACACCAGTTGCTCAGCGCCGTAATAATAATAATAATAATGATAATGATAATAATCCTTGTATAATAATAATAATAATACTGATGATGATGATGATGATGATGATGATGATGATGATGATGATGATAATAGTAATAATAATAATGATAAAATGATGATGATAATAATAATAATAATGATAAAATAATGATGATGATGATGATAATAATAAATTAAATAATAATAAAAAATAATAGTAAAAATAATGATGATGATAAAAAATTAAAAATATATTATTATTAATAAAAATAATTAATAATAATGAAGCTGATGAGGAGAATAGTAGTAGTAATAATACATTGATTAATTGTATAGACGATCTATCATTGAATGACGGATAATATTATGATGATGATGATGAGGATGATGACGATGATGATGATGATGATGATGATGATTATATTAAAGGATATTGCCTCATATGCTCTCTTAAGCAAATTTGGGGGGGCTTGAATCTGAATATGAAAAAATACGAGTAAGGTCTATACTTATACTTATAATCTTTCACTGACTTCATCGAAAAGATTCCAAGAATTCTTGCTGTAGTGTGTTAACTGCGAGTGTCACTTAATACCAGTCTCTGATCCTCCATCGTCCCATACCTGACCTAACCGACACTCGGCCTAGCTCCTCGACACTCCTCCTCCTCCTCCTCTTCCTCCTCCTCCTCCTCCTCCTCCTCCTCTTCCTCCTCCTCCTCCTCCTCCTCTTCCTCTTCCTCTTCCTCCTCCTCCTCCTCCTCCTCCTCCTCCTTCTCCTCCTCCTCCTCCTCCTCCTCCTCCTCCTCCTCCTCCTCCTCCTCCTCCTCCTCTGACCTTCTGCCTTTGCTACACAACAATTAGTCCTCTACTCATGTTCCAGCGTGTCGAGTCACATTACATGACTTGTGTTCAGATGAAGAAAGCATTGAAGATACAAGCATCGCAAAACAGACGACATCTAACATGTAGTGGTCAGAAAGAATCCAAAGAAAATCCGGATGAAATATTTACAATCCATTAGCATCTAATGCTCAAGAACGGCAGCAGCAGCAGCAGCTATAACGCTGTCCGCATTTGTTAATTTTTTCTTACGCGTTTTCCCAAAGGTCCAGAGTCGGCAAGGTATGATTTTTCATCGCTGCCTCTTAGAGATTCGCTGTGTATTGTTTTAAGTCAGATACACATCAAAAACACTTGTTAATAACTCATAAGGTCATAAGTAGACGATGCTTTTATGCTGAATATGCAACGATAATTTTCCTCTCTTGTCTCAGAATTATATCACTGACAATTCTTCTCCGGATCGTGATTCCTCAGCCCCGTCACTTTTGTTGTCACGCGGCTAAAGACAAAAAAACCGTAAAAGCATGTAACTGTTTCTTAGAAAGTTTTATAAAGAGGTTTTCTATTTCACTTGAGTGTAGGATGTAGTAGTTTCAATTTAACGATGATGCATATGTGTGATAAACAATATCATTAGCTTCGCCCTCCTTTTTCTTTATCCAGTCCTGGGATTGACTTAGCTTTTGTAGAAATTCCGAGTTTACGATCACGAAATCACGATAACTGTCGTCAGAATGTGACCACATGCAATGGTCTGAGTGTAAGGAAATGAACCGGATGACGAGGTCTCGAAGCAAATGTTTTGGAAATTGTTTATGATGATATTATTATCCAATCAAAGAGTGGAGAGTAATCGCCAAATATTTCTGAGCGTCATGTAAACACTATACATCGCTAATTTTCACTGTAACCAGAGCTGATTTTAAGCTTATAATATCATGCGAGAAGGAATCTCGTTGCTTTGGTACATCTACATGTCAGGGTAAGAAATTCAGAGAGGTCAAGGGTAAGATATATCCAGAGAGGTCAAAGGTAGAAAACCCATAGAGGTCATGGGTAAGAAAATTAGAGGGGTTAAGGGTCAGAAATCCAGTGAGGTCATGCGAAGTTAAGTGATTAACTGAGAAGTTTAAGAATTCATGGGTTTTGGAAGACAGGAGCAAGCCGGATCAGACAGTTTTGAGTTCGCAATGAAATGTTCCACAAGAAGTTCTTTATACTGAAGGAACAAAGGCTGAAGAAAATAAATGTTAGAGAAGAAGAAGCGACTGGCTGAAGGCTGAAGGGTGGGAAGCATCTTAGGAAGAATACGTAAGACTTAGGCTACATGTAGATATACATGTATAGTTGTATACGTACATGTAGACATACATGTCCATGTAGTTGACATGTAGACACACTGGTTGGTTGGATTAGTCTTCTATTTTTATTATTTCTCTAAACTGCATAGCCAAACTGCAAACACATGACTAATAATAATTGACTTATAGCTATGATTAAGGTCTATAATACCAGAACGTTTGAAACGAATTATCATCAATGCGAGTGCTATTATACATAAGCTTAGAGAACAACTGACTCTGCGACTGAATCAAATGGATCTAAAGACAACTGGATGAATGAAACACAGCAGCTAATAACTGATCTCATTCAGCACGATACAAATTGGATTCGGAAACGAGACGCAACAGATCGGTAAGCAGAAATCCATCCACCAGCCCCCTTCCATCCCTCCATCCGTTCTAGGTGCAGAGGGATGTACAGAATGCAGACAGGCGGAGGACACTGCAGCCATCGCCGATGCTACTGCTGCTGCAACTGAAAGAGAGAGAGAGACAGAGACAGAGAGACAGAGACAGATAGACGACACAGAGAGAGACAGAGACAGATAGACACAGAGATAGACAGAGACAGAGAGAGGTCCATGTGGAACGGAGCAGATCAGACACGGGTCAAGTAACGCAGCAATGGTTCCGGTTGATAAAGGTCAGCGTTCCATGGAACGCATCTCATCTCCATTAACCGAGGAAAATGACACCGCCCGCCCCCCTACCCTCTCTCTCTCTCTCTCTCTCTCTCTCTCTCTCTCTCTCTCTCTCTCTCTCTCTCTCTCTCTCTCTCTCTTTCTCTCTCTATCCATCTCTGTCTATGTCTTTGTCTGTGTCTATGACTTGTAGCTATAATTAAGGTCTATAACCAGAACGTTTGAAATGAATTATTATCTTGCCGTGTATGTCTCTCTCCCTCTCTCTTTCCGTCTTTCTCTTTCTGTTTGTCTGTTTGTTTGTATGTCTCTGTCTGTCTTTCCGGTTCTCCGTCTCTGTTTCCGTCTCTGTCTCTCTGTCTCTGTTTGCCTGTCTGTGTGCGTGTCTCTCTCTCTCTAAGCTACGCCATGTATCTTCATCTCTCTCTGAGACAGACACAGACACTGTCTCTGTCTCTGTAATTACCCTCGTCCTCGCGCCCTGTCAGAAACGACACGCGTCAATATAATCTCGCTATTGTCTACAATATAATAGACGCCGATTATTTATTGCCATCGTCATCTGCGAAAGACAATAAAATTTTTATGGAGATGTTTTATTATCTTCTTATCATTATTTTAATGTCTCAATATTATTATGATAGTCGATAATATACATGCTTAGCAACACATCAAACTTTGCCATTCATGATCAATAATATACATACATATATACATAAATATCCTATATATTTATATTGTCCATTTATAATACGCACATATTATTATCTGCAGCCTATATGAAGAGGAATACAGAGAACTGAAAGGCATGGCACAACAGCGGGAAACGTGGAGACATTGGACGTTTGGACCTGCCGCTTGGCAGAGAACGTAAAGAAGAAGATTTGCATCTACATGAATGTTCCAATTTCAAGTCAGTTACATCGGTAATCATTGCGCTTTGCGGTCCATGGTGATGTGCAAGTGCCACTCTTTCGAATTTCAGCTGAAACCCATCATGCCTTTATTGCGTTTGCTGTCTTTTTGGACAGTCAGCCTCTCCTGCTCTCATGTACTGTTGTCTTTGACTTATGTAGATCTAGAGTATAATTTGCTGTCTTGAAACACACTATACTGACTGTAATATTTTAGATTGTCATAGGTATAACGCCAGCTGAAAACGCGCTATATTATTATGCTATAGTGTAATTGTTCAGTGTGTTTTTTGTCTATGGCGAACAGATTCGGGAATCGACAGAATATAATTGGCCATTCATTATTAATACAATTGTCCCGTTGAATAACAAGTGTATTCTAAGATTGAACGCCTTATCCTTGATCCACAAAAACCATCCTTCCGTTCAGTCGGATGATTTAATATAATATTGTAAAATGTTAGAAATAAGAGCTTCATATGAAAATCCTCTTAGTCCTTACATCGTGATTTTGTTAGTAAAACTTCATGGTAAGATTATTTCATTGGGGGGGGGGGGGGGTTGTTCAAACACCCCAGACACTAGTTACATCCTTGATCATTATGTCACCTTCGACCTGCCCTTACCTCTTCAACCTCTCAGCCTGTGCCGATAAGAACATCATCATCCTTGTATACCATAATTTTACAATGCCTGTAAAAAATGCACTTGCAGATTTGTATCAATGAGCCAAAATGAATGTTGGTATGGTTTCCTATAAAATTATTATAGCAATATTCCTATATTATAGAAAACCATACCAACATTCGGCTCATTAATACAAATCTGCAAGTGCATTTTTTACAGACATTGCCGTATTCAGAGTAAAATGCCTATATCTTGGTCGCTTTATTGGAAATATCATCTGCATGATGTTTCCATAATAAGAGTTTATCTGTAATAAACTCCAGGCATTTCAGTACTCACTCGACCATTTTTTATAATTCTGTTTATCAATGTCACTAGTAACAGGATCGGTCTGGTTGCTTACAATCTCCTTCCTCCTCAGTCAAAAAGAATTTAGGTTCAACTTCAAGTCGAGCTTGTTCGCTTTGAACCATCTAATCCGCCCTCCTCCCAAGTTCCTCATTCAGCCCTTTAGTCGGTTCAATAAGTGAGTTATCTGACCGAAACACATTTGTGTCGTTGGCGAGCATAATAAACTGCAATGCAGATGAGGAAAGATGGAAATTGGTCACAGCTAAGCTGGCAGAAAAAGCAATGGACCCACAGTTTATGTGTCAAGATATGAGATATGACGATTGTAGAAACACATCGCCTTATGCTTTTTAAATAGCTCCTATAATCCAATCCAACAACTTTCCTTATTCCGTAGTGTTCCAGATCTTTTAGTAGAACTTGGGGTTCGCCTTTTCATAAATCTTAGATTAATCGAGGAAGTCACAGACGAAAAAGTCGCTTTTATCTATAGGGCTTTCGATTATGTTATCGTACATACATGTATCCAAGAATTAAATTATAAGCTTATTATTATTGGAAAGACCTGATGAAAATCAAAATGGAGGCGAAACAAAATAATACAGAGAAATTGCGACTGAACGATCAGTAGAAATAGAGATTCAGATAATAGAAATAAAAATATAGATGTAGTCTATTCAGAGAAATGAGGTATAGAGGAGATTATTTCAGGTATTAAGAGTGAAAGAGACAATTATATATAAAAGCAGAAAAACATGTGAGTGGCGAAACATGGAAATACAATGAAGAGAGGAATGAGAGAAGAAACGAGTGCGTCATTTTCTCTCTCTTTCTTCATCGTTTTTCTGATTTTGCATCTCACTGCTCTTGGCCGTGTTTCGTCTACGTAAGTGTGCGGCTGTGTGCGTGTGTGTATGCCTATAGGCCCTAGCCTATATATGTTTCTGTGACTTCTGTTCATATCGCTGTACCGCAAATTAATGTCGTTGTCCTGTGTTTTCGGTTGAGCTAGCAATTCTCGACCGTGTTACTTTCATTCACTGACACCAGCGATGTGTGTGCGGTGTATGTGTGTGGTATATGTGTGTGGTGTATGTGTGTGGTGTATGTATGTGGTGTATGTGTGTGGTGTATATGTGTGGTGTATGTGTGTGGTGTATGTGTGTGGTATATGTGTGTGGTGTATGTGTGTGGTGTATGTGTGTGGTGTATGTGTGTGGTGTATGCGTGTGGTGTATGTGTGTGGTGTATGTGTGTGGTGTATGTGTGTGGTGTATGTGTGTGGTGTATGTGTGTGGTGTATGTGTGTGGTGTATGTGTGTGGTGTATGTGTGTGGTGTATGTGTGTGTGTGGTGTATGTGTGTGGTGTATGTGTGTGTGGTGTATGCGTGTGGTGTATGTGTGTGATGTATGTGTGTGGTGTATGTGTGTGGTGTATGTGTGTGGTGTATGTGTGTGGTGTATGTGTGTGGTGTATGTGTGTGGTGTATGTGTGTGGTGTATGTGTGTGTGGTGTATGTGTGTGGTGTATGTGTGTGGTGTATGTGTGTGTGGTGTATGTGTGTGGTGTATGTGTGTGTGGTGTATGTGTGTGGTGTATGTATGTGTGGTGTATGTGTGTGGTGTATGTGTGTGGTGTATGTGTGTGGTGTATGTGTGTGTGGTGTATGTGTGTGGTGTATGTGTGTGGTGTATGTGTGTGTGGTGTATGTGTGTGGTGTATGTGTGTGTGGTGTATGTGTGTGGTGTATGTATGTGTGGTGTATGTGTGTGGTGTATGTGTATGGTGTATGTGTGTGTGGTGTATGTGTGTGTTGTATGTGTGTGTGTGTATGTGTGTGGTGTATGTTAGCCGCCTGCAGCGGAGATGCGGCGGTGCTCAACTAACTTAGCGGAGGACGACAGACAGATCTTTTGTCGTCCCAATCACGACCAACCGAATCCAATCAGGACCAGTGCGTAGTAGGATAATATTTGCATTCGCTTCTATCAGGTCATATACAGTGCGGCAGTTTTTTCTGCATGTTTGATTCGAAGCACTGCCTCCTCACAATATTCTACCGTGTCTATAGATTGATATACCGGTAGCTCCTTTCACAGAGGCGTTATGTCCTATATGTGCACAACTCAAATACGGAGGCTGACTCCCAGCGGAATTGCTGATGGCTTAAAAGCATAGCATTCTCACACGATGCGAAAAAACGCATGCACTCAGATTGACGCGGAATAAGAGAGAGAGAGAGACACACACACACAGACAGACACAGACAGACACAGATCCACGCGGATTGAGAGTGACACAAGGGGAGCGACTGATAAAACGTGACGAAGAAAAATGGGAAAAGCACGATGCAGAAAGACGCATTAATAATATCGTACAGAAAAAAGAGTTTGAGAAGTGTGATATGGATAGAGATATAAAGTATAATAAAGAAGACATAGATAGATAGGGAGATTATACAGATAGAGATAGACTGATAGAGAAATAACAATACTAGATGGATACCGACATAAAAATACAAGTGAGAGAAATGACGATTATGAGAAATGACGATTACGATCATCATTTCGCTAACTTCCATGAAAAAGGGGATGGTGAAATGTGAACATTGCAATTATACATGTATTGTATATTGTACACAACATACAAGATATAAGTATAAGTTAAATATAATTGTTATCGTCGTTATCCGCTATTCTTTAGCTAGCATTTTGGTGGCGATGAATATGGAGAAATTATTTAAATTATCCTCGTTTACCTCCACTCAATGTTGGTCGAAATTTGCTCGGTAGTTATCCAAAACTTGACATGACATTGTGTCAATCAATCAATCAGAATTGATATAGCGCCGCCCCATCAAGATCTCTACGTAGCGATGTATGCATCGTTTCTGTTCAGCTCATTCCTTGCATAAGCTTACCTTTCTTTCTCTTCCTTTGATTTTTGCATGCAGCTCAACGCTGCTCGCCAATGACACAATGTGTGAGATTCAGCCAAAGCATTCTCTGCACTTAAATTCCACATCGGAGCGGAGTCGACTTCATCCTCTGCAAATCTGTTTGGACACTGATTGCCACCATCACTTAATGTTTTATAGGCCTATAGACTATAGTTAATAATGTCTCCTGCAGTTTTGAAATCTTTTCAATTTTCAGACGAAACATTTCTACCGCGAGATTCTTTTCTCACTTTGCGTTGCGCCCATGATTCCGATTCATACAGAAAATAATTGAGGCAACAGCATCTCCTGCAGCGTATAGCCTACTTTATTTCTCTTCTTCTCTGTATTCTTTTCATTTTCAAAATGATCGTCCAATTATTGTCCTTCCTGTCTTTCGCTGCTGCCATCTACATGTGACTATAAGCTCTCCACGATTGAGCAATTAAGCCTTATTATAGAATTGGTTTGTTGTCTCAGTAGTTCTCATTATGTACTTTGGCCTCTCTGTCGTTTTGGGTTTCTCTCTGTTCTTTTAAATGTCCATTGGTTAAGTCCAAGTGCTCTTGGTTGAACGTCTGGCATAATGTTTGACTGATTCTGTCGATCTGTGTCGACATGTTCTCCACTTCTGTTTCGCTTCTATAGTCATTGGTGATGTCAATATCGTCACAAATCGGAGAGTTTTCACCAACCATTCATTTAATTTCGGTACTGAGTTAAGATTTGCTTGGACTGAATGTCACTGCTGCAACCAAATTGAACCGATGATATATAATCTTAGGCTCTACATTGTGTCCTGGGCACGACGTTAAACTGCATCCATCCTCTGCCACAGGGAACCAACAACGTCCCTGTGCCGGTCCTAAGCCCGGACAAAATGAGGAAGGTTTGCCAGATGGGTGGCGATACGCTGGCAGTGAAAAACCAAAACGATTGTAATTCGCCAAAACCACGACACAAGTAACATAGCTACCCAGATGCTTCAAGGTGTCATGATGTGAAGCAGACATGCATAGTTGGTCAGGACAGATCGATGGAGAGAGTCGGGGGAGAGAGCGTGGGACACAACAGGCATTACCCACGTTGTCCTCCGTGCCTCTTTTTCACGATTCTCTTCAATCAGACAAGGTGGTTTAGATGCTCCAAGATGTTAATGGTATGGAGCAGACCTGCTGACCGGACCGGTTGAAGCTGGGCAACATGGCACGAGACAGACTCAGACAGAGAGTGGCATCGGACTCCTACGAGCATTGAGCCTAAGGATATTGATGATGATGATGATCTACATATAGATTGTAGTTAAACAGGTGATAATAAGATGCATCAGCTGTGTTCGTCTGTCTATATCTTTGTTTTATCTAACTTATCGATGATTTTTCATATAATTATTTCTTGTACAATTTTTAATTCAGTTCTTTTAACATAATATTATCTGCATCATCTGTTTATTATTTGCTCAAGTTGCTCATGAATCAATGCCTTCATCTAATGTCAATTCCATGATGAACTTATCTATAGGTCTATAATGTTTCTTGGCATAGTTTTGTCGTGAGCAGTGGAATGGTGTGCAAGTTACATGTCGTTCTTTCCAGAGCGATAGATTTTAGTCAGATCTCCGTTTAGTTTCGTAACTAGACCTGTGTGTTTTTTATGTGATTATGATAATCTTTGCTGTTCAGACAATCAGTGCTGAAGTTATCTCTTCCATTCGCTGTCCATAGAAAGCCTTGACATGTACATGTAATGTAAAGGAAATTAAGAAAGGGCCTATTGTCCTTCAATATCTATGACTATCTATCACTATCTATGAGAGGCCGCGTTTTACAAAAAAAACTCTCAAAGTATCGGCAACTCATTGACATGCGAATGCCCACCTTCTGAATTTCATCATTCCAATCACGTGTTCTTTGATGACTGCCGTTTTCTTTCTTCGGGCTTCTCCTTTGATATTAAGATTACGACGTTACAGAAATCAAGAAATCGAGATCAGCATATGGCCATGCTGCATAGACCTCACAAGATAGATGAAAGATATGTCTCTGATCATCATGATGCAATGCATGGAGATGCCGGGATCTGACGCGAGCTGCATGAGTCTCCGACTACACAGTCTCATCGTTGACATACTAGATTTCATGTCGCCCGATCAAGGGAGGGAAGAGCCCTAATCAACACAAAACTGATCTCATACCATTATAAGCCTTAGGGCAAACACTTTTCAGAGCAATTGCTAACGCAGTTCTGCGAGAGCTTATGAAGTTTCTATCCTCACGATGGTTTTATGCTGCTTGGACAGTTTACAAATCAATAATCAGCTCTCTTCCCCATCTTCGCCTGAATGATTCCTTGACATCTGTTCTGCATAATTATACAGTTGCTTGTCTTGCCCTTCAGCTTCCACCAAAAAGGACTCCAGCAAGCGTTGCTGTCCTTGCATACAAAAGACACTTTATGGCCTAGCACCGAAGTATTATACCTCTCTGACTCATACACTACACTCTCTATGCTCACGATTGATTCGACCAATGCATGGAATAGCGATCAGCTTCACACGGCGAACAGTTTCTTTCAGCTTATAGACTATGGCTTTAGGCCTATATTCTTATAATTTCATCAGCTGCAGCTGTAGAATTACACATAACTGCAACCAATCGGCACGCTCTCTTCTCGCTTTCTCTTTACAGTTTGGCAAACGTTTGAAAACTTTTTCAGCTACCAACCGTTTTGAAGTGAATTCAATTGAACGCAATAAATACCTGATTTATATACTAACAGTATAGAAGGCTTGCAGACAGATATACGGTTGGAAGGATGGTTAGATGAATGGATAGATGGATGGACGGACGGACGGAAAGGCAGACAGATAGATAGGCCTAGTGAGATTGAGAGACAGATAGCTCAAATGGTTCAGCACAATAGAATAGATACAGCGATAGACCTACCCAAAAATAGACAGACTGACAGAGAGACGGAAAACTGCAATAACCTGAAGACATAATTATCTGTCTGGAGGTTTGACACGAACAACCAAGTTTCATGCAGCGAGTAATCTAAGCGCCGAACATTTTTCGATTTGCCAAACATGCGATACTCGAACAAAGAAATGTTCGTGTCTTCGTTCTGCCTTGCGCTCAGATTACGACCAAACAACGCATGATGATTTTTCTGTATCACTGTAGATTATTTTTACTCTTTCTTTAATGTGTCTGTTATTTGAGCTCAGCTGATGGCGTCGTTTGCTTCTCTATCTTCTTCAAATTGCTTCTTTCCACCATCGCTCGATTCCTCATCACAGTCGACTAACCTTCTCGATGGTCATGTGATTACGAGTCGAGATTAAACATAATATCAAAGGAGAGTCGTGACTTGCTGTACTTGATGCTCGTGCAGCTCGCATAAACGTCTCTACAACCGAACGAGTCTTCGCTTCTGCCGCTGGTTCAACAACACAATATCGGTTCGACCTGCCAAGCATGCAGGCAGACATATGGAAGGACAGACAGACATATGGAAGGACAGACATACATATGGAAGGACAGACAGACATATGGAAGGACAGACAGACATATGGAAGGACAGACAGACATATGGAAGGACAGACAGACATATGAAAGGACAGACAGACATATGGAAGGACAGACAGACATATGGAAGGACAGGCAGACATATAGTAGGACAGACAGACAGACATACATACAGTTGGACACATAGACATATGGTAGGGTAGACAGGTATATGGTAGGACAAACAGACAGACATTGGAAGGACAGAGAGAGACAGAAAGACAGACACACAGATGCAGAGGAGAATGTGGCAGAGTGAGGCATGAGAGTGATAAAGAAAAAGTAATAGCCAGCGAGTGGCATAAAGAGACAGAGAGAGAGAGACACAGTGAGTCAGTGAACAGACCGACAGATCGATTGAGACGGACATGTAGACGTCACGAGAAGAAATATGAGGTTGAATGTGGACTTTATGTTGCTCGGGTGGCGACGCATCCGACCAACTTCGACGTCATTCCAGTTTAATATACAGCCGCATTTCTTCTCAGCCGAGGTCTTCAAATTTCTCCATCACTTTTCCATCCATCGCTTTCTTCGTCCATTTGCCTCCGTCTGTCTGTCTGTCTGTCTGTCTGTCTCTGTCTGCTTGCGTGTCTGTATTAATGCACCGTCGTTTCTTACTGCCACAGTCTCTGCTTGATTATTAGCTTTTTGGTTTCGTATCTGTTTACATGTCAGTCTCTGTGTACCTCTCTCTGTCTGTCTGTATATGTGTCCCTCTATGTCCCTCTGTGTCTGTCTGCGTCTTTCTTTGCTCCAGGTCATTTCTTGATTTTCAGAGACGACGATGTCACGAATGCGTCGGACGAGAAATTGATATTGCGCCAAGCAATAGCAGAATGCAACAACCGAAGATTATGAAGAAGAAGATGACGACGACGACGAGGAGGAGGGACTGGAGGAATAGGAGGTAGAGGATAAGAAGAAGGAACAAAAGAAGAAGATGAAGATACAGTAGGCGGAGGAACAGTAGGAAAACAGGACGGACAACGAAGAGAAATAGAGCAAGAAGGGATAGAAAGATGAGACAACAAGTATGGACTAAAGTAAGAGGATAACAAATTTGAGACGAAGGTGGAAAAAGACGAAGAAGAAGAAAAGGAGGAGGAATAGGATGATGAAAATGCCAAGAGTGAGTTGAAGAGGGAATGGAAAAGGAGGAGAAAGAGAGGAGAATGAGGAGACGGAGAAAGAGGAGGAAGAGAAAGAGGAGAATGGGAGGGGAGAAGAAGAAGAAGACGACGAAGAAGGGGAAAGAGAAGGAAGAAGAGGGGGAGACATGGAGGAAGGAGACGGAGGAGAAGAAAAGACGAAGGCATCATGAATAGTCGGTTGAGAATGGTAGGAAGTGGACAATGAGTAGCCTTGGAGTAGCCTTGGAGTAGGCGTTGGTTGAGGATGATGGAGGAAATCAGGAGGAATAGGAATATGAAGCCACCATGCGATGATGAGAAGGAAGAGGAGTAGGAGGAGAAGGAAGAGGAGTAGGAAGAGGAGGAAGAGGAGGATGAGGAGGAAGAGGAGGATGAGGATGAGGAGGAAGAAGAGGAGTGCGAAGAGGACGTGATGTGCACCGTTGATCATAGATCCAACTGATTAATTCTCTTTCCGCCTCCCTTAACGATTCACCCTCAGGTCCACGATTCAACGGAAAAAAAGGTTTTTCTCTCTCTTCTTGGTCTCTCACTCATCATATGACCCTTCCACCGCAAACTGCCTGCCCACTGCCTTTCAACAGCCGCCCACTGACCTCTAAATTTCACTGTACACATAATATTGACTATCACGGACTGACTTCAATTGCTGTCAACTGACCAACAACTGACCAGGAAACTAGGACCTTGGGTTAATGTCCAGACGAAGCACAGCCAATCAACTGCTTGCTGACTTAGACGTATTGTTGAAGTATTGTTGTCTGACTTAAGATGTATTGTTGAAGTATTGTTGTCTGACTTAAGATGTATTGTTGAAGTATTGTTGTCTGGTGTTCAGCTATTGTTACTCCATGCACGCACACGTTCTGCAAAGTTGTTACATCTGACAAAATGTCTAACCTTTGTACGTGGTCACTGGTCATGCAACGCCCTAAGCCTAAGGTTCTGGGATATGTCAGCTTCAGAGTTTCTTTATAAATTTAGTCACTTCAAGGTGCGTACAACAGTCTTCCATCACATATACAGGAGACAAAAAGCTTTATTGTGTCTTTACAAAACAATTAAAACTGTACTTTCTGTTGAACTTTAACGCTGAATGCTGACTGTTTGACGTCTAAAGCATCCCTAGAAATAGCTTGCTACCAACTATGCTATAAAAATTGTCGTAAATAATAAAAGTAAAGTAAAGTCCTATCCCGTTCCATGCGGAACACAGGGAGGCGCTCATCTCCTTTTCCATGGCCCTAAGCCAGCAATGGACGAATCCCAAGGTCCTGGACACGGGGCCAGTCTATCGCCGGACTTGCTGTTTACTTCCCAGCTTACGCCGGTACCAAATTATACTGCTTGGTGACAGAGGCACGTGTGCGTAAACAACCTGCAAAGGGTCGTTACCCGGAGTCGAACCCGCAGCCTCCCGCTTCGTGAGCGGACGCGTTACCGGTCTGCCACCAGGTGGCACTTGAGCATCATCGTCAGATTTTTCTTCTTCATTTTTTTTATCTCACCGTCATTGTGATAATCGATTATAGTCACCTTAATCATCATTGTAATCAATAACAGTTACTTTGAAGGAGAGTGTTGTTTCAATATGCACCTAAGAAGCTGCCATGGTCTCATAACGTTCTGAAGAATACAAGGTTGATCAATATTCTGTTGGTCCCTCAAAACACCGTCCTCTCGTGAAAAGAAGATCAGTGTCACTCAACTGCATGTTACAATAATGTGAAATGTTGAAGAGGATCACCTTATCATCGTTTCTATCCAATAACAAACGACGCTATAGCTGCTAGCCTATTACTAACACAATGCACTGAAACGACAAATACATCCATAATAAAGTCTAATAAAGTCTCAAACCAATCTATGCTAAAGAACTGTCACTGAAGAAACAGATTTACAGAAATCTGTTGATAAATGGGTGCGCATGTTATTCAGCCAAGTAAAAAATATCAGCAAAGGCACAAAAACACTATTGGCTTACATTGACCCAATCGAACACTCTTCCGTCACCAATATACAGGAGACAAAAAGCTTTTGTGCCTTTAGAAAACAGTTATACTGTACTTTCTGTCGAAAAAAACTTTTCCGTAAAAGTCGCCAATTTTCCGTCTGAAAAAACTGATGACTTTTTTAGTCACCCGGCCAAAATTTTCGTAAAAAGTCGCCAGTTTCCCGTCCGAAAAAACTGGTGACTTTTTAAACACGAATTACACCTAAACAGCCGCGTGTGCCTTATTTACTAGTTTATACCCATGTGCCCTGGTTTTTACCCGCATATACCCTGGTTTTCGGGAGGTGAGTATACGATGCCGTTTTTCCCGGAGGTGAGTAGGCTATACGCCGTATACCCGCATGTACCCGCGTATACCCTTGAGTACAGCCCTGCGTTATGAACCCCGCAACTCCACTGAATTCTCACTCTGCATTTTTAGCATCAAAGTGTGCCCATATAGTTTGCACTGCATGCGCTGCGGCGTATCTTTCCACCCTGTCTATAGACTGGCGAATAGACAGAAGTAGAAACGCCATGAATATTCGGTAGGTGGTGCGATCTTCTTTCATTCATTGTAGCCTATATACTCGAGATCCATATTTGCTCCGTTAACTGGCTCGCTTGGCTACATCGGAATTAACTTTATAAGTGGACGTTATGCCACGTCAGCTATATACAATTACATGTATTTCATATTAAATATTTAATCATATAATATGTCTGTAGTGAATCATTAGGTAATTGCTTACATGATTTTACATAGGGTCTATATATATTATAGGCTATATAATTATATGCAATCTTTATTTAGTGTTTATTGAATCAACGAAAAGATATACATGTAGGCCTAATGGATGACTATGATTAATAGCAAGTTAATTATTAATCGATCTGGTATACATTTAAAACTGTGTCACGTGACTCTTGTAAGTTTTCACACGATTCTTCGTTTCATGCTTTCACTTGGCTGTTGCCTATACACGAAGGAACAAAACAAATAGTTATTAGGTCTATGGCTCTTTCATCTATCTGCCTATTATAATAGCATAAATTATTTTTCATCTATCTGCCTATTATAATAGCATACATGAATTATTTATGACACCTTGAATGTCAAATTGTGAAACCATTACTGTGAATTGCAATGCTCGAGACAATAGGAAGCCATTGCGTTAATAACAGCGTATTTATAATCATTCAAACTTCTTGAGTTGCGGGAAAATACTTATTTCCAGATCACAAGATTCCAACTGGTTGAGAATACCGTGATTATTTGCTTCTTGGCCATCATAAAAGACTGCACTGGTTAAGCATTCTGTTAGGTCTACTACTATTTCTAACTTCCACTTCGTTCCTCATACTGGAATTAAAAATGGTCTGGCAAGACGCATCCAACTGTGTTCGATGCGGACACACGATGTGGATAAAGCCTCCATTCTCCCACCTTGCACTTTCCTTCGTGGGCAACATGTGCCTTACAGTGACGTAATTACAAAGTAAGATAAATTCAGGTAACGTAGATGATAGATCTAATGCCTGGTGATACAAGAGTCATAATAATAATTTCCATCAGTCAACAATACGATTGATAGACCGCAACCGGTTACAGTGTACAGCTATGCAATTGAAACGATTGACAAGAGAAAAAATCACAGAAGACTTAAATCTTAACTACTGACAGAACTAATAGCTGCCTACAAACTGTGCTTCAAAGCATTTTATCCTACGGGGGCTTCGGGAATCGAACTCAGCTCCACTGATCTCCATGCAAGTGTGTTATTCAAATCGCCACCGGTCACCCATTGTTTCATGGTACCAGGGTAGGGTACACATGGCCAATTACGGTCAAATTAAATTATGTAAGGTGAGCCTATAGTAAGGAAAAATAAAATACGTTGGCTTCGATTCGATAGCGACTTTGACTTTTGTAGTTTGCAAATCAGCTTGAAGGGATACATGTATACTGTTATGGAGACAAAACTTACCAGATAATTGTGTGTACTGAGATCGAAGAGAATGTAATGCAAATCTTCTAAAACTTCTCAGCGCCCACAAAAGCCACGTTAGAGAGACCAGCTTATTTACCGGCGCTATATCAATTCAAGTTTGCACTAGGTAGAGGCTAGAGCTGCCTTTTTCGTTCCGGTGCCAGGTCAAAATCCGGGAGGTCAATTCGAGGAGACAGCGTGGGGCTACGGTGGTTGTCGGTGATAGTGGTAGTTGGGTGATGGAAACTGATTGGAATCTGGATAGGATAGCTTGAAGAGTTCGGTTTTCAGTCGTGAATGTAAAGCAACAGAGGAGAGTGCAAGCGGATGAGAGATTGAATTTGGAGGGGAGATATAGAGTATCCGGGGGATAAACCATTCTGCCCCTATTATCATGCGTATGATTGAAAATTTTCTGCTGTAGGCTAATCAAAATTCAAAATGAGCCTAATTGTTTTAAGTGTCCTAAGCAATGTTCAGAGCAAGGTAACTCAAATTTAACTAGTGACATAAGCATTCTGAAGCGTTCTAACTGTTCTAAGTCGTCTAAACCACTGCAAACAAAATTATCTGGAAGGAATAAACATACCTGGTAGTGTCAGTGTTCAAAATAAAACAAATGAAAGTTCATTTGCAAAAATAAACACACGTGGAAGTGTCTTTTCAACTTCTCTTCATCTTGTGAGGGGATACGATTATATATTAATGGGAATACCCTATATAGGCTATATTTCGTTGCATCGTCTGTCAAAACGACGAAAAAAAATGATAGATGCCTAAATCCTTAAGAAGATGTCTAACGAGGTCACAATACTATCAATAGGTTAGATGAATGTAAATAATATTTACAGTCATTTCCCTATTGACATTATTGTGATGGTATATTATACCTGCAGCCTGCCGTGCACATGTTGCCGTACGTCGCACCTCAGTTCGGCAGACCGGCCAGTATATTATCCCAGCTATGCTCTTCAGGTTTTCTGGTCCCCTCTTCACAAGTGCCTTCATAGGCCATGGGGATTCCCATGTAAAACATTTCATGACTTCAACTAACAATCCTCACTTACGTCCATATTTTAAGATAACTCTAGATTGACAAATTGTCATTGCATCATACTATGAATTCCTACACAAACTTTTTCAATTTATATGTACTACTAGCGTACCCGGCCACGCGTTGTTGCGGCTGAAAAGAGCATCCAACCATCCCTCCCTACCCCTTCCACCTCCCATCCGAAATAATTTTATGGCAGCCTTGAGACCGCCCCTTTAAGCGGAGTTTGAGTCAAGAGCGGTTCTGAGCAGCAACTTTGAAATGCTCTATATAATTTTCATAATGAGTACAAGAGTAAATTAGTATTAGTGCTGTTTTCACAATAATTATAGATCACGCTCTGGTTGTTGTATTACCATTTGCTCCGACACTTTGACCAATCACTACCGACAAATGTTAAGTTTAAAATGCATTATCTATTATAGCTTGTATGCTATGGAAGCCCCCTGTCACCAATTCTATTTAACATCTATATTGAAGAAATTGTCAGAGAAACGTTAGATGAGCTGGAGGAGGGGATAAAAGTGGGTGGGAAAATGGTGAAAGCACTAAGATTTGCAGACGACCAGGCGATGTTGGCTGGCAGTCAGGAAGGCTTACAAAAGATGATGGACCGCTTAAATACGATATCGTTGAACTACGACATGAAAATAAACATAAAGAAAACAAAGGTGATGAAGATAAGTAAGAGAGGAGAGGAAACGGTAAATATCACATTAAATGGGGAGGAAATAGAACAGGTGAAGAAGTTCTGCTATCTGGGAAGTATGGTTACAGAGGATGCAAGGTGTCACGTAGAAATAAAAAGAATAGCTATGGGAAAAGATGCATTCTACAAAAGGGGGGAGCTACTCAGAGGAAGTCTAAACATGCATCTGAAGAAGAGAATGGTGAAGACATTGGTGTGGAGTGTTGTCCTGTACGGCTCGGAAACGTGGACAATGCGACAAGAGGACATAAAGCGACTGGAGGCCTTCGAGATGTGGATATGGCGAAGAATGGAGAGAATCAGCTGGGTTGAGCGAAAAACGAACGAGGAAATCTTACAATTGGTGGAAAAAAGAGAGCACTGATGGACACTATACGTGGGCGACAGAAGAAATGGATAGGACACATCTTAAGGAGCGACACCCTACTAAAAGACATCATTGAGGGAAGAATGGAGGGGAAAAGGATGCGAGGCAGACCAAGAACAATGCTGCTGGACTGGATGCTGTCAGAAGAGGGATACAGTGGACTGAAAAGAGAAGCTCAGGACGGAGAAAAATGGCGTCGTTGGACATACGAACCTGCCTGACGGCAGAGAACCTAAAGAAGAAAGAAGCTATGGAAGCGCACGCACCTGCATCCCAAGTGGCAAGCATTGATGTACGTCAGTGTGTCCGCTCCGCACACTGGAGCATAGTTGTTAGGGCAGAAAGGCCTACAACCTTTCACAGCTGTACACAGAATGTTCGACAATTATTGACAGTGCAACAAACAAACCAAATCTAAATCTGACCATAAATATAAATAAGTTCAACGCAAAACAGTATTTAAGTCTTACTTCCAACGATAATTTTTAAAGTTTAAGATAAATAACACCTACGAACGTACGAACGAAGGTCATGCACACAGGCGTAGCCTTTATCATGTAAATATAAGTAGGGTCTACCGGTAAGAGGGAAGTTAGAAATAAGCAATAATATAAGAAACATGGTGGCGTATATCCTCTAGGCACAAGGCGGAGCGTAACAAAGAGCCCATTCAAGGTTCTAGGGCCACTGAGAAAGAGCGCCGCTACATTATAGCAGTCCAAGAGCAGTCCTGTTACGATACAATAGGCCTACTCGTTTATTTAACCGTTTATGTAAGCTGACATAACGCAACTTATCTTCCAGATAATTTTTTAAGTGAAAGAAAAGTCGTTGTGAATGAAAGTCTGTGACTGACAGAAATAATACAGAAAAATAGATTATAGATTATAGAGAAACATAAACACTTTTGAGTCAATCTAACAGAACCACTACCTTGATTAGTTGATTAAACATGGTAGGCTAAGTGTTAACGTGAATAAATTGCAATAAAACGCAGACTTACGTTCAGCTACAATAATAGCCAATAGCAGTATAAAAGCGATTTCCATCTTCAAGTTTGCCATAGAAAAACTGGTCTTCGGTTTATGCAAGGTCCTTGAACAGTTCAAGCACGATTCAACTTTCTCTGCTGTCCGCTGCCGTTTATAGATATCCAACCAGGCTCATGCAAGCAATACAGCCTATAGCTCTGTATGCCTAATTATATGCAACAGATGTTGCGGTTATGCATGTAAGCTCTATAATTTATATGTATAGCCTATTCATATAAATATGTCTGTAAGGATATACATAGCCTACAAGTTAAAAATCATAGACACAGAAGAGTTCAAGACTCAATAATTATAAGCTGAAGTCGCGAATTGTCAGGAAGCCAATTACAGAAAGGAACACAAGAAAGCTTCGGCAAAGTTTGTAACATCTAAATGGATGGACGATCAGATTAATTTCAGGAAATGGTAAGACCGGTAGAGAAAATGCTGACATTAAAACTTCCAATAATTAAGATGGAAAATGGATTGCAAGACAATTGCCAGTATCCACAAGTAGGCCTTTTAGCAGGGCCGGATTAAGCAATGTGGAGGCCTGTTGGAAAATTTTTTGTGGGGCCCTGTCCGGAAAAATTTCGGGAAAATCATACCATTTCATCCGCCAAAAAAGTTTATGACCTTTTTTGGGTTTTTTTGTTTGTTTTTAGTCATCTGGCCAAAATTTTCGGGAAAACATACCATTTCATCCGCCAAAAAAGTTGATGACCTTTTTTTTAGTCATCTGGCAAAATTTTTTGGGAAAACATACCATTTCATCCGCCAAAAAAGTTGATGACCTTTTTTTTAGTCATCTGGCGAAATTTCGCGGAAATTAGTCGTTTCGTCGAAATTTCCTTTAAAATTTTTTATTCACATTTTGTGGGGCCCCCTAAAGTGTGGAAAGTGTGGGGCCCCTGTTCGGCCGAACATGTTGAACATGCCTAAATCCGGCCCTGCCTTTTAGACTTAGATCGTGTCTCTATCGGCAACCAATGCAGTTTTGGTGAAGCTAGACATTCATTTCCTCAAACTTAATTATATGGCTATACTGTAGGTTTATCGATTTTAAACAGTCCAGCTGCATTACGTAACCTGGACTGTTATTGCTCTACGTGGAAAATATTTAGGCCTGCACAAACTGGTGTAGCCCTCCTACATTGATGAATTCATTCAGATTATCTGGAAAGGTCTTCCTTTAGAGCTGTGCCTGCAACCTGGGACTCTACCATCCATGCGCTACTGAATCTGTGAGCGGCGCTATAAAAATGTTCGATTACAATTACAATTACCAAAATCATTCCTCACTAAGCTAAAACTGTTTTTGAGCGCATTAGAGTCGGGAGCGCCTCCGAGTAGCTTTTCGCGAAAAGTGCTATGTACGTTTTCGAACGAACGAACGAATGAATGAATGAATATACCTGATTTTTTGCGCGGCACAGAAAAAACTGCATTGGCATTGACTACATGCTGTTACGTTATGCTCTTAGACTTCTGTTATGCAGATATGAATGAAGGACTTTCGGTCGTTTTCATGTTCTCATAGCCATGCTGACTTTCGACGAAGAGTCATTGGGTGTGAGATGGACGGATGGAAGGACGGATGGATGGAATGGAAGGACGGAAGGACGGATGGACGGATGGATGGAAGGATGGATGGATGGATGGACGGATGGATGGATGGATGGACGGATGCACGGACGGATGGACGGAAGGATGGATGGATGGACGGACGGATGGACGGAAGGATGGATGGATGGACGAACGGATGGACTGAAGGACGGATGGATGGACGGACGGATGAATGGACGGATGGACGGAAGGACGGATGGACGGAAGGACGGACGGATGGATGGACGGACGGAAGAGCGGATGGATGGATGGAAGGACGGAAGGACGGATGGATGGATGGAAGGACGGAAGGACGGATGGACGGACGGATGGATGGACGGGCGGAAGGACGGATGGACGGACGGATGGATGGACGGGCGGACGGTCGGATGCACGGATAGGCAGACAGATGAACTATGCACGGATGAACGGATGGAGAGAGACTAATAACGTCTGGTTTAGCTAAACAAGAGTAAGTAGATCAGTGGTTTTCAACCTTTTTATAGTGGCGGAACCTTTCTCGAAGCACGCATTTGATCGCGGAACACTCGTGTTTCGCCCGTCCAGTATTTCAAGATATGCACAGCCTATCATACAGTTGTAACTTGTAAAACAATGTAATATTTTGATTAAATGTACGTTGCTTGCACTTCTGGTGCAGTCTATAATATCACATTACAAATACATACCTTAAAACACTAAAAGTATATAGCCCAGTGCACAAAACACTGTCAGAGAACAAGTGCATTTCTGCTCAATTTCGCCAACTATCCAATAGTATCCATTATGGATGGAATATTGAAAAATATTGAAAAAATGAAAATACGGTCTATTCTGGATCAATACTATGGACAAGTTGTGTTAAAGTAGGCCTATATCCTTCCTCAAGTTTTTTGGTGAAATTTTATGGTGCCTGGTTTAAATCATGGACGCATCGTAGCCTAGATATAAGACACATATCGATTCGTCTTCAGCATACAAAATTCATTTGGGGCTCAACCACCATGTGCGTTGTGAGTGACACGAAGAAATAGGGGGGGGAAGTTCCAATGGGCTTCAGCTTATTTGGAGAATTTTAGCTTCGTTTGCTGGTTACGTCGCTGCAACTGAAATAGTGCTGCTGTCACAACAATCACACATTTGCATGATTTTTGTTTCGCGCATCTTATGTGATTTTCCGAAAAACAAATAGCGAGTATAGTTGTAATAGGTCTGGCGAGTTAATGATTCTAAACTTTCTAAAGGCTTTCGTTTGCAAAAATTCGAATTATTATCCGTTAGGGCGCTAGACCAAACCCCTGGATAAGAAACTGAACCACTGTCTTTCAAAACGAACGACTGAAAAGATGAATAAATCAAAGAAATCATGGGTCTAGTGCTCAGCAATTTCTGTTTGTTCAGAACAGTCCAAATAGTTTAAAACCAACGATTAAAATGCTTTGTTTGTGATTGTCCGACTTGATTGATCAAAACGCACCGTACAGTATAGGCTAAGCAATCTATGCTTAAAAGCTAATAGATTCCCATATAATGCATGAGCCCTCCGAATAACAAGTAATGAGCTATAACGAAATAATTATACAAAAAACATTAGCATAATTATATAAAACAACAATGCATTTACGTAATAATGTTATTTTAAGCAAAAATGACTGAAAGCTGTGACAGAATCTATTCACTGTATGATATAGCCTATATCTTTGTGCTTTCAGTTGGCGACATAACATTTTCCATCAAACTGCCACGGAACGCCTGGCCGACGTCCGCGGAACCCAAGGGTCCCGCCATTCCCGCGGAATCCCCGTTGAAAATCACTGAAGTAGATGATATTGCTTCTATCTCAATGAATGCGCTTTTCATTGCATGATTGACACACAGCTGTTACAGAAAATCTATCAGGATATCAGAAGTGACATATATACAGGGTGGGCCAAAAAAAGTAATCCCCTACGATTTTTGGTCAGTATCTTGGCCAAAAATAGAAAATTTTCAAATCCAATTTCACGGACTTGAAGGTTATTCATATCTACGCACAATAGCCAAATTTCATCGCCATATGTGAAACAGAACAAAAGTTATATCACTTTTAGTGAGGCCACCCCCGTTTTTTGACGATTCAAAAAGGAAACTAAATTTGTTTAGGTTTTTTGCCAATATCTTGGCCAGAAGTAAGAATTTCTAAATGAAAT
>OX243827.1:6098618-6233618 GCA_945859605.1 Lumbricus rubellus
AGAAAGAGAGAGAGAGAGAGAGAGAGAGAGAGAGAGAGAGAGAGAGAGAGAGAGAGAGAGGAAGAGAGAGCGGTCCATGTGGAACGGAGCAGATCAGACACGGGTCAAGTAACGCAGCAATCGTTCCGGTTGATAAAGGTCAGCGTTCCAAGGAACGCATCTCATCTCCATTAACCGAGGAAAATGACACCGCCCTCCCTTCCCCCTCTCTCTCTCTCTTTCTGTGTGTGTCTCTCTCTCTCTCTCTCTCTCTCTCTCTCTCTCTATCTATCTTTCTATCTCTGTCTCTGTCTATGTCTCTGTCTATGTCTATGACTCTGTCCTTGCCGTGTCTGTCTCTCTCCCTCTCTCTTTCCGTCTTTCTCTTTCTGTTTGTCTGTTTGTTTGTATGTCTCTGTCTGTCTTTCCGGTTCTCCGTCTCTGTTTCCGTCTCTGTCTCTCTGTCTCTGTTTGCCTGTCTGTGTGCGTGTCTCTCTCTCTCTAAGCTGTGCCATGTCTCTTCATCTCTCTCTCTCTCTGAGACAGACACTGTCTCGTTCTCTGTAATTAGGCTACCCTCGTCCTCGCGCCCTGTCAGAAACGACACGCGTCAATATCTCGCTATTGTCTACAATATAATAGACGCCGATTATTTATTGCAAAAGGACAATAATATTTTTATGGATATGTTTTATTATCTTCTTGTCATTATTTTAATGTCTCAATATTATGATAGTCGATAATATACATGCTTAGCAACACATCAAACTTTGCCATGCATCAATAATATACATACATGTATACATAAATATCCTATATATTATATTGTCCATTTATAATACGCACATATTATCTGCAGCCTATGTATGAAGAGGGATACAGAGAACTGAAAGATGTGGCACAACAGCGGGAAACGTGGAGACATTGGACGTTTGGACCTGCCGCTTGGCAGAGAACGTAAAGAAGAAGAAGATATGCCCATCTATGTTCCAATTTCAAGTGAATTACATCGGCAATCATTGCGCTCTGCGGTCCATGGCGATGTGCAAGTGCCACTCTTTCGCATTTCAACTCAAGCCCATCATGCGTTTATTGTGTTTGCTGTCTTTTTGGAGCAGTCAGCCTCTGCAACTGCTCTTATGTACAGTTGCCTTTGACTCATGCCCAGCATAATTTGCTGTCTTGATTTGAAACACACTGTTGACTAATGTCTTAGATTGTCATAGGTAGAACGCCAGCTGATAACGCGCTATATTATTATGATATAAACTTTACAGTGTGTCTGTCTATGGTGAACAGACCTGGAAATCGACAGAATATAATTGGCCATCCATTATTAGTAGGCCTATAATAATAATTGTTTCGTTGAATGACAAATATATTCTAAAATTGAACGTCTTATCCTTAATCCACAAAAACTATCCTGTCGCTGAATGTACATCGTCGTCCAAGCAACCGAATCAACTGGCTGAAAATTTGAAGGATGATTTAATCTATTTTAAAACGTTACATGGCTTCATAATGAAATCCTCTTAGTTCTTACATCGTGATTTTGTTAGTAAATGCATTACTTCATGGTAAGATTATTTCACTTGGGGGGGGAGGAGATGTTCAAACACCTCTAACACCCCTAGTTACAGCCTTGATCATATGCCACTTTCGACCTGTTCTTACCTCTTCAACCTCCCAGCCTGCGCCGATAAGAACGTCATCTTACTTGTAGACCTATGCCATAGGGAAACCATACCAACATTTGGCTCATTAATACAAATCTGCAAGTGCATTTTTTACAGACATTGCCGTATTCGGAGTATAATGCCTATATCTTTGTCACTTTATTGGAAATATCATCTGCATGATGTTTCCATAATAAGAGTTTATCTGTAATAAACTCCAGGAATTTCAGTACTCAGTCGACCATTTTTTATAATTCTGTTTATCAATGTCACTAGTAACAGGATCGGTCTGGTTGCTTACAATCTCCTTCCTCCTCAGTCAGAAAGAATTTAGGTTCAAGTAGAGCCTGTTCGCTTTGAACCATCTAATCCGCCCTCCTCCCAAGTTCCTCATTCAGCCCTTTAGTCGGTTCAATAAGTGAGTTATCTGACCGAAACACATTTGTGTCGTTGGCGAGCATAATAAACTGCAATGCAGATGAGGAAAGATGGATATTGGTCAAAGCTAGCAGAAAAAGCAATGGACCCACACTGTTTATGTCAAGATATGAGATATGACGATGATTCTAGGACGTTTCATCCCAGGACGATTCATCCCCGGACGATTCATCCCGGACGGTTCATCCAGTGGACGGTTCATCCCAGGACGGTTCATCCAGTGGACGGTTCATCCCAGGACGGTTCATCCCCGGACGGTTCATCCCAGACAATTAATAGAGAGAATAATATGATACATTAGTCGAACCTCAAGTACATGTAGGTCCCGATAAAATATTTTACCATGCAAATGGTATTTTATCCCTGGCTTATCCCTCTAGAAAGCACTAGCCCCACACATAGGCTTACTTGTTTTTATATGATATCTATTTTACTCCTAGTTTTTTGTAAATTTTTATCTAGATTTTATTGCATGTTTTATAGGTTTAGGTTTTCTTATATGATCTCTATTTTATTCAAAATATATGAAACTCGTTATCGGCCTATCTATTTAATCGCAGGTTCTACAGGCTTGTGTGTTCTTTTTTATGATAATATGATTTAACTGCATGTTATATAGGCTTATGTGTTCTTATATGATATCTATTTTATTCCAAGTATTTTTTAACTTTTTAGATCTATTAGATTGATATTATAGTACCCTAGGCTTGTGTGTTCTTTTATGATATTTAATTACTGACGAGATTCATTCTGTTATATAGCTTATGTGCTCTTATATGAAAGCTATTTTACTGCAAGTGTTTTTTACTTTTTATGTCTATTACACTGCAAATTTTATAGGATTAAATTGCTTAAATTTCCGTCCATTGGGATGAAACGTCCTGGGATGAAACGTCCTAGGATGAAACGTCCATTGGGATGAAACGTCCGAGGATGAAACGGCCTGGGATGAAACGTCCCCTGGATGAAACGTCCTGGGATGAAACGTCCACTGGATGAATCGTCCGGGATGAACCGTCCGGGGATGAATCGTCCGAGGATGAAACGTCCGGATACCATGACGATTGTAGAAACACATCGCCTTATGCTTTTAAATAGTTTTTATAATCCAATCCAACAACTTTCCTTATTCCGTAGTGTTCCAGATCTTTTAGTAGAACTTGGGGTTCGCCGTTTCATAAATCTTAGATTAATCGCCGAAGACACAGACGAAAAAATCGCTTTTATCTAGGGCTTTCGATATCTTATCGTACATACCCAAGAATGACATTAAGCTTATTATTATTTGGAAAGATTTGCTTGAAAATCAAAATGGAAGCGAAACAAATACAGGGAAATTGCGACTGAAACGATAAGTAGAAATTAGAGATAAATTATAGATATAGTCTATACAGAGAAATGCGGTATAGAGAAGATTATTTCATGTATTAAGAGTGAAAGAGACAATTACAGATAAAAGCAGAAAAGCATGTGAGTGGCGACAGATGGAAATACAAAATAGAGAGGAAAGAGAAAGTGAGAGAAAAGAACCATTTGCATCATTTTCGATCTTTCTTCATCGTTTTTTCTGATTTTGCATCTCACTGAATATGGCTGTGTTTCGTCTACGCAAGTGTGCGGCTGTGTGCGTGTGTGTATGCCTATAGGCCCTATATATGCTTCTCTGACTTCTGTTCATATCAATGTTATACCGCAAATTAATGTCGTTGTCCTGTGTTTTCGGTTGAGTTAACAATTCTCGATCGTGTTACTTTCATTCACTGACACCAGCGATGTGTGTGTGGTGTATGTGTGTGGTGTATGTGTGTGGTGTATGTGTGTGGTGTATGTGTGTGGTGTATGTGTGTGGTGTATGTGTGTGGTGTATGTGTGTGTGGTGTATGTGTGTGTGGTGTATGTGTGTGGTGTATGTGTGTCGCGGCCGTCTCTCGCCTTGTGCTTAAGATCGCGCCACGAGGTTCGAATTCCACGAAAAGAAGAGGTTTTGTACGTTTATTAACTATGCATAAAAGACGGTTATTATAAGAAATCAATAATCAGTCCTCCGGCCACTCTCGCTCTTAGTTGAGCTGTCCTCGTTCATTGAATCTCCGACGATGTTAAGTGTCTGTCATCACACAGAGAGCGCCCCGACTGTAGGTGGCGCTGCGATTATATACCCCAGCGTGGTGGGGTAGCACCCTCGGTCCGATTCGTTACGGAGCACAGTTAAAAGGCTGATTGCCCCCTTTGAAGCCGATCGGGCGGACCGCTGGGTCCGTGGCGGCCGACTTCGAAGGTCGGCCAAATGTTCCCCTTCCCCGATTGTAGACCCCCGTCGAATCCGCTGGGTACCCCTATCTTCGGGGTCGTCGGCGTTCTCGCAGCAGGTGTCGTACTTTGAAGTCGCCAAAGTCGTTTGGTCGATAACGGCATCGACGACGACCAGATGTCGCGGCTGGTCTTGTGAAGGCGACCGCGACATTACCTCCCCTCGCAAGATAATGACGCATATCCGAGATCATCGTCATTAATCGGTCCTCAGCATCGTTGATCATGTTGAGGAAAACACAAACAGAAGAAACGTTTTGTAAGTTACATGTTATTTACAAGCGTACGAGGTTCGACCCTCGTTGTGACTGGTTCACCTTCTAACTCCTCATTCATATCCGGGACAGGAAATCAGCTGCGATATTCCGATGCCGGTCAACAAAATCCTAAGGAGTGGCGTTTGACATGGGTTTATTCGATGGCCAGTCGAAAGGTCGTTCTAACCATTTTGTGTCTCTTGAGAACACATAGGTTACTACGGGACTGACAATGTAAATATTAAATGGTTGGATAATCCGCAGCTCCACCATTTCATGAATAGGACGTTTCACTTCCGGAGTTAAGAAGTTAGGAATGTCAGCATCCTGATTTTCTCCTTCTTTCTGGCCTAATTCTTCCTCATCTCCAATTTCTAATGATCGTTTCTGAGCGATAAGGTTGCTAATCAACTCATCTGTTTGCTCCTTTGCTTCGGCTATTGTGTGAGCGTGTGTTTCTCCCTCTGGTCGGTTGGTTACGTGTATGCCTGCCTCCGTTCTTCCAACGGATAGCACGTTGTACTTGGAGACTTCACTTAACAGATTAGCCACGGTTGGGGTGATTATGACTGCCTCTTTGAGAATAGGAACCACTGCGCACCGCACTCGCATGGCGGGGGCGATGTTTACGATCCCGTCTTCCTTATCGACCTCCGGCTTCATGCGCTCCCTAACGACGTCCACCCTACCAGTCCCACCTTGTATGCCTGAGAGTCCTACTCGTTTATGGACAGGCAGATCTAGGTGTTGCATTAATGAGCTGTTAATACAGCACAATTCCGCGCCTCCATCCAGGAACGCCTGCTGGTTAGGCAAACCGTCACTCTGTACATCTAGATAGGATCGCACATGAAATTCGTCTATGTCTATGAATGGTTTGTCTGTCTCTTCGTCGTTGTCATTTATTTCTCCTTTCCCTGCCTCTGGATGAAAGCTATGCTCCGCGTCTATCTGATCAATGACGTCCTCTTGCTGGTTGCCTGTCTCCCGACGGGTGCTATAGAATATTCTGTTCTGACTATTCTCATCGACGTCAACCGCGCATGCGCTGACTCGTGCCTGTTTCTCTTTGTCTCTCGCTTTCTTGCCTTCCTCTCTCGCGATTCTCTCCTCGTATCTTTTTTCTCTCGCAATGTCCTCTTCTTCGTATATAAACTTTCTTACTTCAAATTCAAATCTCTGTCTCTGCAGATCGCACTCCGTCTTAATCGTTGTGGATCTGGGTGATGGTCCTTCTGGAACTTCTGCTGTCATCGAATCCACTTTATACCACCCCGCTACCATATGTGCCAATTTTTCCATCAGCTCCGGCTTGCTCATTTCCAATACAGCTCTATCCAGTTTACACTTAAGAATGCATAGCTTTAACCGATCCGTTGACATCTTCTTCATGGCTGCCTGTTGACTAGGCGTTAACACATCCATGATGACAGAAGGAAAGGGGTGTATTCAAATAAAAGTAGGTAGATTGGACTTCAACCAGACAGTTGCTCAGAAAACACAAAATATCAGTTATCGATCAAAATCGATCTCCTTGGCGATCAACCGTGACAGACAAGAAATGATGCGCTTCAACAAAAAAGGGTAGATAGAGTGGACTTCAACCAGACAGTCACTCAGAAAATACAAATCTCCAGCTATACATCAAAATCAATCTCATTGGCGATCAACCGTGATAGTCACTTAAGAATGCAAAGTCAAAGGTTAAGACAGCACCAATAGAGAACAATTCTCGCGTACACCCAGACAGTTATTCAGAAGCACAAAATCACAAGTTCAATCGAAATCAACAGAAAACAGTTTCCTCGCAGCCAATCCTGCCCCGCGATTGACACACCTGACCAATCAATTGAACACAGCCAACGAACGAAGGTCTTACCTGTGCCTGCTTCGATGCTGGATCCTCGGGTCCTCTGCTGCTAAGGTTCCGGTTGATTGGTTGCTCCGTCGGCTACTCCCGCTTGACCGGCTGATCGTTCCGTCCTGGATCCCTTGGTCCCTGATGACGTGCGTGTTGATCACCGCGTCCGTCGGTTGTTCCTCCGCTTGACCGGCTGATCGTTCCGTCCTGGATCCCTTGGTCCCTGATGACGTGCGTATTGATCACCGCGTCCGTCGGTTGTTCCTCCGCTTGACCGGCTGATCGTTCCGTCCTGGATCCCTTGGTCCCTGATGACGTGCGTGTTGATCACCGCGTCCGTTGGTTGTTCCTCCGATTGACCGGCTGATCGTTCCGTCCTGGATGTCTTGGTCCCTGATGACGTGCGTATTGATCACCGCGTCCGTCGGTTGTTCCTCTGGTCCGTCCTATTCGCCCGTGTCAGAGTCCTCTTCTTCTTCGTTCCACCGTTGCCACCAGAATGTCGCGGCCGTCTCTCGCCTTGTGCTTAAGATCGCGCCACGAGGTTCGAATTCCACGAAAAGAAGAGGTTTTGTACGTTTATTAACTATGCATAAAAGACGGTTATTATAAGAAATCAATAATCAGTCCTCCGGCCACTCTCGCTCTTAGTTGAGCTGTCCTCGTTCATTGAATCTCCGACGATGTTAAGTGTCTGTCATCACACAGAGAGCGCCCCGACTGTAGGTGGCGCTGCGATTATATACCCCAGCGTGGTGGGGTAGCACCCTCGGTCCGATTCGTTACGGAGCACAGTTAAAAGGCTGATTGCCCCCTTTGAAGCCGATCGGGCGGACCGCTGGGTCCGTGGCGGCCGACTTCGAAGGTCGGCCAAATGTTCCCCTTCCCCGATTGTAGACCCCCGTCGAATCCGCTGGGTACCCCTATCTTCGGGGTCGTCGGCGTTCTCGCAGCAGGTGTCGTACTTTGAAGTCGCCAAAGTCGTTTGGTCGATAACGGCATCGACGACGACCAGATGTCGCGGATGGTCTTGTGAAGGCGACCGCGACAATGTGTGTGTGGTGTATGTGTGTGTGGTGTATGTGTGTGGTGTATGTGTGTGGTGTATGTGTGTGGTGTATGTTAGCCGCCTGCAGCGGAGATGCGGCGCTCAACTAACTTAGCGGAGGACGACAACAGATCTTTTGTCGTCCCAATCACGACCAACCGAATCCAATCAGGACCAGAGCGTAGTAGGATAATATTTGCATTCGCTTCTATTAGGTCACATACAGTGCGGCAGTTTTTTCTGCATGTTTGATTCGAAGCACTGCCTCCTCACAATATTCTACCGTATGTATAGATTGATATACCGGTAGCTCCTTTCACAGAGGCGCTATGTCCTATATGTGCACAACTCAAATACTGCATGACGCTGACTCCCAGCGGAATTGCTGATGGCTTAAAAGCATAGCATTCTCACACGACGCGAAAAAACGCACGCACTCAGATTGACGCGGAATAAGAGAGAGAGAGAGAGAGACACACACACACACACACACAGATCCACGCGGATTGAGAGAGAAACGCAAGGGGAGCGACTGATAAAAAGTGACGAAGAAAAATGGGAAAGCACGATGCAGAAAGACGCATTAATAATATCGTACAGAAAAAAGAGTTTGAGAAGTGGGATATGAAGAGATATATAAAGACATAGATAGACAGATATGATACAGATACAGATAGAGAAATAAAAATACGACGTGGATATACAGACATAAAGATAGAAGTGAGAGAAGTCTCAGAAGTGACGATTATACATGTATTTATGAATACCACCATTGCAGATTTTCTGCAGTTTTGAAATCTTTTCAATTTTCAGGCGAAACTTATTTCTGCCGTGAGATTCTTTTCTCACTTTGCGTTCGCTTTGTCCAGCGTTCCCATGCAACGTCGATATTTCCCAAAGAGGCTTCATATTCTCAATGAAAATTTCTCAGTTTCACTTTGTGTATCATTAGTATCATAATAATCATTGTTAGCCTATCATTAGTATCATTAGTGTTCTAGTGCAAAGAAATTTGTTAAAAACAATAAAGCAGAAGTTTTAAAAAATAGGTGTAAAATTTCCAGGGGTAAGTGCCCCTCTTCCCCTATAGGAAAGGCCTATATTCATATAGGCTATATTATTCGGGCGCCAATGATTGCGATTCATACATGTACATAGAATAATTATTGAAGCAACAGCGTCTCCTGTATACTTCATTTCTATTCTTCTCTGTATTCTTTTCATTTTCAAAATGATCGTCCAATTATTGTCCTTCCTGTCTTTCGCTGCTGCCATCTCCAGGATTGAGCAATTATGGAATTGGTTTGTTGTCTCAGTAGTTCTCATAACGTACTTTGGCCTCTTTGTCTTTTTGGGTGTCTCTCTCTGTTCTTTTGAAAGGCAATTGGTTAACTTTTTCTCTTGGTTGAACGTCGGGTCAAATGTTCGACTGATTCTGTCGATCTGTGTCGATATGTTCTTCAGTTCTGTTTCGCTTCTAGTCATTGGTGACGTCAATGTCGTCACCAATCGGAGTGTTTTCACCAACCGTTCATTTAATTTCAGTTTTTTGAGTTAAGATTTGCTTAGACTGAATGTCACTGCTGCAACCAATGCTATAAATTATAAGCTTAAATATAGATTGTAAGCTTAGTTAAACAGATGAGCAGATGTGTGACACCTGTGTTTGTCTGTCTATATCTTTTTTTTAAATCTAACTTATCGATGATTTTTCATATATTTCTTGTACAATTTTTAATTCAGTTCCTTTAACATATTATTTGCATCATCTGTTCATTAGGCCTATAATTATTTGCTCAAGTTGCTCATGAATCAACGTATTACTCATCTAATGTCAATTCCTTGATGAACATATAAATGATATAATGTTAAGGAGCGTCGCATTACATTTCCTTTTGGCATAGTTTGTCGTGAGCAATGAATGATGTGCAAGTTAGATGTCGATCTTTTCAGAGCGAAAGATTTTAGCCGGATCTCCGATTAGTTCCGTAACTAGGTCTATGCAAGTTTTTTGCTGTTAGGACAATCAGTGCTGAAGCCTAAAGTTATCTCTTCCATTCGCTCTCCATAGAAAGCCTTAACATAATAATTATAATTATAAGAAGTAGGCCCTATATTGAACGTCGCATCACTATATGAGAAAACGCGTTTGACAAAAACTGTCCAAGTATATGCTATCCGCAACTCATTGACATGCAAATGCTCACCTTCTGAAAATCATTCCAATCACGAGTTCTTTGATGACTGCCGATATATTTCTTCGGATTTCTTCTTTGATATTAAGATTACGACGTTACAGAAATCAAGAAGTCAAGATCAGCATATGGCCATGCTGCATGGACTTCACAAGATAGATGAAAGATATGTCTCTGATCTCTGAT
The DNA here is from genome assembly GCA_945859605.1 of Lumbricus rubellus. Lineage (NCBI taxonomy): Eukaryota > Metazoa > Annelida > Clitellata > Crassiclitellata > Lumbricidae > Lumbricus > Lumbricus rubellus. The sequence goes on from OX243827.1 coordinate 6,108,569, forward strand.
CATCATGCGATGCATGGAGATGCCGGGATCTGACACGAGCTGTGTCTATGACTATACACAGTCTCATCATTGACATACTAGATTTCATGTCGCCCGATCAAGGGGAGGAAGAGTGCTAATCAACACAAAACTGATCTCAGCACCTTAGGGCAAATACTTTTCAGAGCAATTGCTAACGCAGTTCTGCGAGAGCTTGATGAGGTTTCCCTCACGATGGTTTTGTGGGGCGCGGTGGTGTAGTGGGGGCGTCGTTGCCTTGGAGCCGGAAGGTCCGAGGTTCGAATCCACCTGACCGCGTAAGGACCTTGGGCAAGTCCTTCACTCACAATTGCTCAGCGCTTCGGCGTGAAACTCCGATGCAGTGTCCGCTCTGCATCGGGAGCGCCTCTGAGTAGAGAGCTTGAAGGGGCGCTATAACAAGTGCACATACAAACAAACAAACAAACAAAAGCTGTAGCTTGGACAGTTTACAAATCAATAATCAGCTCTCTTCTTCATCTTCGCCTGAATGATTCCTTGACATCTGTTCTGCGTAATTATGCAGTTGCTTGTCTTGCTTTTCAGCTTCCACCAATGTCTCCAGTCGCAGGTTCAATGTCTTTCAAAAAGGATCCTAAAAGTCATCCTTCATAGCAAGAGTTGCAGCTGTCCTTGCATACTAAAGACACTTTATGGTCTAGCACCGAAGTATACCTCTCTGACTCATACACTCTCTATACTCACGATTGATTGATTCCACCAATGCATGGAACAGCGACCAGCTTCACAAGATGAAGAGTCTCATCGTATTATTATAAACTATGGCTTTATTTGCTTCACAAACGTTGTTCTACAGCAGCTGTAGAATTGCATGTAACTTCAAACAATCAGCAGGCTCTCTTCTCGCTCTCTCTTTACAGTTAGGCAAACGTTTGAAGACTTTTTTCAGCTACCAACCGTTTTGAAGTGAATTCAATTTAACACAATAAATACCTGATTTTATACTAGCAGTAGGCTACAAGGCTTGCAGACAGATAGACGGTTGGAACGATGGTTAGATGAATGGATAGATGGATGGACAGACGGACGGAAAGGCATACAGATAGATAGGCCTAGTGAGATTGAGAGACAGATAGCTCAAATGGTTTAGCACAATAGAATAGATACAGCGATAGACCTACCCAAAAATAGACAGACTGACAGAGAGACGGAAAACTGCAATAACCTGAAGACATAATTATCTGTCTGGAGGTTTGACACGAACGACCAAGTTTCATGCAGCGAGTAATCTAAGCGCCGAACATTTTTCGATTTGCCAAACATGCGATACTCGAACAAAGAAATGTTCGTGTTCTTCGTTCTGCCTTGCGCTCAGATTACGACCAAACAACGTATGATGATTTTCTTTTGTATCACTGTAGATTATTTTTATTCTTTCTTTAATGTGTCTGTTATATTTTGAGCTCAGCTGATGGCGTCGTTTGCTTCTCAATATCTTCTTCAAATTGCTTCTATCCACCATCCATGGCTCGGTTGCTCATCACAGTCGACTAACCTTCTCGATGGTCATCTGATTACGTATCAAAGATTAAACATATCAAAGGAGAGTCGTGACTTGCTGTACTTGATGCTCGTGTAGCTCGCATAAACGTCTCTACAACCAAACGAGTCTTGGTTCAACAACAAAAGATATCGGTTCGACCTGCCAAGCATGCAGACAGACATATGGAAGGACAGACAGACATATGGAAGGACAGACAGACATATGGAAGGGCAGACAGACATATGAAAGGACAGACAAACATATGGAAGGACAAACAGACATATGGAAGGACAGGCAGACATATGGAAGGACAGACAGACATATGGAAGGACAGGCAGACATATGGAAGGACAAACAGACATATGGAAGGGAAGGCAGACATATGGAAGGACAGACAGACATATGGAAGGACAGACAGACATATGGAAGGACAAACAGACATATGGAAGGACAGGCAGACGTATGGAAGGACAGACAGACATGTGCAGGAGCAGACAGACTGACATATGGAAGGACAGACAGAAAGATAGACATGTGGTAGGACAGACATATGGAAGGACACAGACATAATTATGGTCGGGTAGACAGACACATAGTAGGACAAACAGACATTGGAAGGACAGAGAGACAGAAAGACAGACACACAGAGGAGAATGTGGCAGAGTGAGGCATGAGAGTGATAAAGAAAAAGTAATAGCCAGCGAGTGGCATAAAGAGACAGAGAGACGCAGTGAGTCAGTGAACAGACCGAGAGATAGATTGAGACGGACATGTAGACGCACACTGAGAAGAAATATGAGGTTGAATGTGGACTTTATGTTGCTCGGGTGGCGACGCTTCCGACCAACTTCGACGTCATTCCAGTTTAATATACAGCCACATTTTTCAGCCGAGGTCTTCATATTTCTCCATCACTTTTCCATCCATCGCTTTCTTCGTCCATTTGCCTCCGTCTGTCCGTCTGTCTGTCTCTGTCTATCTGTCTGACTGCGTGTCTGTCTGCCTGCGTGTCTGTCTGTCTGTCTTTGTCTGTCTGCGCGTTTGTATTAATGCGCCGTCGTTTCTTACTGCCACAGTCTCTGCTTGCTTATTAGCTTTTTGGTTTTCGTATCTGTTCACGTGTCAGTCCGTGTAACTATGTCTGTCTGTCTCAGTGTAACTCTGTCTGTCTGTGTCTGTGTCTCTCTGTGTCTCTCTGTGTCTGTCTGAGTCTTTCTTTGCTCCAGGTCATTTCTTGATTTTCAGAGACGACGATGTCACGAATGCGTCGGACGAGAAATTGATATTGCGCCAAGCAATAGCAGAATGCAATAACCGAGGATTATGAAGAAGAAGATGACGACGACGACGACGACGAGGAGGAGGGACTGGAGGAACAGGAAGAAGAGAAGAAGAAGGAACAAAGAAGAAAATGAAGAAACAGTAGGCGGAGGAACAGTCGGAAAACAGGACGGACAACGAAGAGAAATAGAGCAAGGAGGAGGAATAGGAGGATGAGACAACAAGTATGGACTAAAGTCAGAGGATACGAAATCTGAGACGAAGGTGGAAGAAGAAGAGGAGGAGGATGAATAGGATGATGAAAATGGCAAGAGTGAGTCGAAGAGGGAAAGAAAAAGTAGGAGAAAGAGAGGAGAATGAGGAGATGGAGTGAGAGGAGGAGGAAGAGAAAAAGGGGAATGGGAGGTGGAGGAGGAGAAGAAGAAGGGGAAATAGAAAGAATAAGAAGAGGGGAAGACATGGAGGAAAGAAGACGGAGGAGAAGAAAGGACGAAGGCGTCATGAATAGTCGGTTGAGAATAGTAAGAAGTGGACAATGAGTAGCCTTGGAGTATAGGCGTTGGTTGAGGATGATGGAGGAAATGAGGAGGAATAGGAAGATGAAACCACCATGCGCTGATGAGAAGGCAGAATAGGAGGAGGAGGAGGAGGAGGAAGAAGAAGAAGAGGATGAGGATGAGGAGGAAGAGGAGGAAGAGGATGATGAGAAGGATGAGGATAAGGAGGATGAGGAGTAGGAGGAGGAGGACGTGATGTGCACCGTTGATCATAGATCCAACTGATTAATTCTCTTTCCGCCTCCCTTAACGATTCACCGTCAGGTCCACGATTCAACGAAAAAAGGTTTTTCTCTCTCTCTTCGTGGTCTCTCACTCATCATATGACCCCTACACCGCAAACTGCCTGCTCACTGCCTTTCAACAGCCGCCCACTGACCTCTAAATTTCACTGTACACACATAATGACCATCACGAACTGACTTCAATTGCTGTCAACTGACCAACATCTGACCAACAACTGACCAGAAAACTAGGACCTTGGGTAAATGTCCAGACGAAGCACAGCCAATCAACTACTTGCTGACTTAGATGTATTATTGTTGAAGTATTGTTGTCTGGTATTGTAAAGCTATTGTTACTCCATGCACGCACACGTTCTGCAAAGTTGTTACATCTGACATTTTTATGTAACCTTTGTACGTGGTCAGGCAACGACCTAAGGTTCTGGGATATATCAGCTTCAGAGATTCTTTAGAAATTTAGCCAATGCAAGGCACACACAGCAGTCTTCCATCTCATAATACAGGAGACAAAAAGCTTTCGTATCTTTACAAAACAATCAAAACTGCACTAAGTGCAGTTTTGATTGTTTTGTAAAGATACGAAAAGGTTCAGCAAAAAGTCTTTTTGCTGAACTCTAACGCTGAATACTGACTGTTTGACAGTGCGTGTAAAGCATCCCAGAAAATTTGGAAATATAGCTTGCAACCAATGATGCTATAAAATTTGTCGTAAATAATAATAAATAATAATAACAATAATAATAATTTTCTCATCTCCGGATATTGTTTTGAACACCGAGGGATCATAAATACCTCGGGTAAAAATAATCACAGTAGTGATTAATTATTATTAATAATAATAATGACGATGATGATAATAATAATAATGACCATGATGATAATAATAATAATGAATGAAGATGATGATTACGAAAATGATGATGTAAAAGTTACATCACCATCATAAGCGTCAATATCTTTTTCATTGTTATCACAATCCAATCATGATCATTATGTCATTCATCTCCTCTTTGACATGTTCAGCTGTTCACCTATCGCAGTCGTCTTCATCATTTTCGTAATCATTATCTTCATTCATCACTATCACCTTCAACAGTATCATCAGCAGTAGCATCGTCATCAAAACTTTTTTCAAAAACATCGTCACCTTGAACATCATCGTCAGATTTTTCTTCTTCATTTTTTTATATCATCATCATCGTGATAATCGATATAGTCACCTTAATCATCATTGTAATCACCAACTTTGAAGGAAAGTGTTGTTTTTTCAATATGCACCTAAGCTGCCATGGTCTCATAACATTCTCAAGAATACAACGTTGATCAATATTCTGTGGGTCCCTCAAAGCACCATCCTCACATTAAAAGAAGATCAGTGTCAATCAACTACAGTGACAATTATTATAATGTGAAATGTTGAAGAGGATCAAGTTATCATCGTTTCTATCCAATAACAAACGCCGCTATATAAGCTTATAGCTTTAGCCTATTGCTAACACGATGCACTAAAACGACAAATACATCCATAAAGTCTCAAGCCAATCTATGCTAAAGAACTGTCACTGAAAAAGCAGATTTACAGAAGGCAGGCTGTTGACAAAATTTGTCAAGAGCCATTTAATGGGTGCGCATGTTATTCAGCCAAGTAAAAAATATATCAGCAAAGGCACAAAAACACTATAAGCTTAGGCTTACATTGACCCAATCGAACACTCTTCCATCACATAATTATACAGGAGACAAAAAGCTTTTCTGTCTTTAGAAAACAGTTAAAACTGTACTTTCTGTCGAATTTTTTCCCCGTAAAAGTCACGAATTTTCCGTCTGAAAAAAACTGATGACTTTTTTTAGTCATCCGGTCAAAATTTTCGTAAAAGTCGCCAATTTCCCGTTCGAAAAACCTGATGACCTTTTTTAAGTCACCCGCCCAAAAGTTTCGTAAAAAGTCGCCAACTTCCCGTCCGAAAAAACTAATGACCTTTTTTTTACCCGAATTACACCTAAACAGCTGCGTGTGCCTAATTTACTAGCTTATACCCGTGTACCCTGGTTTTGACCCGCGTATAGGCCTACCCTGGTTTTCGGGAGGTGAGTATACGATGCCGTTTTCCCCGGAGGTGAGAATACGCCGTATACCCGCGTACACCCGCGTAGGCCTATACCCTTGAGTACAGCTCTGCGGTACCGTATGAACCCCGCAACTCCACTGAATTCTCACTCTGCATCTTTGGCATCAAAGTATGCCCATATATTTTGCACTGCATGCGCTGCGATGTATTCGCCAGTCTATTGACACCCTGTGGCGAATAGACAGAAGTAGAAACGCCGTAAATATTCGGTAGGTGGTGAGATCTTCTTTTACTCACTGGAGCCTATACATACTCGAGATACATAATTACTTGCTCCGTTGTCGTGCGGACTATTTACAGCTTTGGTCTTCATAACTGATTCATTAATAACGGGCGAAACACTAGACAGACGACCCTTCATACCAAGGCCATAGTCAGGATTTGATTTAGGGGGTGTTTCGTCGGTGGAAAACTTCTGATGACCTTTTTAAGTAATCGGAAACGGCTTTCTTACCATTTCTCGCCTAATTTCATGCTTTTTTCATTTTGTGCTAGTGAATGCATTCTATTATTTTGTAGGCTACATTTTTAATTTCGGGGGTTTTTCGTGGTTTTTTTCATGGTTCTGTTCACAGAAAGCAACGAGGTTCACTTTACTTAGGCTTATAAACTTGAAGAATCATTACCACTCTATTTCGTTCCTGATATAAACATAGTTGGTGAAGGCTCTCCAATTAAATATAAAGCCAAATGATTCATTCGTTCATTTATATAGCATCACTTCAAGGAAATTATTCAGAGGTGCTCCCTACTCCAGCATGTAAAAAAGACAGTGAAAAGGCTTAGCTACAGTATTGCGTTACTAACAGCGTAATAACCATTCGAACTTTTTGAGCCCTCCTAACCCTCGCTAATAGTAAGGTTTTATGATGATCATTCATTGGTACTTTTTATATGCACAAAGTCAGCTACACGAAGCCAGTTTTAGGAATTACCTTTATAAGTGTGGACGTTATGCTACCTATATCCAATTACATGTATTTCATATTCAATATTATATGTCTGTAGTGAAATATTAGGTAATTGCTTAGGCCTACATGATTTTACATAATATGCAATCTTTATTTAGTGTGTATTGAATCAACGAAAAGATATAATGGATGACTATGATTAATAGCAAGTTAATTATTAATCGATATGTTATAGATTAGCTGTGTTACACGAGTCTTGTACTTCACACGGATCTTTGTTTCATGCGTTCACTTGGCTGTTGCCTGCACGAAGGAACAAAACAAAACAATTAGGTGCCTAGTAGATATACGGCTCTTTCATCTATCTGCCTATTATAATAGAGAGAGAGAGAGAGAGAGAGAGAGAGAGAAAGAGAGAGAGAAAAAGAGAGAGAGGTCCAGAAGAAATAAAGTAGGGATTTTTTCACAGTAGCTGCACTTTTACTAATATTATAAGCTAACACAGCCAGCAGAAGTTATTATAGGTCTACTAACACTGGTTTTAACCAGTTGGATGCAAGGCTATCCTCACAGTAGGTCTAAGTAAAGGAGGTCAGTATAAATCGTGAAGACAGACGGACCTGCAACGGGTTTGACATGGGGTCGAGTGAACTTCGAGTGCCAGATGCCTCTCACTTGCTAAACTAAAATAAGTGTCGGTGCTGCTGGATATTCTATTCCTCCTTAAAGCTATCCCGTGGATGGAATATTCTGTCCCTATTATTATGCGTATGATTTTAAAAATTTGCTGTAAGCTAATCAAAATTAAAAGTGAGCCTAATTGTTTTAAGTATCCTAAGCAATGTTCAGAGCAAGGTAACTCAAATTTAACTAGTGACATAAGCTTTCTGAAGCGTTCTAACTGCTCTAAGTGATCTAAACCATTGCAAATAAAATTACCTGATAGGAATAAACATACCTGGTAGTGTCATTGTTCAAAATTAAGCAAATGAAAGTTAATTTGCAAAAATAAACACACTTGGAAGTGGCTTTTTCAACTTCTCTTCATCTTGTGAAGGGATACGATTACAAATAATTAATGGGAATACCATATGCCTAAAACCTTAAGAAGATGTCTAACGAGGCCACAATACTATCAATAGGTTAGACGAACGTAAATAATATTTACAGTCATTTCCCAATTGACATTATTGTGATAGTATATTATACCTGCAGCCTGCCGTGCACTTGTTGTCGTACGTCACACCTCAGTTCGGCAGACCGGCCAGTATATTAGCCCAGCTATGCACTTCAGGTTTTCTGGTCCCCGCTTCACAAGTGCCTTCATAGGCCATGGGGATTCCCCTGTAAAACAGTTCATGACTTCAACTAACAATCCTCACGTAGGTCCATATTTTAAGATAACTCTAGATTGACAGATTGTCATTGTCATACTATGAATTGTTCCTACACAAAATATTTTTTCAATTTATATATACTACTAGCTTACCCGGCCACGCGTTGCTGTGGCTGAAAAGAGCATCCATCCATCCCTCCCTACCCCTTCCACCTCCCCTCCGAAATAATTTTATGGCAGCCTTGAGACCGCCCCTTTAAGCGGAGTTTGAGTCGAGAGCGGTCCTGAATAGCAACTTTGAAATGCTCTAGCCTATATAATTTTCATAATGAATTCAAGAGTGAATTAGTATTAGTGCTGTTTTCACAATTATTAAAGATGTTGCTGCTGTTGTTGTTGTTGTTGTTGTTGTTGTATTACCATTTGTTCCGACACTTTGACCAATCACTACCGACAAACGTTAAGTTTAAAATGCATTATCTATAATTATAGCTTGTATGCTATGAAAGCGCACGCACCTGCATCCCAAGTGGCAAGCATTGATGTACGTCAGTGTGTCCACTCCGCACACTGGAGCATAGTTGTTAGGGCAGAAAGGCCTACAACCTTTCACAGCTGTACACAGAATGTTGGACGATTATTGACAGTGCAACAAACAAACCAAATCTATATCTGACCATAAATATAAATAAGTGCAACGCAAAACAGTATTTAAGTCTTACTTCCAACGATAATTTTTAAAGTTTAAGATAAATAACACCTACGAACGTACGAACGAAGGTCATGCACATATTGCGCATATCAGAAGCGCTCCCTGTCCAACAACGGCTAAATAAGACAGTTTTAAAGAGAGAAAGAAACATAGTGGCGTAGCCTCTATGGTCTCTAGGCACAAGGCGGAGCGTAACAAAGAACCCATTCAAGGTTCTAGGGCCACTGAGATAGAGCACCGCTACATTATAGCAGTCCAAGAGCAACCCTGTTACGATACAATAGGCCTATTCGTTTATTTCACCGTTTATTTAAGCTGACATAACGCAACTTATCTTCCAGATAATTTTTGAAGTGAAAGAAAAGTTGTTGTCAATGAAAGTCTGCGACTGACTGAAATAACACATAAAAATATTAGATTATAGAGAAACACAAAAACACTTTTGAATCAATCTAAACAGAACCATTGCCTTGATTAGTTGATTAAACATGGTAGGCTAAGTGTTAACACAGATAAATTGCAATAAAACGCAGACTTACGTTCGGCTACAATAATAGCCAACAGCAGTATAAAAGCGATTTCCATCTTCAAGTTTGCCATGGAAAAACCAGTCTTCGGATTATGCAAAGTCCTTTGAACAGTTCAAGCAGGATTCAAATTTTTCTGCTGTCCGCTGCCGTTTATAGATGTTCAACCAGGCTCATGCAAGCAATACAGCCTATAGCTTTGCAGGCCTAATTTGATGCTACATATGCAACAGATGTCGCGGTTATGCATGTGGGCTCTATAATTTATAGGTATATCCATATAAATAAGTCTGTACGGATATACAAATAAGTGTGGTGCATGTGTGTATTTATGGAAGAAACAGTTTTCCGAAAGTGTAATCTCAATTTCCAGAATTTTCTGACCTATCAATACGAAATAATGAATAATGACTTTCCAGCTTTTACAAATCATAGACACAATAAGTTGAAGTCGCGAATTGCCAGGAAGTCAATTACAGAAAGGATGATCATGACCACAAGAAAGCTTCGGCAAAATTTGTAAGATCGAAATGGATGGACGATCAGATTAATTTCAGGAAATGGTAAGACCTATCGAGAAAATGCTGACATTAGAACTTCCACTAATTATAATAAGATGGAAAATGGACTGCAAGACAATTGTATTTGTCGGTATCCACAAGTAGACTACTCAGATCGTGTCTCTATCGGCAACCAATGCAGTTTTGGTGAAGCTAGACATTCATTTCCTCAAACTTAGTTATATGGCTATAGGTATATCGATTTTAAACAGTCCGGCTGCATTACGTAACATGGACTGTTATTGCTCTATGTGGAAAATATTTAGACCTGCACAATCTGGTGTAGCCCGCCGACATTGATGCATTCATTCAGATTAGGCCTGTCTTGAAAGGCCTTCCTTTAGGGTTGCGTCTGGAACCTGGGACTCTACCAGAATTCTTCCTCAGTAAGCCTAAACTGATTTTGGGCTCACTAGAGTCGGGAGCGCCTCCGAGTAGCATTTCTTGAAAAGTGCTATATAAGCTTACGTTTCGGAACGTATGAATGAATGTATATGATTTTTGCGCGGCACAGAAAAAACTGCATTGGCATTGACTACATGCTGTTATGCAGATAATTATGAATGAAGGACTTTCGGTCGTTTTCATGTTCTCAGAGCCATGCTGAGTTTCGACGAATAGTCATTGGGTGTGAGATGGATGGATGGACGGATGGACGGACGGATGGACGGATGGATGGAAGGATGGATGGAAGGATGGACGGACGGATGTACGGATGTACTATGCACGGATGAACGGATGGACAGTCGGACGGATGGAGAGAGACTAAAATAACGTCTGGTTTAGCTAGACAAGAGTAAGTAGATCAGTGGTTTTCAACCTTTTTTGAGTGGCGGAACCTTTCTCGAATCACGCATTTGCTCGCGGAACACTCGTGTTTCACCCGTCCAGTGGGCCTATTTCAAGATATAGGCCTACACAGCATAGCCTATAGTTGTAACTTGTAAAACAATGTAATATTTTGATTAAATTTACGTTACTTGCACTTCTGGTGCAGTCTATAATATCACATTACAAATACATGCCTTAAAACTCTAAAAGTATAGACCCAGTGCACAAAACACTGTCAGAGAACAACTGCATTTCTGCTCAATTTCGCCAACTATATAATAGTATCCATTATGGATGGAATATTGAAAATTATTGAAAAATGAAAATACGGTCTATTCTGGATCAGTGCTATGGACAAGTTGTGTTAAAGTAGGCCTATATCCTTCCTCAAGTTTTTTTTCGAAATTTTATGGTGCCTGGTTTAAAGCATGGACGCATCGTAGCCTCGATATAAGACACATAACGATTCGTCTTCAGCATACAAAAATCATTTGGGGCTCAACCGCCATGTGCGTTGTGAGTGACACGAAGAAATAGAAGGGTAGGCCTACCAATGGGCTTAGGGGCCGTCCATAAAGTACGTCACGCTATTTTTGACCATTTTTAATCCCCCTCTCCCTGTCACAAACTGTCACAAGTCTCGGACCCCCCCTAAAGTACGTCACACTTTCTCGGACCCCCCCCCCCCCTTAAAGTACGTCACACTTTCAAATTTTTTTAAAACTAACACCTTATTTAAATTTAATCTAAAGCACACTTCACTATTAAACTGTAAAGTTTCCACTTAAAAGAACTATCACATTATTAAAATGACTTTAATAGTGGAATAGTTAATTGTCAACAGTTGTCACAGTTATTCATTGAAGCAGTAACTCAATGTAGATTGAATTTGAAAAAAAAATTGCACAAATTAGACTAGACAATTATATAATACACATCATTAAAAAAGTGTGACGTCACACATAGCCTGACTTCCTCCCCTGTCACAAACTGTCACACTTTCTTACACCCCCTCCCCCTAGGAGCGTGACGTACTTTATGGACGGCCCCTTAAGCTTATTTGGAGAATTTTGGCTTCCTTTGCTGGTTACGTCGCTGGAACTGAAATAGTGCTGCTCTCAAAACAATCACACATTTGCATGATTTTTGTTTCACGCATCTTATGTGATTTTCCGAAAAACAAATAGCGAGTATAATTATAATAGGTCTGCAGAGTTAATGATTCTAAACTTTCTAAAGGCTTAGGCTTTGGTTTGCAAAAATTCGAATTATTATTATCCGTTAGGGCGCTAGACCAAACCCCTGGATAAGAAATTTAACCACTATCTTTCAAAACGAACGACTGAAAAGATGAATAAATCACACAAGTCGTGGGTCTAGTGCTCACCAATTTCTGTTTGTTCAGAACAGTCCAAATAGTTTAAAACCAATTATTAAAATGCTTTGTTTGTGATTGTCCGACTTAATTGATGGAAATACACTGTAAGCAATCTATGCTTAAACGTTAAGCAATTATAATTATGCTTAGGCCTAAAGGCCAATAGATTCCCATATAATAGGCCTGATGCATGTGCCCTCCGAATAACAAGTAATGAGCTATAACTATATAATTATACAAAACAAAATTAGCATAATTATACAAAACAACAATGCATTTACGTAATAATGTTATTTTAAGCAAGAATGACTGAAAGCTGTGACAGAATCTATTCACTGTAGCCTATATCTTTTTGCTTTCAGTTGGCGCCATAAAATTTTCCATCAAACTGCCACGGAACGCCTGCCCGACGTCCGCGGAACCCAAGGGTCTCGCGGAACCCCGGTTGAAAATCACTGAAGTAGGCATAGATAATATTGCTTCTATCTTTATGAATGCGCTTTTCATTGCATGATTGACACACAGCTGTTACAGAAAATCTATCAGGATATCAGAAGTGACATATATATATATATATATCAAGTCTAGCCTACAAGTTTGGCATAGGCCTACACACTCAAACTCTTGCTAATATATATGGTATTATGGAAATAACCGGAGAGGCATACAAATATTAAGCTTATGTCTCTTCGGTTAGGTCTACTACTTGCCACGCTATTACACAATCTTTCCTGCACACTTGTCGGTTTGAAGCAATAAACAACGATCATAATATTAATATTAATGATGGTTGTTTATTGCTTCAAACTGACAGTGTGCAGGAAGATTGTGAGATGGATGAACGCCGTGCAGGCATCCAGGCAGTTAAATTCGATTCCTGCTAAACCTGCTGTATACCATCTGCTATACTACTTGCCACGCTATATTATATTAATCATAGCTGTTTATTGCTTCAAACTGACAAGTATGCTGGAAGATTGTTTAATAGCGTGGCAAGTAGTAGCAGATGGTAGCAAGTTTAACAAGAATCGAATTTAACGGCATGGCAGCCTGCAAGGCGTTCATCCATATTAAACTGATCATGTGCAGTAGCTCCCAAGAGTATTCAAGACTTAGTCATCGCTGTAAGGTGATCGGATCTTTCCGATTTTCATATCACACCTAAGGCTTAGAAGCCACAGCGCAATCAGGCTCAGTTAGAAGTAGGACTGCACCGTAGAAGCTCTTCGGTGCAGTTAGAAATAGAAAAGTCATTGTCGTCCGATTGTGAGTAATTTTACCATGGAGGATGGGAAGGATGAGAAGGCAAAGACGATGTTATTCATTTCTAAACATTTCTTAAAAGAAGTTCTGCGCTTAGTTAGTTCGTTATGAATAAGTTCGTGATCACAATTACGATTTAGGTCTTTTAGACTTCTTTTTAGTCCTCCTAACCCTCGCTAATAGTGAGTTTCCTGATGATCATTCATTTGTATCCCTACTTTTATATGCACCAAGTCAGCTACACGAATTCATTTTAAGAATCGACTCTTATTAGTAGACGTCATGCCACGTCAACTCCGTTCATATATTTCATATTAAATATTTAATAACATATGTCTATATTGAATCACAAAGCAATTGCTTACAATGTCTATATATATACACATATATATAGGCCTATATATGCATATAGGTGCGTGTAGGCCTAAATTTTATTTAGTGTATGTTCAATCATCAAGCGGATATAGGCTAATGGACGAATATGATTAATAGCAAGCTGATTATTAATTGATCGAGTCACTTAGGCAAGCGTCATTTTCTTCTTGATCTGTCATACATTATATTCGCTTCGTCACGTGACTCTTCTACTTCACACGGATCTTCGTTTCATTCCTTCAATTGGCTGTTGTCTGTACACGAACGAACAAAACAAATTAGTTAGCTTATGTCTATGGCTCTTTCGTCTATCTGCTTATTACAATAGCATTAATTAATTATTTATAGCACTATGAATGTTAAATAATATTGTGAAACTAGTAAGAATTACAATACTTTTATCAAAAGGTAATAACCAATGCTAATGGCATAACAACCATTTAAACTTCTTTAGTAGCTGCCTATTACCAGATCACGATTTTCCGACAGGCTGATAATTAATTATTTTCTTGACCGTCATCAAAGACTGCATGCACTTGTTAAGCATAGCCTACTGTTAGGTCTTCTACTATTTCTAGCCTACACTAATCCCTTCTAAACGGATTGGTAAACAAGACTTAAGGTTTTAAGTAGCGCTTATGTATTTCTATTTTACGAACTTGTTAATACAAATATTGCCGGATATTAGGCTACTCTTCAAAGACTGTATGCCTAATAAATTGCCTATAGCCTACTAGGTGAACCAATATTGTGTAATTAGTAATTTTGAAACCTCACCAGTTTGCAATTAATAGTTAGTCTGTAAATGAATTAATTATGTGAAAACAGTTGATACCATAAGTTGGATACCTGCGTGATCCTGACAGGCGGTGCTGTACGGTCTATCGTCGTTTACACAGACTAACAGCGGCCTTGCTTTGCCACAGACACGCCACTGCATAAACATTTGAAAAAATCAAATAGTCAATCAACCGAAATTCTCAGTTACTTTGATAAAAACGCAAATTAAGAAGGTTTTTTAGCCACTTTAATTTTTATAGGTTGCTTTATCAGCACAGAGACATAGCCACACTTTCTCGATATCATGACTACTTCTGATTTATAACGATTAGCTTCAAGAAAACGACCACATTATAGCGGCTGAAGGACGATCACCGAGGCGCGAATCGCTGAGCAATGGGGCGGTTGGGGAGGGGATGTGCCCCACCCCAACCTTGAATTTTTTAATTTTCATATTGAAACGGCAGGTTTTAGGCTGTCATTTAAAAAAATTGCTCATCATTTCAGGGCTGATAGTCTAGGTTAGGACTTCAAAAGTGTCACCTTCTATTGTTTAAAATGTTTTAAATTTCCACATGGTAATGATAACATTTTAAAGCAGTAATCTCAAAAACATTTCTCATTATATCAGTTTAAAATTTCAATAAATGTCTCGTCCACATTGTTTCAAAATTTTAATTTCCTTACTGTAATAGTATTATTTTAAGCTGTCACATAAATAACAAAATTGCTCATTTTTCAAGACTTCAGAGCTTCGTCTCCCAATTGCGTATACCTTGTATTGGATTTAGCCTACGTACTGAAATCGTAGCTTTTAAGCAGTCATCTTATCGAAATAACAGATGACTTCGTGGTGAGAGACGTGGTTTAGGACTTCAATAAATATATCCCCATTGTTTAAATTGTTTAAATTTGCATGCTGTAATAGTAGGCTACCATTTGAGGCTGCTATAATAAAATATTGCTCATTGCGGATAACGCTATAGAAATTTATAATGATAGGCCTATCTATATTTCTGAAATATTAATGGAGACATAAGCATCTCCGTCTCCCACCCCAAAATTTGGAGGGCCGTAACCTGCTGTCCCCCAAATCTCCGCCCATGCATGGGTTCGAGTGTCAGATGCATCTTACTTGCTATACTAAAAATTGATTCCGTCTGTGAAGAGAGCAAAACATTTGACAGAGTCCTAAAACATTAAGAAGATGTCTAACGATGCAACAATAATGTCAATAGAAAAATGAATGTAAATTTACCTGCATCTCGCCCAGCATGCGTTGATGTACGTCCGACCATCCCTTCCACAGACTGGTTGATATGATGCTTGCACTTTCCTTTGTAGGCAACGTGAACCTTACTGTGATTTAATTTCAAAGTAAGGCATAAGATAAATTCAGGTAACGTAGATTATCAGGTTATAGCCTGCAAGTGTCATGAAAGGCAAGGTAGATAGAAATCATGGTAAGACCATATATGACCCATCTGACCAAAACCAGGCGTAAGTCGGATATTGTACAATATGAGTGTCATATATTTTCTAAAAGAATAAAGTCTCTTCTTTAAAATGACACAAATCTTGTTGCTCTACCATGTTTCTGTCCAAAGTTATGAGTAAAAATGTGGTTCTACTGTTCAAATTACAATTCTGTGAAAAATGCATTGAAAGTTTTCTATAACTTTGGAATGCAAGATTCTTTAGAACAGTATTCAATTTTATTATATTATTCAGAATTAAATGAAATTTTCAACAAATAAACAGATTGCGTAATAGACTAGAGGAAAGTCTGGGCTTTTCACTGATGCCTAATTTATTATGTCAGCCACATGCCGAATATGGCTACCAATGGCGGAAAAGTGGAAAATGGCGGGAAAAATTCATGGAATCATCTAAACAATAAAAGCACAAAATTATCAAAAATATCATTAAAAATAATATTTTTTGAAAATTTTCAGTATTAATGTTAATAAAACATATTTATTTATCATTTTCTGTCAAAAACAAAAAAATTAAAAAAATCGGTTTTTTTACATTTCGGTCATTATCTCAGAAGCGTGTGTTGCGTATTACGCCTGGTTTTGGTCAGATGGGACATATATATATACAATAACGGAGAAATTAAATTTACGCAAGATCGGCGGTCCAGGTAGAATACAAATAAAATATTGTTTGTTGTCTTCGATTTTATGATGACTTCCATACCGGTACTTCACAAATCAATCAATCGAAGTGGCTGGAAGTTTTTTTGCTGTTTTGGAGGCTAAAAACTACGTGTAGCCTAATGCGAGCGATTAGGATCCCCACGAGTTCTGCTTCTAGGTGAAATAAAGTGGGGAGTTTTTCACAGCAGGCACACTTTTACTGCTACGCACTGATATAGACAGCTAAAGTTATTGCTATTGTACAGGACTAGACCACTAACACTGGCTTTATTTAGTCCGATTCAAAGTATGCTCGCAGTAGGCCTAGGATAAAGGAGGTCAGCGTAAATCTTGAAAACAGGCGGACCTACCTCGGGTTCGGTATGAGTTTGAAACTTTGAGTGTCAGGTGCATCTCACTTGCTATAGACTGAAAATTAGTGATGTCTGACAAAAGGGCAAAACATTTGACAGAGACCTAAACCCTTAAGAAGATGTCTAACGATGCAACAATAATGTCAATAGGGAAATGAATGTAAATTTACCTGCATCTCGCCCAGCATGCGTTGACGTACGTCCGACCATCAGTTCCACAGACCGGTATAAATTCTATAGTACAGAGGCAGCGCCGGCGAGTCTCTTGACAATTGCCTTGATGGGCAACGGACACTCCACTGTAAAACATTTCATGACTTCAACTAACAATTCTCACTTAGGTCCATAGTTTATTTTAAGAAAACTCTAGATTGGTTTCCATGACACCATGCTATGAATTATTCTTCTTACACAAAATATTTTGTCAATTTCTATGCACTTTTATGTGGGCAACCTTCTTCTCATAATGTTCCACGCAATCCATTTTTGAATCTTCGATTTGAGCTATTCATTTGGTTGAGATAAATGTAGCCTTTCACAAATGTGTTTCTTTGCTGATTATCGACAATTCAAATACCACAATTATCCTGTCAATAATGAAACTTCCATAAATAGTAAATACGGAACTATGAATAGCCATATAGGCCGCAAAAATCAGCAGTAGCCTAGGCCTAATATTTATTTGTCCAATAATATTCATAGTGAAAAATTGCAGATTGATCACATAAAATAGTACATTACTGTAGGAAGACACAATAACAAGTTAGCCCTGTTTATTTGCAAGAGTTACGCTACTCTAGGTGTTGCACTACACTACATAGGACGAACCCCTTGTTCCCAGAACGTGATTTGTTTTTAGACAGTCTCATATTTTGTATGCTGTCAACCATGAGGCGTCATTAGTATTGTGCGTCTGATGCTTAGAATTCACCCGGAATCATTTCATGACAGCCTTATAGACCGTCCTTTTAAGCGGGGGTTGAGTCAAGAGTCAATGATTTCCAGAATGAAATGAAGAATGAATTATAATATTATCGCTGTTTTCACAGTCATCGTTGTCGTTCTGGCGTTGCATTATCATTTGCTCGGTTTCTTTGTCCTGCCTAAAAAAGTTTTATTAAAAAATGTCAAAGCTTGTAGAGTCTATCTACAACAAGAGAGATCTCACCTGCATCTCGCTCTGCATGCGTTGTTGTACGTACGTCCGTCCCTTCCGCAAACTGGTTGGTAGTTAGCGGTACATATACAGCCTTTCACGGCTGCATGTACAATTGTACATTAATTGCACAATATTGGGCAAGTGCCGATAGTACAACAAATAAATCAAGCCTGTATCTGACCATTTGAATAAGTACAAACTTTCATTTAAGTAAACACAAATTCATGCAAATAATTTTTAAAGTTAAATAAAAAATAATACATATGAACGTACGAACAAAGGCCGTGTGCACGCGTACATGCGCGCATATCGCTTGAACTTGAGCAACGACGTCAAAGATGGGCAATGATAAACTTCAATTAGCCAATAGACAAGAGATGCTGGTTTAACTCTAACAGATCTAATTGTCTTTTCATTGAAGTCATCATTTCAATAGGCCTGTATGGCATTTCCGATACAAACTTTATGATCATGACAATAAAAATGAAAAATGGCAACAATAGCAAACAGCAATAACAAATAATTTATAATATAATGTAATAATAATAACTATATTATAAATATTGAACACCTCGGGTAAAAATAAAAATTGTAATAATAATAAACGTTTATTCATTCAAACTGACAAGTGTGCTGTAAGATCACATTATTCCTGTAGGCTATTATAGTCATGACGTCCAATGACAATTTTAACAGATGTTGAATTATGCTGTATGGCAGCCTGCAAGTCGCTCCTCTGTCTTGCTCAATTTGCAGTCGCTCCATAGAGAGTGGAAGGCTTAATCAACCTGATAACCTTATTTCGCTAGCGGGTATCGAACCCGCTTTCCTCTGATCTTCATGCTAGTGTGTTGTTACTCAGCAGTCTCCTTGCGCCTTTTGAACTGATCTCTTTGTATAATAAATTATTTTGAATATAATATTATTATCTCAAAACTGGTTGACTGTCAATGATGCGTAATTAATTAGGCATTTTCTTAGCCAGCCCTTATGGACAAGTTTAATAACAATGACTGCTGTGTGTTCCGAAACCCGGTTACTACACCTTCCATGCAAGTAGGCTACGTCAGTCACTCATCCAAATTCTCAGGCCAGATTTCAGGTCAGATGTTTTTCTTGGTGTGTGAGAAGTGTGACTGCAGAAATTATTTTGAACCTTTGAATGAATGGACAAATTGTCTTATAATATACTACATTCCAGATATTATTCAACGCAAGAATGTGGCAACGGTTAAATCGTGTCTTGTGTTAAATAGTTGACTGTGAACGCATAGACGTTTTATTAAAACCAGCTGATGACCATTCTTCCAGTGAGTTTTCTTCAGGATGTGCGTCTACATGTTACGAAACTCCAGTGGCGTGGCCAGGAATTTCTGATGCGGAGTTTTATGGCCGGATGCTTGTTTTTTCTTATATGATTCGACAAATAACCTTTAAAAACGTTTTTCCTAGGACAATGGGAGGTTTACCCCCCTCAAATCCCGCTTGTCTACGCCACTGCGATACTCGTTTATTTCACCACAGTGAGCTGACATCGACTCAGCTTATCTTCCAGGTAATTTTTAAACTGAAGGACAAATTGTACGGTGACTGACTGAAATAATTTGTAATTATAGATAAGATTATAAGAGAAACACCCTGAATAAACGAACTAGTTGATTAAACAGGTAAATGCCAGCATAAATAAATTATGCAATAAAACAGAGACTCACGTTCAGCTATAACAGCAACAACCATCAACAGAATAACAGCAATTTCCATCTTCGAATGTGGGATGGAAAAGTCAGTCTTCGAAGGACGTACAGCCTTTGAATACTTCAAGTAGGATTCAACTTTATCTGGTCACCGTTGTCGTTTATAAATGTCCAACCAGGCTTAAGTTATACAAGCAATCAGGAAATTCGGTAAGCCTAATTCGATGCCACATATGTAACAGATATCGAGGCTATAATATGTATAATTGTATATTGGTATATCTTATAACGAAACATAAACAGAGAGAGGAGAGAAAGACAGTGAGAGAGAGAGGGAACAAGAGAGGACTGTAAGAGGAGAGAGAGACAGACAGACACACAGATACACAGACATAAAGACAGACAGAGACATAGAGATACATACAGATAGACACCGACAGACTGTCAGAGATAAAGACAGAGAGAGAGAGAAAGAGAGAGAGATAGACAGACAGACAGACAGAAACACACAGAGAGACAGACAGACACAGAGAGAGAGAGAGAGAGAGAGAGAGAGAGAGAGAGAGAGAGAGAGAGAGAGAGAGAGGGGGAAATAGATTGCAATAGCGAGTCATCGTGATCAATAATTAATTATATTAATGAAGTTTTCAGTCTGCAGCTAATCACGAGTCTTGCAGATAATCACGAGACTTGCAGCTAATCACGAGTCTTGCAGATAATCACGAGACTTGCAGCTAATCACGAGTCTTGCAGCTAATCACGAGCCTTGCAGCTAATCACGAGTTTTGCAGATAATCACGAGTCCTGCAGCTAATCACGAAACTTGCAACTAATCACGAGACTTGCAGGCAACAGTAATAAATTATTATTTGCATATTAAATTTAAATGCATGCATGCATGCATATCTCCAGATATTTAGAAATACTAAGAAGGTTTCATGTTTAATATTGTATAATCTTTCGCCTATTTCAAAACAATATTTCGAAAATTTAGTTCCAATCACCGAAAATTACAAATCTGCAGACAAACACGTTTGTAAGACATTGAGTATGCTTAATATGCTTATGCGCAGCGCAGTAAAACTAACTGAATTGCATTAAATTTTATAAGCTCAAGAGGACAATAATTATTTGTTGACAGATTTTAAGATGCAATATATGACCTAGGCTACTCCACAGTTCTATGACCGAGCTTCTTTTTAGGGGAGGGCCGGATCTACATCTGAAATACGACGTTGGACAGATGAAGAAAGTGCACTGAGAAACAGCAGGAAATGCTTTTTAGCTACTAGAAATTGAGCAATGAAAAGTCCGAAACGGTATGCACTCACAGCAATGGGACTAGTAAAAGATCAGAGGAGACCAAAACAAAGCTTGTCAGGTTATCAATGGAAAGAGGCTGCGACGTGGTTTTTTAATTAGAATTAGCTCAAGACAAGGTGAATCTAGCTCACATTTTGTAACTATTAGAGATAATCAACGGTTGAATATAGGCCTACTTGGCAGAAATTCTGCAGCGCAGCAAGAATTATTGACTTCTGGAAATACTTAGGCCTAGATGTTGGTGTGTTTCAATGCTATTAAGTAGAAGCCTAGAATGATAGGCTATTAAGCATTTCAGTTTAATTAATTAGTGGTGGCGCTACCATAAATTGCATGGCTTCTATACAACTGAAAATTGTAGTCGGTCTTTAATATGTTATCTGTGTATTTATAGGCTATATTGTGCTCTTGACTTGAATGCTTATTTCTGATTTATTTGGAGCCTTTCTTTCAAGAGACAGCACAAAACAACGCCTACGAAATAAAGATATGTGACAGAGAGAGGGGAGAGGTGTTTACAACAATTACTAGCCTATATTGATAAATTATTATGGTGATGAATTAGCCTCAGTTCGCAGTCTGTTGCTGACCCAGCAATTACTTGCAAGTTAAATCCAGATGTGCGCATATGTCTGTTTGTAGGCCTAATTATATGGACCTATGAGTGGCGAGCATGTGCGTTTTCATAAAGAGACAGTTTTCTAAGCATGTGATCTCCAGAATTTTCTGACCTAACAATACGAAATAATGAAGAATGATTTTCCAGCTTTTACAAATCATAGACACAGATGAGCTCATGACTCAAGGAGATGAAATCGCGAGTTGTCAGGAAGCTTATTTCAGAAAAGACCATCATGACCAAAAGAGAGCTCGACAAAATAATGAGTGGGTGCTTGTCGGTCTGTCGGACAACCAGATTACCGTGAACACACTGAACAGCAGAACTATTTGATTTCATCCTCTAGTAAAATCGAACATAGACTGCAAGAGAATTGCCGGTATGCACAAATACACAGATAGTGTCTCTATCGGCAGCCAATTAATGCAGTTTCTGGTGAAGACTTCCCCAAACCGGCGCTTTAGTCAGGACGTACCCAGAGATTTCCCCAAACCTACAAGGTGGACTAAAATATTTTGGTGAAATTTTTCAAATATCTCTCTGTAGCGAAAGAGGGGGCAGTCGGCGAGGATGATTATTATTGTATAACTATGTACTATTTTATAACTCTAACTTAGATTAACAGTAGGCAAAATCATAGGCCTATATCGTTTCTGTGAACACTTTATAGTCGTAGGCCTAATCATAGGCTTAGATCGTTTCATGAACACACAGTAGTCATTACCGATTAACCCTCGGGCTACCAGGGGGGGGGTTGTAACCACCCTTCCCTAAGTTTTTCACAAATAAAACTTTTTGCGTTTGGAATAAAAAATTGACGTTTTAAGTAGCTGTAGAGGATTCATTTGCGCACATTTTGAGCTAAAATGTGTGATGATATACCATACCATTCAAAAGTTATACCCGATATACCCGAGGCACCAGGGGGGTGGATATCACCCCCCTTAGATTATCGGCTATATCTTATCCGTCCTTTGACATGAAGAGACACAAATTACACCATTCTGTAGAGGGAATGTGGGGCTACATTTTGGTGGTCACGGAGTTATCTTTTGACAACCGGAAGTGCTCAAAATAAATTAAAATATATAAAAAGGTGTTTTATTTTCATAAAATTTTCATGTTTTTCCTATTAAACATTATTCATAATTAATTTTTCAAGAGAAATAAATTATGCCGTTCCATAGAGGGCATTTAGGGCTATTTTTTGATACTAATTAATTTGATATTTGATGACCGGAAGTGCTCAAAATAAATTTAAATGTGTGAAAATGTTGGGGTTTTTTTACAACGCAAACCGATAAGTCTGCGTAAACGTTTTTCAGCAGCTAATACATGTTTTTTTCTTTTTATTGTAATTAAAACTATCTTATTACTAGTTTTTATAGTTGGATATTGGACTTTATTATATGTAAACTATTTTTAAATAAATAAATTATGTTAAACACACAGAATCTAATATTTTGCTTATGCGAAAGTATACATTTTGTGAAATCGACGGGTGCCTACGGTAAAAAATTCATAACTTCGGGGTGCTTTCATATATTTTAAACCTAAATATACCATTTTGTGCAGAAATGAATGCTGAATCCATTGGTGTATTATATCTCAAACCAAACCCCAAAATCCAGGGGGGTGGTAACCCCCCCCCTTGGTAGTCAGTGTTACAAAAAAAACTTGGTAGCCCGAGGGTTAACAAGAGAGAGACAGAGAGAGACAGAGAGAGAGAGACAGAGAGAGACAGAGATATGCAATGGGCGGGCAATGGGTGAACGCAGCAGCGTGCCCAGAGTCCAGAGAGGGATGATTGACAGGTGAGTAGTATAGAAACACGTCTGACAGACCAGTTAAGTATTATTACTAACTAGTAATCAATTAGTAATTAGTTAGCTATTATTAATAATTAGTTAAGGTAACTAGTTAAGGTAATTAATTAACCTATTATAGTAATTAGGTCATATTAATTATAATAATTGCATCAATTAGTAATTAGTATAGTAAGTAGTATAGTAATTAGGTAATTATATTAGTAATAGTAATTAATTAATCCTAACTAGCAGCGGTACAGGGCCCCGCCCCGCCCCGGGAGCGCGCCATCGGTATTGCGTCATCGGTAATGCGTCATCGGTAGCGGCGCTGGGAAATTCTGCAACCAATCAGCGAGCGAGAATTTTATTAGCCCAGGAAGTGTCGGCCAATCAGCGAGCGAGAATTGCTTAGCCCAGGAACCTGCGGTCAATCAGCGAGCGAGAACCTTACTAGGCCAGGAAGTGCAACCCAATCAGCGAGCGAGAATTTTAATAGAAGAATTTTAATACGACAATTTCTAAGTACGAAAGAACAAACACAACGGGTATTTTTTTTCTTCCAACTCAAACACTTTATTCAATCAATACACAATATGTTTATGCAATAATAATGTTCAACGAATATGCGAATGTTCAAATATTTACAACAAATAGTGTCCATTTTGCTCAAATATGCGATTGTACAATATCGATTATGCAGCACCTTAACATATCTACAGAGTCCAAATGTACAGAGTTCAACGAATTATACGAGAGAGGCAATTTTTACGTGTCCATAGGCCAACGACTCCGACGAATTGAGTAGGTAACGCTTATCATCATACGGAGAAAGCGCCGCTTTTCGAATTTCAACCGTGTGAAGGTCGTGTTTCTTACTTTGAATAACGCAAAATTTCGATGATGTTGGCTTCTCCTCCAGTATACAGGCCCTATAGTCAGCATGGCGAATGCTCTTCTGAACGAACCCCTTCTTTATGCCCTTCGCCGTCTTCTTCTCTTTTTCGTTAGGAAGCAGCAAACTATACATTTTCGATCTCAAGCCGCAGAATTCCAAAACAGCGGCCCCATTGCACTCATCCTTAAACTTCCCAATTACCTTAGCGTTGGAGCGGCTGTGAAGGAAGTGCCCACAGGGGTAGTCTGATGTGTCATATTCGTCTAAATGCTGCAGCATGTCTTTGTACACATCGGGTGTTTGTATGTGATAGCAAAGGCTATCTGTGTCCGTGAAAAGGAGTTTGCAAGCGGAATTGTAAAGAGGAATGATATGTTGGTAATGGAATTCATACATTTTTAATTTTGAAATATCCAAAATGCACATGCCTGCATAGAGCGGCTTGTTCAAAAAGACGTTTGAATTTGTTAATTTTATGACTGTCAAATCTTCATTTATTATGGTATACGATTCGAAATTTGGTCGGGCAACAAATCTTTTCGCGCGCTTTCCACTCATGACTAATTTGACTTGGAGGTGCTTCTTGTTATTTTGCATGGTCTTGCCGTATATAGAGTTGTTCATTAACTTGTAAAAGTCTTTTTCGAAGGAAGATTTGGCCACCTGCCGTTTGGACGTGTTGAAGTCGATATAGTTTTTCAACCATCGACTTTGGCGAAACTCGAGTATTTTGTGAATTTTGACCAATTTCAAGCCCATTTTCAGATAGAATTGTAAATTTCGGTAATGTACGACGTACCGAGTCTTTGTCATTAGATTTGGTGTCAACTTTTCGACCCCCGCCCCAATTTTAGCCGAAATTTTCTGCGAAACGGACTTTGCGTAAGGAGATATCATCTCCGGTCGTATATGCAGGCTCTCGGGAGCAAGGGGATAGTCGTTGTGCGCGTCGTGGAGATGTGAAGGGTACTCCAAGTCCACGTCCAACAAATAGCCCAAGTCGTCGTCAGTCTGTTTAGTGCTTAAGTCGAAATTTTCAATTTCGTCCGTCTCTAAGAATCTAAATTTGCCGGTTGGGAGCGGTTCGGACATGGCGTAACCATACAGATTATTGCAATCCAAGTACATTATGTAGCTGATGGGGTCATTTGGATCGTATCCTTGGGCAAGATATGGGTTGTTGGCCTTTGCATAACGATTGGATATCATGGAGACACCACCTCTCATCCCCCGCTCCACAAAAAGGTATATGTCTGGATCTGTGATAAGGTCCAACTCCACTTTCGTCATTCTCAAGCACGCGTCAAAACTAAGGCCGGGGCTGCTGTAGTAGTGAAGCGCGTCATGTCCGTAAAATTCCATAGACATCTTTCGAAAAGATTCGAACACGTCAGCTAGTAGAATAACGTCCGTCTGCAAGTACAGGTCGTGATAGTCTTGGAGAGTCTGCATGTCGAATGTCTGCCAAACCTGTTGGGCATAGTCGTAGTCAGTCTGTGAAATGTCTTCTTCAGTCAGTTTGCTATAGAAGCAGCCTTTGGGAGGCAGAGTTCTTTCGGTCATTCTGCAGGCCGAAGTCATGTGTTCGTAAGGGAATACCCCCTTACGCAGCAGTAATTTGTAATTGTCCGGAAAAAGTCGGCGCAAATGGTTGAATTTGGAGTCACCCTCTTTCGCCAAATTTTTCACCAACACGTCCAAACCACAGGTTAGAAATTGTAAAGAATCCAAAAATCTGATATTATTGACTTCGAACGAAAGATATTTTTCCATGTTAGTGGCTATTACTTTGATTTCTTCGCTTGCGAACTCCTTTGTCATGTGTTTCAAGATGAGATGAGAATCGTAACCCTTAAGGTTGTGAAACACGACAGGAAGGAAATAGTTTGGAGTTTTCCAATTCTTGGCCTTTGTAGGTTTGCGAAATTTCATTTTGAGATTGCAGGGTGAGCAAAGAGCAGAAACAAAGTTACCAGTCATGTGACAGTGGTGTCGAACTTTGTTTTGAGATGTCAAAGGAGTAGAGCAAGATGGGCATGCAGTACAAGAATCAAATTCCATTTTCTGCTGCTGAGTCAGCGGATTCATAGGCATGTTGGTAGAAAGAATTTTATTAATGCGGTTCTGTTCAGATTTCACATGAGAAAAGAAATGATCCATGACGTCAGGTCCAGAATAGACGTATGGTTTGGCATCATTCAAGTGAGCAAAAGAAGACACAGTCAGACAACAGAAGCCGCTAGGAGTATGTGTATCAAGTATTTTGGTTGCATTGGCGTTGGAGGCAGATTTGTTTGGCGCCAAGTAGCTCTCAAAATCTGCGTACAGGACGTAAGGCACAGGCATTTCATGCTGAGTGTTTGTGAATTTTAGTGTGGCGTTTTCAGGTGATGGATACCGCACGGACTGTCCGTGCTTGCCACATTCCTCAATATGCGCATGTTTGACCGCAGCGGTTGTAAAGCAACATAAGCAGTATGGACAAGGGAAGCTTCTGTTTCCATAAGAATTACGAGTGCTCAAGAGAGCAGAAAGGTTGCGCACCGTGATGTAATGGCGCTTGTCCCCAGCATCGAGAAGCAAAAGATTGGCAATGTGTTTTCTACCCCTGTGAGCACTTGCGTAGAGAGGGGTAAAGGTTTTGTCATCTGGGTTTGAATACATGACGTTTATGCTATAGTCAGGATTGAGCCCCTCAAACAGTGGAATCTTTTCGATTGTCATGGGGAATTTTAGACCTCTAGTGAAAAGCTCTCCCATGTAAGGCTTATAGTGACTAACTCTGTGCGGATTGTTGAATTTGAAATGAGAAACTGCTAGCACGCTGTACAGAAAGCAGAACTCGTCCTCGTTTTGGATGTTTAGAGTAGCTCGCTTATTGGTAATGTATTGCGGTGTAGGGATATAGCTGGAAGCCCCTACAGGGTCGAAGACGGCATTGCATATCTTAAAGTCGGCCACCCCATTTACAGTCCAACCGGAGCTTTCACTCGTAAACGTATCTACCAACTCGTCGATTCTTTGCACGGCTTCCTGCATTTGATCCGCGATCTGCGACGGGTGTGTGAGTGTTGCTGGCACGGACTTGAAGTAGCCGACCGTCTGAGCTTCCCCGTCTGGCGTGGAGCGCTTGAAGTTCACGTCCACCGCCACGTACCATTTCACCGGTCTAAAGAAATAAGTTGTGAAAATAATCGAGTATAGCATGCATATACCATGCACTTTGCAAATTTTCTAAGTCCAAACAATGTACAAATTTAAGTTTTACCCACGTCCGAACACACTGCAGAAGTTTCTAAGTTCAAACAAACTGTAAGAACAGAAATTTTCTAAGTCCAATAACCGCACACATATAAAATTGACCCAAAGGTTCTAAGTGCAACCAAAATTTTCTAAGTTCAAACAAAATGCAGAAAATTTCTAAGTCCAAACATTGTGTAAATACGCGTTTTACCCACGTCCGAACATACTGCAGAAGTCCAAACAAACTGTAAGAGCAGAAGTTCTCTAAATCCAACAATATTTTAGAGCGAAATGCTGTGTTTAATACAAAGTTTGTAGCTTGTGCAAGCTTACCCCTCATCTCTGAACGTGTTCTCGAGGGTGCTGTTCAGGTGCGACGATTCTGTCAGCAGCATGTTATGGATGTCGGTTGTCTGCGGCGTTGGAAACGAAACGTCTATGAACGCATTCTGAGCGCTTGTCTTGATGCTTGGGTTGGTTTGCTTCTTGAAGCACGTGACGCAGAGGTCTTGTCCGGACCTGAAGAAGCGCGAAGGTCGTCGGTTCTTACATTGAGGGCATTCTCGCCTCAGCAAACAGACTTCGCAGAGATTGTTCGTCAGATTCTGTTTGTAAGATCGACAAGACTCGCATCGAGCTAAAGGTTAACAAAAATAAAAATATTCATTAAAGACTTGCATGTGATAAATTACTTACAGAAAGCATACAGATATGGCACACAATATGCGTTGGATGAAGGTTGGTAGAATACATATGTTATATGTATAAATTTGTAAAAGCAACAAGTTCGTAGGAACTTACTTGTCGAGTCGGACTCTACAGCGTTGCCTCTGCTTGGGCCGGGCGGCGCCGCGACAGGGCCCGGGTCGCTGGTTTCCAAGTTAGTGCGCTTTACCGCACGGGCGGTGTCTGCGTCTGCCTTTCGCTTCAGCTCTACAACACATGTTATTTGACATGAATAAATGTTCCAAAATAATTTTAAAAAAAGCAAGTATTTTAAATATTGCAAGTACAAATATTTTTATTTTATTTTATTTTATTATAATTTTAAAGCTTACACTTTAAATGCGTCGAAGTAGAAACTTACTCAGTTCTCCAATTCTCGCCTTGAGTTGAGCTTCTTCCTTGAGCAGCTGTTCGAGGTTTGCATCGTGCTTGCTCGCTAGAAATAGAAATATAGAGGTTTTGAGAGTTAGGAAAATACATGTCGTCTAATACAGAACACAAAGAATAAGAAATTTATTTACCCATTTTGCTGTAGCCGAGTTGCAAATGTCGCTTTAGACTGTTCAATAGGAAAGAATTTTGCGATTATGTGCTTATTTTTCGCAGAGGTGCACTACTTTTACAAAGGATGCTAAATTTCAAATGTTCTGTTGAATTCTAAGTCTGTTGTGTTTCGAACGTTCAACACATCTCGTTATTATAGTCCTGGAACTACTTTTTCACAAATTCATACGCGAAAGTAGTTCTACGTACTTGTGTGTATGACCGCAGAAGGATATTTTATGGGCGTGATGCGGCTCATACAGTACAGAGCAAGTGTGTGTGTGCGCATGGAAAACAAGGCAAAATGTTCGAAAACATTTTAGGCAAAACAATGCAAAACAATCACAAACACTTAAAGTGCCGTAACACGCCTTTCTACCCTACTTATGAAAGACATTGAAAATTTTCGAACTCAACTTACTTGATGGATCAGACGACTCTCTTGCGGTGTTGGAAGACGACGGTTCGGTACGTGCTTCTGTCGGTGTGGAAGGCGGAACTGCCATCGTCGAAGACGTAGTTGCAGCGCCACTGTTCTGACCGAGTTCTATAAATGAATAAAATTATGTGTTGTATAAATTATTTCTTGTGTGGAGAATTAAATTTGTTCCTCCAAAGCAACGATGTCATAGCAAGGTATGCACAACATTAAAATGTCGTCGCACGATATACCTTACACAGCGCGAAAGCTGGGCTCTTTTTACCTGTAGAAGTCAAAATATGCTATAATGCCCGAGTCCGCACGAAAAAGAGTGCACTATAATAATATGTGGTTTCGATTATTATGGTGAGGACCTTCACAATATATAATGTTAATAATAATAATAATAATAATAATAATAATAATAATAATAATAATAATAATAATAATAATAATAATAATAATAATAATAATAATAATGATAGTAATTTCTATAGAAGATATAACACAATGAATTCTATAAGACATCAAATGTTTGCTTCTTCCAATGCTGTCAATAAAGATCTAAGAGCGAAAATTTGCCAGAGAATACAGAAAGATTTCCTACTTGAATGCTTGGGAGCTGTGCCGGTGTTCATTTCATCTGCTTTTCTTTTTCGTTCTGAAATAAATGCGATTGTCATAAGGTCTTTGACTGAAAATTTAAAATAATGTATTTCTATCTAGTAAAATGTTCGAATTCTTTACAATTATTTATAACAAAATATGCCTTGAGTAAAATATTTCACACAAAGCACTACATAAATTATAAATTTTGTGTACAGACTACAAACCCATTTCAAGCAGTCTGTTACGAATTCTCGCTTGTTTTTCCATTTCCTCCTCCTTTTCAATTTCATCAAGCATTTTGGATTCTAGAAAAGAAATAAAAGGCGTGTTTAAGACAGAGCCTATGGAATTATTTTAAGTTGGCGAAAGAAGCAATAAACGGGTGTTTAAGACAGAGCCTATGAATTTATTTTAAGCTGATGAAAGAAGTATTATTCAGGTGTTTAAGACAGAGACTATGAATTTATTTTAAGTTGATGAAAGAAGTATTATTCGGGTGTTTAAGACAGATGAAGAAATTTAAGCTCTATAGTCCTATACATTAAATAAAATTCAGAAATTATTCAAGTTGGTATAAATTAAAAAAATACTTTACATACGTGACGACATTCTGTTGTAAGTTGAAGGATTGTCTCTATCGTCTGACACAAGGCTGTAGAACGACCTGTTGCACACGAGAATCGTCTGTAGATCTCAGAAACACGGTGTAGATGAAGAATCGTCTGTGGATTTCTGAAGGCGTCTGTGTTATTCTGTTAAGATATGCTACCCTTTATAGGGAGCCATGTTAGTGTCTGATGTAATAGTAGAGAAATATTTCATCATGCTTTTGTGTGCATGTTTGTGTTTGCATGTTTGGGTGCGTGTCAATACCACCGGTTATGTGTTCCCCTTTCTAGATTTGTGTGATGATCAAACAGATATTTGTGATGATCAAACAGCTATTTGTGATGACTGCGCCTTTAGAAGTAGTCTATAATGCTGGCTTTGATGATCAAACAGCATTTGTGGTTAGTACAAATACTAATATTTGTTACAGGATGCAGAATAATACTTTGTTGTGACATTTATGCGTGCGATGCGTATGTAGTAATGTCCAAGCGAATGGAGGTGCGTATAGACAGATGTATGCGATAAAAAGACGTGTGATCAGACAAGCGTCTTTGCATTAAAGGTCTATAGATCATTCGATCGGTGCGCGCCGCGTAAGACCGCTATGTTTGATCATTTGTGGCGCTTCTTTGAGACATGCCGCATCCTATATCGGTTCACGTGTGCATCAACAATTAAAGGTTGAATACACTCAAAGGCCGTCTCTGATAATAATAATTTATTACACAGCGTCCAAGAGTGCAGGCGGCGCCTAATGGGGAGCTAGGGGGCTCAATGCCTTGTGAAGGAATAATAATTTATTGTACACGTCTGCCATATACAAAGAGGTCACACAGACAGACAGACAGACAGACAGACGGGCAGGTAGGCAGTCAGGCAGACAGACAGACAGACAGACGGGCGGGCAGACAGACAGACAGACAGGAATGTTGGTTTGGCTGTAAGGGAGACGCAGCCATAAGAGTAGATCAAAGAAATGTTATTCATTATCATCAAAGGATGTAAATCAAAACAATAATTATGGACTTGCTATTACCTTGTTTCCTAGACCGGGCTGGTTTCCGGACCAGACAGTTTTCCTGAACCACTTTTCCAGACCAGTAATACTTTATTAGCATAATAATATGTGGTTAGGCATCAGCATTCACAGCGTCGTTACCGATGACGCATTACCGATGACACAATACCGATGGCGCGCTCCCGGGGCGGGGCGGGGTGGGGCCCTGTACCGCTGCTAGTTAGGATTAATTAATTACTATTACTAATATAATTACCTAATTACTATACTAATTACTATACTAATTACTAATTGATCTAATTATTATAATTAATATGACCTAATTACTATAATAGGTTAATTAATTACCTTAATTAATTACCTTAACTAATTATTAATAATAGCTAACTAATTACTAATTGATTACTAGTTAGTAATAATACTTAACTGGTCTGTCAGACGTGTTTCTATACTACTCAGGTGAAAGGAAAGGGAATAAGAAGGGACGCGACAGGAGAGAAGGGATCATTCGCCGGGGATACGCGAAGGGATCGGAGCAAGGAACGGAGGCCATCAAGCACCCGGAGAGCTATTATATAATTATCATCATCATCAACATCCTTAGGCTCAATGCCCGTAGGAGACCGACGCCACTCTCTGTCTGAGTCTGTCTCGCGTCATGCTGCCCAGCTTCAACCGGTCCGGTCAGCAGGTCTACTCCATACCATAAACATCTTGAAGCAACTAGACCACCTTGTCTGATTGAAGAGAATCGTGGGAAAGAGGCATGAAGGACAACCTGGGTCAATACCCGTAGGTGTCCCATGCTCTCCCCCGACTCTCTCCACCGGTCTGTCCTGTCCAGCCTGTGCATGTCTGCTCCACATCATGACACCTTGAAGCATCTGGGCCGCTATGTGACTTGTGTTGTGGTTTATATTATATATATTATATAATTATAGCATCTCTTAAACGGGGGACTTGGAAAGATAAAGGCCTGGAGCGAACGGCGAGGTGAAGACTTGAAGAATAGATTATGACAAGTGAATCGTTGTAAATATGATGTAGATATAAGAAACCGATGATTAATTAACCAGCAAGAAAAGATTCAAAACTGTTTCGAGTTAATTCTCTGTGCGACTAATCGAACGAGACCCACGTGCCGAGAGGAGCTACAAGACCCCCGAAGACTTAGCCGCTACTCTTATCACCGCTAGCCACCAAGACTGGAAGACCACAACAAACATCTTCTCTTCCAGTACACTCTCGGTTTCTTTTTTGGCCCACCCTGTAGTTATAACTACGTATATCGCCAATCAGCCCGGCGGCATCTTGTAACATGGACTCTTATTTTTCGATGTGGGAATATTTTGCACAAATTGATGTAGTCCTATAATTGATGTATTCAACTATTCATCATTACCGAGTTTTTGAGCGCGACGCTTTAGTCAGGACGTACCCAGAGACTTATGTTATGAAGATAATTCAAGATATGGACTAAAGATCATGGGCGCCCGCACACAGGGGCAAGGGGGGGCACTTGCCCCCTGGAAAATTGAAACTTATTTTTCTAACTACTACTTTTGGGTTTTTAACAAATTTCTTCGCATTAAAGCCCTAATGATACTGTAGAGATTTTGCACTGTATGGGTGTCTGTATGTGTGTCTGCCCTGCTCTGTATCTCTGCCTGTACCTATACCTTCAGCCTATCTACATCTTCAGCACATCTACATCTTCAGCACATCTACATCTTCAGCACATCTACATCTTCAGCACATCTACATCTTCAGCACATCTACATCTTCAGCACATCTACATCTTCAGCACATCTACATCTTCAGCACATCTACATCTTCAGCACATCTACATCTTCAGCACATCTACATCTTCAGCACATCTACATCTTCAGCACGTCTACATCTTCAGCACATCTACTTGCTCAGCATACCTAGCCTATAGCCTACTTCTACATCTTCAGCGCATCTAGCCTACGCCGCCTACAGCCCACATCTACATCTTCAGCACATCTACATCTTCAGCACATCTACATCTTCAGCACATCTACATCTTCAGCACATCTACATCTTCAGCACACATACAGGGTATATAAGTCCGCTCGTACGCTTGCTCGGGGCAGACGAATGGCCTGGTGAAGAACGCCTAAACCGCGTAGTAGTCAGGCTAAATGATCTGGCTTGACGGACGGTAAAACGTTCGTTGAGTGATACTGTTGTAGAGGGGGTAAATCCTGATCTGTGCCTCGAGAAGAACATCGGCCTCTTCAGGTATCCCTCTACAGGACTGGGGTTCGGTGCCTGACTACCGTAACCTAGCTGACGGACAAAGCTGCTACGACGCTCGGACTCTTGCGCTGCAGTAGTCGCTGCTACTGACATTCCGATCTGTTGTTGCTGTCTGACATTTCACTTTCTGCTGCAACTGACTTTCCGAATCTGGGCGCTATATCAATTACTGTTCTCTGATCGTGGCGCTACATAAATCGTGCTGTGAAAACTGTGATTCTTCAATAAACTGTGATTCTTCAATAAAACGGTTCAAGCCTAGTCGGCTAATCTTTAGTCTACCGCTAAAGTGGACTCCGCGGACTGCAAGGGTACCTGACGACAGGGGTTGGTACTGGTCATCCTGGGTCTTCGCCCAGCCCCCGTTCTCCACAAACTGGTCCCCGGAAGTGGGGTGATCTGAAAAATTCGTTGGACTGCTTCAAATTGCTTCCAGAATTCGCAGCACTTCTACGACGCCGGTGAAATTTCGACAGAACAGCAGCAATGTGGAACTCAGTGTTTGGTGGAACGGACGGAAATGCTGCTGACTTCCCAACGACTTCTTCACCCGCCGCTGGACGAGGAAGGGACGTTTTGGTCGACTACGAAGTCGAGTCCAGCCGTTTCCTCGAGAAAATCGACTTCGACGATGCGCCGAAGAAGGATCGCAAAGCTATGCTGATTGCGGAAAGAGACGTTAGCGGGTTGGAGTCGAAAGTCATGGAGAATGTCAGTCGCATGGTCGGTGAAAAGAGGAATCCTGTGAAGCCCGGAAAATTCGATGGAACCGGATCCCTCGAATCGTTCTTGGCACAATTCGACGTGTGCGCAAGACACAACCGATGGACTGCAGCCGACAAAGTCGACTTCCTCCGTTGTTCCTTGGAGAAGGCAGCAACGCAGCTGTTATGGGATTTCGGGGCCCGGACGGACGTCACGTACGAACAACTCGTCGAGAGACTGCGTCAACGCTACGGGTCGGAGGGTCAAGCCGAGACCTTCCGAGCGCAACTCTATTATCGCCGACAGAGAGCCGATGAGACTCTTGGTGATCTGCTTCACGACATCCGGAGACTCGTCGTCCTTGCTTACCCGGTGCCGTCCAGCGAAACGACCGAAATCCTTGCGAAGGACGCCTTCCTCGAAGCGATCCGCGACCGGGAATTGTCTCTAAAGGTGAGAGAACGTGAACCTAAGACCATCGACGAGGCGTATCGAACGGCTCTACGCCTCGCCGCGTATCAGCAAACGGCGGACTTGGACGATCGTCGGAGACCTGCCAATCGAGTGCGAGGGTCTCAGGAAGTCGACGCCGGTGGACAGCTCCAGTCTCAATTGGACAGCTTCTTCGCGGCGCAGCGTAAGTGGCAACAGGACATGGAAGGAAGAATCTGCCGACAGCTGGACGAGATTCGAGGCTCGTATCGCACGAGTTTCAACGCCGAACCGGCTGTTCCACGGACGGTTCCATCTACCGTTCCTACTCCTCCTCCTCCTTCGCAAGGGAACGCACCAGGTAGTCCCGGGCGCGGGATAACCTGCTTCAACTGTGGACGGGTCGGTCACGTGGCTCGCCGGTGCCGCCAGCGCCAGCAGTTCTTCAACCGCCGTGACGACGCAGCCACCTCGGACCCACCGACGTCGGAGCAGAATGG
Source organism: Lumbricus rubellus (assembly GCA_945859605.1). NCBI lineage: Eukaryota > Metazoa > Annelida > Clitellata > Crassiclitellata > Lumbricidae > Lumbricus > Lumbricus rubellus. The sequence continues at coordinate 6,144,081 of OX243827.1, forward strand.
GACGACCGTCACCAACCACACGACGAGAGACAGAGCAACGGGCGTAACGAACAACGCGATCTACATCCGTGGAACGATCAACGGACAGCAAAGAACATGCCTAGTGGACACTGGGTCGGAGGTAAGCCTGGTTCCCTCTGCTGATGTTGATGGTCTGCCGCTTCAGCCTAGTAACCGCATTCTTTTGGCTGCTAATGGAACACAGATTAGAGTCTTGGGTCAGATTGATGTTCCGATTAAGATTTCCAGAGGGTTCTCTATTGATACGGGCTTTCTTGTCTCTGACCAGATAGGCGAACCAATGCTTGGGATGGACTGGTTGAGGCAGCATCGTTGTCGCTTGGGTTTTGGTCAGGGCGCACTCTTCATTGGTCGGCGCCGCATTCCTCTGGTTAAGGGTAATGGCTCGCTTTGGTGTCGCAGGGTGATGGTTGCGGAGGAGACTACAATTCTTCCTCGATCCCAGAGCGATGTTTCTTGTAAGACGCAATATCGGGATTTGACAACTTCTGCCCAGGCGTGGATGACCGAATCGAAGGAAATCCAACCCGGTTTGCATGTGGCCCGAGTTGTGATGAATGACGATGCTAATAGGGCGTGTATTAGGGTTGTAAACTTGAATGAATATCCTGCTATGTTGACTGTCGATCAAATGTTGGGTGACTTACACCCCGTGGAGGTCGAGGTAAGGAAGGAAAAGGAAGAACAGACGGATCCTTCCGGTGAAACACACTTAGTGGGAAAGTTGATGGAGGAGATTTCTGAGGATGTTCCGGTAGAAACAAAGGAGAGACTGAAGGAGTTGTTGGTCAAGTACGAAGAGATTTTCTCGACCACGGACCATGACCTAGGGAGGACCACGATCTCTCAGCACAGGATTGACACCGGAGACTCTCGTCCTGTGAGACAACCCTTGAGGAGGCAGCCGCTTCCGTATCAGGCCGCCATTGATGCAGAACTGGATCAGATGTTGACGACTGGCGTCGTGGAACCTGCTGTAAGTGAATGGGCGGCGAATGTGGTCCTGGCCAAAAAGAAAGATGGGTCCTTGAGGTTTTGTATCGACTACCGCAAACTGAATGACCTGACTCGGAAGGACTCGTATCCTCTTCCTAGGATTGACGCCTGTTTGGATGCCTTGTCGGGCGCCGGGTGGTTCAGCACCCTGGACTTACGTAGCGGGTATCATCAGGTTGTAATGGATCCGGGCGACGCAGACAAGACGGCTTTCATAACTCGTCGCGGAACTTTTCGTTGGAGGGTCATGCCATTCGGCTTGTGTAATGCGCCGGCCACCTTTCAGCGTCTTATGGATATCGTTCTGTCAGGATTGAACTTCGAATTGTGCTTGGTGTACTTGGATGATGTCATCATTTTCAGCAGTACTGCAGAACAGCACCTGGACCGGTTGGGTCGAGTCTTCCAGAGACTTAAGGAGGCCAACTTGAAGTTGAAGCCCAGTAAGTGCCATCTGTTTAGACGCACGGTATCCTTTCTTGGACACATAGTGACTGCGGACGGGATTTCGGTTGATCCATCCAAGGTGCAGGCTGTAACCGAGTGGCCTACCCCTAGGAATCTCAGGGAAGTACGGGCATTTTTAGGGTTATGTTCCTACTATCGCAAGTTCATTCGAGGGTTTTCGATGGTCGCCTCGCCCTTGTTCGCTCTGACGAGAAAGGACCAGCCGTTCCTTTGGGGGGAGGAATGTCAGGATGCTTTCGATCGGTTAAAGGTAGCTTTGACCATGGCTCCAGTACTTAGTCTACCGATGGATGACGCTGCTTATACTCTGGACTGTGATGCTTCGGATGTTGGGATTGGCGGCGTACTCTCTCAAAGTATTGATGGGGAAGAGCGGGTGATCGCCTACGGTAGTCGTTTGTTCTCTGCCGCGGAACGCAATTATTGCGTTACAAGAAAGGAATTGCTGGCCGTGGTGAACTTTACCCAGGTTTTTCGACAGTACCTACTGGGTAGGCGGTTTACTCTTAGGACGGACCATGCCGCGCTGCGATGGCTACAGCACACTCCTGAACCGATTGGTCAACAAGGTCGATGGTTGGAGAAGTTAGCAGAGTTCGACTTCGAAATACTGCACCGACCGGGAAGGAAGCATGGAAACGCTGACGCTCTATCAAGGAAGCCGTGCCGACAGTGTCACTACGAGGAGTCGGATACGATGAGCCACTTTGTACGGGAAGTGACCGAGATTTCCAACGAAAGTGATGATGCGAGAGACATGGTGAAATCACAGACGGATGATTCCGTGTTGCGTTTGGTCAGAACATGGCTGAGCGAAGGGATGCCGAGTCTGCAGGAAATTCTGCAGGAGGAAGAGGCCGTGAAGGTCTATTGGCACCAGCGGGACGCGTTGTACGTGAAAGATGATGTGATTTATCGACGGACGCCGGACGAACTGGAACAAGTACTTGTGCCGAAAAATCTTCAAGAAGACTATATGAGACTCGCACACACTGGAGTGACTGGCGGACACCTGGGTGTCCGGCGAACCCGATGGCAGGTTCGCAGACGAGCCTATTGGGTCGGATGGTCCAGAGATGTGAAGAGGTTTTGTCGACACTGCGACGGATGTTGCCGGTACCGGCGAGGTGCACTGCAAAGGCAAGGTCCTCTGCAGCCCATGCCTTGTGGAGAACCATGGGAGCGGGTGAGTGTGGACGTCACGGGTCCACATCCTAGGAGCAAGAAAGGCAACATCTACATCTTGACCATGATGGACAACTTCTCGAAGTTCGTTGAAGTCGCTCCGATGGCCAACCAGGAGGCGGTCACGGTGGCTAAGGCCCTGGTGGAGACGATCGTCGTACGTTACGGAGCGCCACTTCAGATTTTAACGGATCAAGGAAGGAACTTCGAGGGATGTGTGTTCAAGGAGATGTGTCGGCTACTGGAAGTGGACAAAGTACGGACGTCCAGCTATCGACCGCAAAGCAACGGAATGATCGAGCGTTTCCATCGCACCCTCAATTCGATGTTGGGGAAGGTGGTGAGTGAAAACCAGCGGGACTGGGACGAACACCTCCCGTACGTGGTGGCAGCCTACCGCGCCTCGATTCACGACGTAACTGGTTTCTCGCCCAATTACCTCATCTTTGCCAGGGAGAACAGGATGCCGCTGGACCTCGTCTACGGATCTCCGGAAACAGCCGACGAGAACGGACACACGTATACGGCCTACGTTGCGGAGCTGTCCGAAAGATTCGCGAAGGCCTACGGCGTGGCTCGCCAAAGCCTTAAGAAGAACGCTGAGAGGCGCAAACACAGCTACGACTTGCGAGTACGGCCGGCAAGATTCGAAGAAGGCGACTGGGTCTACTACTTCAGCCCACGGAAGTTTGTGGGTCGTAGCCCAAAATTCCAGCGTAATTTCACGGGTCCCTACATGATACAGAAGGCGTGCGGTCCGGTCAACTATCTCCTCCAAAGGTCGCCGAAGGCTAAGCCCTTCGTGTCCCATGTCGACAAACTTCGCCACTGCTATGGGCGGACAAAGGGGCAGTGGAGTGAGCCAGCTACCAGGATGACCGATGAACCAGCTATCGAGGTGTCAGACGAAGCCACAGCTCCTCCAAGCCGTCGGCCACGTCACCGTTGGAAGCGTTCACCTACAACGGAATCGCCTGCCACACCCGCCGAAGCTAACGGCGGCACGACAGCTTTTGCCGTCGATCGGCCACGAGACAGGACGCTGGATAAGAAGGCGCGAGGGAGAGATGTCTACGAGGGAGACCTGGACGGAACTACGACCGGTTCAAGCCGACCTCGTCGCAACCCTCGCCGACCAGTCCGTTTTCAGTAAGGAGTTTGAGGCGAACGGCGCAAGTCTCGTCGTCGGTGCGCACAAGAATCCTTGTCGGCGCACGAGTCTGCGTCCGCAGGCGTTACTCTTCGTCGTCTGCGCGCAAGCTTCCTCCTCGTCAGCGCACGTTCCTCTGCATCGTCGGCGCCGTTCCTTCTTCGTGCGCGCAAGTCAGCGCGCAAGGTTCTTCTACGTGCGCGCAAGTCAGCGCGCATGCTTCGTCGTCTGCGTCCGCAGGCGTTCTTCTTCGTCTGCGCGCAAGTTCTTCGTCTGCGCGCAAGTTCTTCGTCAGCGCGCATGCTTCGTCGTCTGCGTCCGCAGGCGTTCTTCTTCGTCTGCGCGCAAGTTCTTCGTCTGCGCGCAAGTTCTTCGTCAGCGCGCAAGGTCCTCCACGGGCGCGCAAGTCAGCGCGCAAGGTTCTTCTACGTGCGCGCAAGTCAGCGCGCATGCTTCGTCGTCTGCGTCCGCAGGCGTTCTTCTTCGTCTGCGCGCAAGTTCTTCGTCAGCGCGCAAGGTCCTCCACGGGCGCGCAAGTCAGCGCGCAAGGTTCTTCTACGGGCGCGCAAGTCAGCGCGTTTGGGTCCCCCGTGAGCACTTCTGGCCTGCGCACATCTACATCTTCAGCACATCTACATCTTCAGCACATCTACATCTTCAGCACATCTACATCTTCAGCACATCTACATCTTCAGCACATCTACATCTTCAGCGCATCTAGTCTACCCCGCCTACGGCCTACGACCATAGCCCCGCCTACTAGGACGCTGCATCCTCGGCGCAGTCAGTGCTGCCCTCATTCGCAGCTAGTTCCTGGAAGTGCGCACGTCCACGGTTTCTCGTATCGGGCCGTCCTCGGAAACTCGTCAGCAGTCAGCCGTGGAAATGGAAGCTAAGAGCGTGGTTCGATGCTCGGTCTGTGGACAAGTCTTCTCCGGTCCGTATGCCGCTCGATCGAGATGGAGGCACGAAAAGAATTGCCGACCGTACCGGGTGAGACGCGTCAAGGGCGTTTCTTCTGCACCCGCCGCGGCGGGTTCGGTCAGCGCCGCTTCGCCCTCGGCGGCTGTCTCCGCGACGGTGGAACCCACCAGCAGCAGCGACCTGGTTCCTACGAAACTGTTGGGAACGTTTGACAGTTCGGACGATGACGCGTGTGGGTTTGATATCTGTTCACTTCTGAACGTTCCGGATCCCGTGCTGGACAAAGTCTTGGGCCCTACGATGACGCAGGCAGAGATGGCCAGCATCGTTCGTCGCGGATGTGAACTAGCGACCATCGTGTCGGCGGAATGTTTCGTCGAGCTACTCTCCATGGAATTCCCACACTGGACCCCCGACCTTCTCCTCGGCGTCTACCAGGGGTGCCTTCCCCCTGCCTTACCCTCAGCGTTGCTGCCATCCGACGTAATCTGGATCGACGACGAACCGAACGACGATGGACCAATCAAAGATGAACCGACCGATAAATGAACTGACCTACAGATGAACCGACCTGAACCTTCTTCGCTGGACCAGGGACAGTGGACAACGGAATTCTAACGAAAGAAAGGGGACCTTGCTAAGGTGACTTTAAAAGTTCTGTTAGATGGTTGTGGGCTACGGGGTTACTGTGGGACCGTTAATTGTGATGAGGGACTGTTCGTCCCACATTGTTTTAGTCTTGCGGGTATGATTATTGTTGTGTTTAAAATCCACCGATAACGAACAGTAACGTTTTAATTGTAGCTGATAGAAGGGCAAATCGCACCGGACAGTCGGCCTTTACGGGATATCCCGCATGTGAGACTTGTAAACAATGCGCCGATGCTTAATTAGCACCGTTCTTATAATCCTTCGTGAATAGCCAACTGCTAATTTGCTCTGGAACGATTTAGTTTTATGTGATACCCTATATGTGTGAATCCTACGAATAATGCGAACATTATTGATTGAATTTAACGGACTAGGTTATCAGAAACCCAGTGGGTGCGATTTTCTTTTTATGAGCGACGCGCTCTAGCATTTTAACATGCCGATGCTTATTTAGCGCCTTTATGATGTAGATCTAATTCTTTACGAATAACCAATTGTTATGTGATCAGAACCCAGTGGGTGCGATTCTGTTTTATGTGATATTCGGCGTACCGAAGTTATGTGAGTCTATGAGCGATCTGCCTTAACATTTTAGCATGTGTTGACGCTTACTTTAAACTGTGCACGTACAATGCCGCTATATAACATTAGTTTTGCGAATGACTTTCGGTGTGTAAACTTAATTCCTTGCGGAAGAATTTATTTTGTGCGATTGTTATCCAGGAACAATGAAAAATGAACAGTAGTTTAATTGTATACATGAATCGGATTATAGCACGTTATTTGAACATTCGTATTGAACTGAACAATATTTCGTGCATTGAACTTTGACCGCGCATTATTGACATTGCAGTAGACCGATGCTTAGTCGAATTTTGGGGACAGTGCCTTGCTCCTTTCTCCCCAAAGTGGAATTGGGGACTGTTTGTGGGGGAGCCGTGTAGAGATTTTGCACTGTATGGGTGTCTGTATGTGTGTCTGCCCTGCTCTGTATCTCTGCCTGTACCTATACCTTCAGCCTATCTACATCTTCAGCACATCTACATCTTCAGCACATCTACATCTTCAGCACATCTACATCTTCAGCACATCTACATCTTCAGCACATCTACATCTTCAGCACATCTACATCTTCAGCACATCTACATCTTCAGCACATCTACATCTTCAGCACATCTACATCTTCAGCACATCTACATCTTCAGCACATCTACATCTTCAGCACGTCTACATCTTCAGCACATCTACTTGCTCAGCATACCTAGCCTATAGCCTACTTCTACATCTTCAGCGCATCTAGCCTACGCCGCCTACAGCCCACATCTACATCTTCAGCACATCTACATCTTCAGCACATCTACATCTTCAGCACATCTACATCTTCAGCACATCTACATCTTCAGCACACATACAGGGTATATAAGTCCGCTCGTACGCTTGCTCGGGGCAGACGAATGGCCTGGTGAAGAACGCCTAAACCGCGTAGTAGTCAGGCTAAATGATCTGGCTTGACGGACGGTAAAACGTTCGTTGAGTGATACTGTTGTAGAGGGGGTAAATCCTGATCTGTGCCTCGAGAAGAACATCGGCCTCTTCAGGTATCCCTCTACAGGACTGGGGTTCGGTGCCTGACTACCGTAACCTAGCTGACGGACAAAGCTGCTACGACGCTCGGACTCTTGCGCTGCAGTAGTCGCTGCTACTGACATTCCGATCTGTTGTTGCTGTCTGACATTTCACTTTCTGCTGCAACTGACTTTCCGAATCTGGGCGCTATATCAATTACTGTTCTCTGATCGTGGCGCTACATAAATCGTGCTGTGAAAACTGTGATTCTTCAATAAACTGTGATTCTTCAATAAAACGGTTCAAGCCTAGTCGGCTAATCTTTAGTCTACCGCTAAAGTGGACTCCGCGGACTGCAAGGGTACCTGACGACAGGGGTTGGTACTGGTCATCCTGGGTCTTCGCCCAGCCCCCGTTCTCCACAATACGAACGATACAAACAGTGAAAGTCAGAAATCTTTGTTTAAAAATCTCTGTAGAAATAAACATGCTCTTAATTTTCTGTCTCGCATTATCAATATCTTGCTAAAAGCTGGAACAGTTACCATTGGCTGTTAACCCTCCGGCAGGCGCCCTTGCAAATAGTATTTTTCTATCGATTATGGCCTACTTGATTGGAATCTCGCTGTCATGCAACCTTTCACAACTGCACAAAATTAACTATCAATACCATTACCAAAATTAGAAAGTTCTCAACAGTGCACCGAATTCAAGAAGTTTAGAAATTATTATTAGGCTACAATATAGAAGTAGCTAGAGGAATACTTGCACCTTGAACACTGACACCTATTTTTTCATTTATTCATTCAAAGGACTTATAATATAACAGCGCCGCTTCAGGAACCTACCTTTAACATCTACTTTTTATCATCATCATCAGTCCTTTTCGTGCAGTTCTGCACATCGGGAAATGCAGCTCCTCCATTCCTCCCTGTCTACCGCCAGTTGAATCACCTCGTCCCATGTCATGTCTATGCATTTCAGATCTCCCTTGATGGTTTCTGTCCAGTTTTTTCTTGGTCTGCCTCTTCCGCGCCTTCCCTCCGGAGTCCAGTTCATCACTTGTTTTGCTATTCTGGCTTCATCCATGCGTATCACATGACCCATCCATTGTAGTCTTCTCTTTCTGATGGTGTTCTCCATGGTCTCCTGTCCAGCTATTTCCCGTATGGTGGTGTTTTTTACTTTGTCTCGCAAAGAGACGTGCAGGATTTTTCTGAGCCACCTGTGGTGCGCCGCCTCTAATCTTTTCCTGTTTGTCACCGTCATGGGCCACGTTTCCGCTCCATACAGTAGCGTACTCATGACCACTGCCTCGTACAGTCGGATTTTGACCTTCATGCTGCATCCACTTGTTTTCCAGATCTTCTCCAATCTTCCAAATGCTGCGCTTGCTTTCCCAATTCGCTTTCTTATTTCTTCATCACAGCTGCTGTCCGCTCTGATTGAACTTCCGAGGTAGCAAAAAGTGTCCACCATATCCAGCTCTTTGTTTTCTATCGTGATCTTTTCCGTTCCTTGCCAGTTTCCTATCTTCATGATCTTCGTCTTTTCTGCATTTATGGCCAGACCCACTTTTGCTGCCTCCTCCTGCACTTTGGATGTGAGCGTCTTCATTCCATTCCATGTGTTATCAAGCAGGGCAATGTCATCGGCAAAGTCTAAACTTTTTATGTTTGACAAAATTCTTCGCACTAAAAAAACTATTCATATTAAAATAATTATTGTACCCTCGTCAACTTAAGTGGTTATTCATTGTCTTGTTAGACCCATAAATCAATTTTTGATATATTATTTATATTACTTTACGGAGACCTGCTGGTTCAGTCACAAGAGAGAAGAAACTTCAGAAGACAGCAGTTCGAAAACATCCATCTACTGAACTGATCTTTCATTCTAGTAGGAAATATAATTATGGCCCACTAATTGTCAACTTCAAACTCTTGTCCTAATTGTCAAACAAAAACTGGCCCAACAAAATAGGTCCTATACTTGAACTGGTAGGTCAAATAGAATATTCGGTTTTAAAATGAGATCGACCTTAGACTTTAGTTAGGCACCTAAGGGGCCGTCCATAAAGTACGCCACGCTATTTTTGACCATTTGTGACCCCCCCTTCCTCTGTCACAAACTGTCACAAATCTCGGACCCCCCCTAAAGTACGTCACACTTTTGAAAAATATTTTTAATTAACACCGCAAGGCTATACATAGGGCCTAAAAAAGGCTTCGCAACAGCATTACTAGCGCTCCTAGCGAGAGGAATCGTGAACAACACATTCAGGGATACGAATTTCATGCTATTTTGACATAAAACTAATTCAAATGTTTCACACAAAAATTTAAAATTATTTTTAAAGCTATTAAATTCTACAAAATTTTTTTTTTTTAATTAGAAATAAAAATTTTTTAAAATAAATGTGTGACGTCACACATGGCCTGACCCCCTCCCCTCTGTCACAAACTGTCACACTTTCTTACACCCCCTTGAACTGGTAGGCCCAAGAAAAAATCCATGTTTTATAAAATAGATCGAAACGCTACTTGAGGCCTTGGTTTGGATTTTTGCATATACCGTAAGCCTAGTGTTAAGTCTACATCTAGGTCTACTTATAGTTAGAGAATACATTCGTGTGGCTCTCACACTTTTCCATTCATTTGTAGGGCCTATAAGAAAATGTTTTTTAAGAGCGACTATTTCTGCTCAGTTGGTGTCTCTACATGTACGAAAGAAGACGCATGGAATTTCTGACCTATCTGTCTCATGTGCAATCTTTGTTTATTGTGTCTGTTCAATCAACGAACGGATATAACGATCGACTATGACTAATTTTAATAGAAAGTTGATAATAAATTGATCGAGTCACTAGGTATAAGCGCCATGATTGTTCTTTAGATCTGTTATGCATTAACTTCGTCACGTGACTCTTGTACTTCACACGGATCTTCGCTTCACTCCTTCACTTGGCTGTTGCCTACACGAAGGAACAAAACAAAATAATTAGTTGATAGTTCTATGGCTCTTTCGTCTATCTGCCTCTTACAGTAGCATTAATTAATTATTTATGATACTGTGAATGTCAAATTGTGAAACCAGTAAGAAATTGCAATACTCTAAACTTTCTAAAGTCTAATGAATTGGATATCAATGCCTTACTAATAGCATATATAGTGCATGGAGAACCCAGCTAAACGGCCTACCTCAGGGATCGGTTCTCTCAGCCTGCCTGTTCAATGTCTACATCAATGACATGCCTGACACCCAGTCCCGCAGATTTGTCTATGCGGATGACGTCGCCCTGGGTGCCCAGGGGAGGACCTTTGAGGAGGTAGAGGAGATCCTCAATGCCGACGTAGAGTTGCTGGCAGGATATTTCGCGGAGTGGAGACTCAAGCCAAGCGTCACAAAAATAGTGTCCAGCTCATTTCATCTCCACAATGCTCAAGCGGCGCGGGAGCTGGATATTGTGATGAATGGTCAGCGCCTCCGACATGACCCAAATCCGACTTATCTGGGCGTGACCTTGGATAGGTCGCTAACATTCCACGAGCACCTAAGAAGGACCGCTGCGAAGGTGGGCGCAAGGAACAATCTCATCAGCAAACTTGCTGGCTCAACATGGGGTGCTAGAGCTACGACCCTGCGAACCTCAGCACTGGCCCTGTGCTACTCCACTGCGGAATACTGCGCTCCTGTCTGGGCCCGTTCGGCCCACACCGGATATGTTGACGTCAAGCTAAACGAGACTATGCGTCTGGTGTCGGGTACGCTCCGAGTGGCTTCCCTCCCTTGGTTGCCGGTGCTCAGCAACATCCCTCCGCCCCACCTCCGTCGAGCTGAAGTTTGCGCCAAGATGCTGACCAAGATCCGAAATAACGAAAGACTTTCTCTGCACGCGGACATTGCGCTCCACCCAGTAGTGCGTCTCCCGTCCAGATATCCTATCTGGAGAAATCCTCCGGAGGAGAGTTTGACAGCTATCTCAGCCTGGTGCGAAGAATGGCCCACTATGGAAGTGGTGAATCGTTCGCTCGTGGCCGTGCCATCTGTCTGGCCTCCGGGTGGTGATCTTCCTCGTCATCTGTGGAAAACTTTAAATCGCTTCCGCACGGATCAAGGCCGCTGCGCAGTGAATCTGGTGAGATGGGGACAGGCTGATGACCCACTGTGCTGCTGTGGAGAAATACAGACAATGTCGCACATTGTGAATGAGTGCCGCCTTCTTCGTTTTCCGGGAGGACTCCAGGCTCTACATCTTGCCGAGGGTCCCGCCACGGTGGCATGGCTTGATGCGAACTGCATTCGCTAAAGAAGACTAATAGCATAATAGCTATTCAAACTTTATAAGTAGCAATCAAATGCCTATTACCAGATCACAAGCTTCCAACTGACTGAGAATCAGTTTCTTGTCCGTCATAAAAGACTGCGCCAGTTAAGCATAGCCTACTGTTAGGTCTAGGCCTACTATTAGGATTTTATTTCTTACTTTCACTACTCCTTCCAAACGGAAGTGTTGTAGTGACACATACCCAGCCTATTTGTATTATTTTGAGACCTCATTAATACATATATTGTTAGATATTGCTCTAAAAATACAGTTATAGACCTATACTTCGTGAGTCTATTTTATGGAATTAGTTAAGTTCTTATTTCAAAATCTCACCAATTTGCATTAGTGAGTCTATAAATGAATTAATTATGTAAAAATAGTTGATGGCATAGTTGGATACCTGCGTATTCATGACAGGCAATGCTGTACGGCGTACCGTCGTTTACAGAGACTAACAGCGACCTTGCTTAGCCACAGACACGCCACTGCATAAACATTTGAAAAACATCAAATAAACAATCAACCGAAATTCTCATTTATTGATAAAACGACACTTTCGGAAGGCTTCGTCGCCACTATAATTTCTTTATAGACCTACGTTGCTTTAACAGCACAGAGAGACACAGCCACGTTCTCTCGATGGAGGTCAGATGATTTAGAATGAATATGGAATATGTGAAAGATTGATTGGATCCGTGTGTATAACATGAAGAGACATGCTGATAAAGTTGACAATTTTTTTTATAACAGTCGAGAAAAGCTAGATTACAAACTAGTCGGATTTAGATCGTTGAGACTCCAAGACAGATGACAGCAGGAAATAATATGCCAAAAAGTGATTTGTGTTTCTCGTGGGATGGGTGTTAGTAGTCACCATCAATGTGGGGGTTGAAAAGGCTGCAACTTAACGGCAGGTGAGTTTGACGAAACTAAACAGAAAAGAAACTACAAAGAAGTACTCTTTCTCATGCTCAAGATAATAATTAATTTTGGAAGTCTTTTAAGGAAAAAGAAGTGACTATCGTTTGCTGGTTTGGGTTGTGATTTTAATACAAAGGCGGCTGTGTAGGCCCTATAAGGCTTCGTTTGAATGAAAACGGTTGGGTGCTGGATCTCTGCACGTGGGGGCAGTGCTTTCTAGCAGGTCCAGAAAAATAATATGTTTTTGGGAAGTCAAAATAATAATCATATTCGCGTGAAGTAGTGAAAGTATAGGTCTACATACTCGGAGGAACTTCCTACCACATAATCATATTATGTATATGCATGGGCGCCCGCAGAAATTTTTGCAGGGGGGGGGCAAAATTTTTTTCAGTGGTCACCATTAAATTTTTTTTGCAATAGGTTGAAAAATGCAAAACTGAAAATTAAGAACATGGACATTTTTCAAAGAGGTTTCTTGATGCAAATTTTCTCAGTTTCATATTGTATATCATTTTTTATATCAACAGTTTCCTTAGTGCGAAGAAATTTTTGTAAAATCAAATAGTTGATGTTAAAAAGTGGCACCTGACGGGGTGCTATATATGTCCATAAAATGAATGAATGAATGAATAAATGAACAGAAACGAGTATCAGTTGAAGAATTAGCAGGTCTCCTAACATAATTTCAGTGTCCTGATGAGAATTTTGCACATAACGTTTTAGTGTAATTCATTGATAATTAATTTTTGCGCGGTTGTGAAAGCTTGCATTACAGCCAGGTTCCAATCGAGAAGGCTATAGGCTATTTGCATGAGCACCCGCTGGAGGGTTAAAAACCTATGTTCATTGCTACATTTTTTTAGCAAGAGCTAGAAAATGGAAGATAGAAAATTAAAGGCATTTTTATTTTTATTGAGATTTCTAAACATAGATTTCTGACTTTCACTGTGTGTATTATTTGAACAATTAGTGCCATAATGCGAAGAAATTTGTTAAAAACTCAAAATAATAGTTAGAAAAAAATAGATGTTCATTTTCCAGGGGGGCAAGTGCCCCCCCTTGCCCCTATGTGCGGGCGCCCATGTGTATATGGTAGGAAGTTCCTCCGAGTATGTAGACCTATACTTTCACTACTTCACGAGAATATAATTATTGTTGAGATTATTGCTATTGTAGACCCATTAACGCGGATTCTAATAAGATCTTATCCGCCTAAACGAAGGCGCTCAGCATGATATTGAGGACGAACATACCTGCAGCCGGCTTGGCATGAGTTCGAGTATGTATGTCCATCCGTTCCACAGACTGGAGAAAACATCAGGTTGCATATACACGAGTTAAGTGGCGAACGTGTAGGCCTAGTAAGGCGACGCGTGGTCCTCGGCTCACACGCCCCATCTACCGCATCTACTTTTCTGCCAGTCACGTAAATAAGATGCATTACAATCGTACGTCTAATATACGAGGCAACTAAATATTAACTATTTTAGTCTACTAGTTCTAAATCAGATACAGCCCCGTGCCCATCTGACAAGCGCACAAACATTACAGTGTGGAGACTGATTACATAAATTGCTAAATTGATTGCAATGTGAGCAAACACGGGGGCGGAAAATGGTTAACAAAAAATAGCTAAAGATGCATAGAATCAAAGAGAATTTATGAATAATCTCACTCTTCGAGAATTGTAATGTTAATAGCAGACATCCACTCTGGTGAAGAGAGAACCTATTCTTCTAAGAAGACTAAGATGTGACAGAACTTCACAGAAGCTCCTTAATGCAAAGGGTAACCAGTTAAATTAATCAATCAACAAATTATTATTATATAGGCCTATAATATATATCATATATTATATATCATATATATGTGCGCATATATATATATATATATTTAGGCTTACGTATACCTGCATAGTGCTTGGCACGAATTGCCGTACGTCTTTCCGTCAGTTCCACAGACTGGGGCGTAAATCATTGGACAGATGCAGCTCTTCGTTGGTCTAGGTCTAGGTGAGGCTCTTGTGCTCCTGCGTCGACACTTGCCCTGACTTGCAACTGACACTCCCCTACACAGACAGTTCAACACTTCGTCATTAAAATGTCTGCAGGATATTATTAACTGGCTTAAACGAACTTACACAGCTTAAACATCGAAATGACCGTTCTAACAGAAATTATGGCTAGACCAAGAAAAAAACAGTCTACGTCCTTAGATAGAGAGGGCATGATCGTATAGGCAACTGTCTATAGTATGTAGAGCCTACTCTAATGATGAGAACAATTTGATTAGAATGATTTGCATGCACTAAATATTAATTAGCCTACGACGTCTACGTGCTTTAACATGTAATCCTTTATGTATGCATGTGGACCGGAGTGCGTTTGTCAACCGGTTCGAAAAAGAAATATATACTTACTCACGTTTACTTACGTTTACTTACTTACTTGCTCATTTGCTCACTTAGCCTACTACGATTATAAAAAAAATATCCGCTGATATATACGCAGCGTGGACGTCTGCCATATCCGTTGTAGCCTATCACAGGAATCCGCTCCTGGATCTCATTTGCACATCTTATACATGTATGAACCAATAATGTGTAATCGCATATGTTTTTATGGTTTATGATATACGCAGAATTAGGCTTTATATGTCCATGTCTGCATATAAATAGTTTTAGCATTTGTTTTCAGTTGAATAGATCATTGTAATTCGCTTCTTACTGGCATTAATAGTTAAAAATTGCTGAAGCTGCAGCTAGTTCCGAATTCTTTGGATAGAACCATGGCTGATGCATACAAATAATAGCCTATAAGCTCAAGTCTGCATTGTTTCCCCCTGTTCAATAAAGAATTATTTTCAAATTGGGGCTCACGGCCTATAAAGCTTTGAAGTCTGTCCAGTCACAGAATTCCACAGAATAACAATTTTTCAAGGAAGACATCTGATAATCTTTAATTGGTCAGGAAGCGCCTCTCAGTCTAATGGACTCTATAACTATATTTTAGGCTACTTCTCTATATTCACCTTCTTATGACTTGGGGTTTCTGCGAAAAATTGGTTGATGTCGGTTGTACATTATACACCGGCGGGCGGGGCGCAATAGAAGTCAATAATTACAATCCTGAATCCAATTTATCTGACATCCATTATTGCCAATGCTCTTAAAACCCGTATAAATCAGTGCAACTATGACGACAACTTTGTATTTAACCTGCCTTTCGTCTGGGATAAGCTTACTTTCCAACTGCAGACAACAGTGATGATTGGTTAAGTTAACTGGATCAGTCTGGATGTCTTAAAAGACTTTACCCATATTCAAAGGAAAAATTACTTGAATGGGAGAGAAGTTACATGTATATTCAGGCTGGGAATCAGTGCAACGGGTTCTGAGTAACAGTGGCTGAGAATTTGAATGATTTGCATCGCGACAGTTAACTGCAATCAAAAATTCAAAGTTTGAGCAGTCCTAACAACAGAGCTCTGTTGTTAGGACTGCTCAAACTTTACACATAATAATTATTACATAAATTTCTTACGCGCGCAAGGTCACACCGAAATGTGAATCTGAGGCGCAGATAGTCAGTCAGCAGAGAAAGATGCATGCAGCTAGGCTTATTATTATAGCCAAATTTAATACCTAAAAGTCAAGGTGAAATGGTGAGTTTTGAGCCGTTTTTAAGGTAGAAATGAATGTGAGCTACGAAGAGAGAGTGGAAGTAGATTCCATTCCTTGGGAGCAGAGGCATGGAATGCACGCGAGCCCATAACATACTTGCATGCTGCTTTGCAGGCACCGTTGTACGTCTTTCCATCAGATCCACACACTTTGTCTTCGGTTGGCGGGCAGGTGCATCGCTTTTTAGGTGGTGATGCTGTTGCATTTCTTGGTCGACACTTACGATTGCGAGCAACGGACACTCCACTGAAGACATGCAGCACAATTAATAAATCCTAATTGCATGTAAGTAGGGACCATATTTTAAGATAACCCTAAACTTGTTCATTGGAATGAGACAGATGAACTTAATGGGATGTTTTATTTGCATCATCAGCCTTCACTTCTTTTATAAGTGCTGCATGACATTTGCGCATACACGAGTTTTTATATGCATGTACAAGACCTGTTGCTCTTAGTTTTGCCTGTTTGGCTTTAGCTCTCACAATGGATTTCGTTCCACCATTTCTTTCAGCTAATTAGTGCTGTCTGTTAATAAAACGAAACATTTGAGAGAGACCCAAAACCGTAAGCGAATGCCTAACGAAGCCACAATAACAATGAGCCCACTCTTGTGAATAAAGAAATGAATGTAAATGTACCTGCAGCTTGCCAAGCACTCATTGCTGTACGTCCGACCGTCAGTGCCACACACTGGTCTATATGCTGCAATACAAATGCAGCTCTCTTCCGGAGTCGAAGTTGTCGTGGCCCTCTCTGTACAATTGCCCTCATGGGCAATGGACACACGCCCCCTGCAAACATTTCATGACTTCAGATATCCGGTCAAGTGCACGGTCCTCATAATGATGCCCGAAGAGTTGCCACAGGGGCCAAATGAAGAGTGCAATTCTTGGACAGACCAGAGAGTGAGGAAGAGACACATAGACACATAGAGAAAGAGACAGAGAGTGAGACAAACAGAGAGCCAGACAAAGCGACATATAGGTGAGATAGCCTATACACCGTGAGTCAAAAAAAGTAAGCCAAATTGTTTTTCATATATCTCTAATGCCTGATAACATATCACGCTAAAATTTTCTAAATATTTAGAGAACTGGACAAAGAATGTGATTCCAAAATTTCATGAGATAAAATTGAACGGATAAAAAGATATGAATATTTAAATTTCATATACCGAAATTGCAGTTTACAAGCAATTTTTTGTCAGATTCAATAAAAAAAAGTAAGCTAAACTGTTTTTATTATATCTCCAATGCCTGATAATTAATCATACTAAAAGTTTCCAGATATTTAGATAAGTGAACCTAGAATAGGATTCCAAAATATCATGTAATAAATTTGAACGGATAGAAAGATATGAATATTTGAACTTCATCTCCGAAATTTCAGTTTTCAGCAAATCTGTTATGGTTTTCGCTGCAGTTTTGATGCCTGATAATTCCCAATTTTGGTCTAAAGTGATCCTGGAGTAAAATTTTTACGGAATATAAAGTGTGGAGCGTGCATAATGAAAGACCGAGTCTACCAGACAACAATCCATGATATCAACGATCTGAAGCAACGCTTGTTGGAAGTGTGGGATGGCCTGGACCAGAGGATAATCGACGATGCTGTTGCCTAATGGCGCCTGCGCCTCAAGGCTTGCGTGCAAGCTGAAGGATGATATTTTGAGCATCTTATTTAATTAAATAATCAAATCATACTGTTGGGGTCATATTGCTAGTTCAATTATCTACATATCTGGAATATTTTAGAATGATTGATCATCAGGCATTAGAGATATGAGAAAAAGATTGACTTACATTTTACTGAATCGACAGAAAATTGCTTGTAAACGGCAATTTCGGCATATGAAGTTTAAAGATTCATATCTTTTTATCCGTTCAACTTTATCTCATAAAATTTTGGAATCATATTCTTGGTCCAATTCTCTAAATATTTGGAAAATTTTAGCGTGATATGTTATCAGGCATTAGAGATATATGAAAAACAATTTGGCTTACCTTTTTTTGACTCACGGTGTATAATAGATCAAACAATGAAACTATGTTAAAATATCCTCTGTCATAATATAAATCATACATAATATATAAGTGTGTTTACTTTGGCTCTATTAGTCTATTTGAATGAATGAATGAATAGATCAATGAATGAATGAATAAATACGTTGTTGGCTGCATTTCAGACGGTGTATTGAGTCACTTTCTATTCACATAACGGGTTCTGAATCATCCAATGCCTTTTAGCGCCTATGGTGTATTTTACGTGTTGCCTGACATAATAATTAACTAGCCTATGCCTAAA
Source organism: Lumbricus rubellus (assembly GCA_945859605.1). Lineage (NCBI taxonomy): Eukaryota > Metazoa > Annelida > Clitellata > Crassiclitellata > Lumbricidae > Lumbricus > Lumbricus rubellus. The sequence goes on from OX243827.1 coordinate 6,162,285, forward strand.
TTTAATACTGAAGTAGCTAAATGGATACAAATAATAGGCCTAATTTATACCAGCAGCTTGCAGCGCACGCATTGCTGTAAGTACGACCATTAGTTCCACAGACTGGCCGATAGATTCCAGGACAGCCACAGATCGGTCGAGCCGAAGCGGTTGTTGGTCTCTGTTGACATTCGCCCTCATGGGCGACTGACACATCGCTGAAAACATTTCGTCACCAATAAATAATTACAAGCAATTCTCAGTAGGCCCTTATAGTCTTAAGATAACTCTGCATTGACCTATCTGACAGCTCTGACATCATATCTTCAGCAAAGTAACTAAGACCATTCTTATAATAATCATGTGCTTCCTCTATAACAAATTATAATATTTTAAAACATTTTCGAAAAAAATATGACGGTGGGCCATAAGACCTTTTATAGATATTATGTTTTAGGTCAAATGCGAATAAAACCTTCAACTACGGTATGCGTGAAACGCCCTACGACTGGTTTTCGATTATGCACGAGCTTTAACATCGTCCTCATGGGACGATCCTCAATAATGGTTTGTTCTCTACCCTCATGCAGGTTCGCATGTCTGACGACGCCACTCAACTGTATTCTGTGACTCTCTCTTTGTATTCCTTTGTAACCTTCCTTTATCATCATCAAGTCAAGCAGTATCATTCTTGTCTTCCTCGTGTATTTTCCCTCCATTCTTTCATTGATGATTTCTCTTACCATAGTATCACCTCGTATGATGACATTGTGGCCAATCTAGTTTCTCTGCCGTCCTCGTATTGTCCCCAGCATTAGCCTTTTCTCTACAACCATCATTTGAATGTTTTCATTCATCTTGTGTTCCTTTCCTCGATAGTAGACTTGATTAAATAATGTTTTGAAGATTCTTTCCGTGTAGACGATAATGAAGACGATGGATTACATTAGATTAACATTACGCTGAGGAGGCGAGTTGATTGCTCTCTTGCGAACGTTAATTTTCCTTAAAATTTACTACTGCCGTTGTTTTTGCTTTTGTTACTATTATCATTAATAGTGAAAATAGAAGTAGTAGTAGTGATAGTAGTATGTATGTATGTATGTATGTATGTATGTATGTATGTATGTATGTATGTATGTATGTATGTATGTATGTATGTATGTATGTATGTATGTATGTATGTATGTATGTATGTATGTATGTATGTATGTATGTATGTATGTATGTATGTATGTATGTATGTATGTATGTATGTATGTATGTATGTATGTATGTATGTATGTATGTATGTATGTATGTATGTATGTATGTACGTACGTATGTATGTATGTATGTATGTATGTATGTATGTGTGTATGTATGTATGTATATATGTGCACTTGTTATAGCGCCCCTTCGAGATTTCTACTCAGAAGCGCTTCCGACTACAGCGCGAGCACTAAATCGGAGTTTCAGGCCAAGCGCTGGGCAATTGCGAGTGAAGGACTTGCCCAAGGTCCCCTACAAGGCGGCTAGAAGTGGATTCGAACCAAAAACCCTCCGACTGCAAGGCAACGAACATACCCAATACACCACCGAGTGACACCTCCATGCGTTGGTGTAGTTGTAGTAATAGTAGTAGTACCGGAATAACTTTAAGTCAAAAATGTTAAAGCTTGTATACATGTAAATATAGTAAATGTAGCACTGCACCTGCAACTCGCTCTGCATGCGTTGCTGTATGTATGTCCGTCCCTGCCACACACTGGTTTATAATTGGCGGTGCAGATACAGCCTTTCACAGCTGCATGAACAACGTTGGCAATTAGCAAAAGTACAACAAAGAAATCAAACTTAAGTACAACCATTTAAATAAGTGAACACTTTTATTCAAGTATATTTAACTATAGTCTTTTCTTCCAAATATAATTTTTAAAGTGAACAAAATACATCTGAACGTACGAACAAAGGTCATGCACACGTAGGCATATTATTTTGAGTAACGAGGGAATTTAGAAACAGGTAGAATAAACCTAAGTTAGCCAAAATACAAGAGGCGCTCGTTTAACTATAATCTTTTCTTTGAAGTTTAAAGTGAGCATTACGGAATTTTCAGTTGATGGTAATTCCTGAACAAACGCTAAGCGTAAGCGTACGATAATAATGATGAAAGTAATGAAAACAACAGCAGCAACAACAACATTAACAATGATAGGCCTATAATAATAAGTTTTGGCAAAATACTGACTGATCCGGAGGATGTTATGTGTCAGCACTTTATTCAAACCATTTGACCATTCTTCCACTGACTTTTCTTAAGAACAAGAATGTGCGTGTAGGCCTACATGTTCCGATATAGTAGGGCATACTATAGACGCAACTTATCTTTCAGATAGTTTGCAAAGTGAAATAAAATTGCAACGTCGCCAATTAAACCTGTGACTAACTGAAAATAGTAGACCTACGTAGAATAGATAGGATTAGCAGAGAAAAACCTTTGAATCAATCTAAACAGAACCCTTTCCATTGATTAATTAAGGTTTACTATCAAAACCGCGCACACAAAACCGCGCGCACAAAACCGCGCACATAAAAACCGCGATTCACAAAACCGCGCACGCTCATTACCGCGCACGATCATTACCGCGCACGATCATAATCGCATTCAAGTATTTCAACATGCATCCAGATTCTATGTCAGATCTAAAAATACCGTCATCCAACTTCTATTTAAGCGGTGTCTGCAGACAACTCGTCAAACGACAATTGGTTTACAGACAACTAGTCCAGAGCTTGAGAAATGGAAGCCGGAATAAATTATTTTCGAGGTGAAATGGAGGCTGGATTTATGAAAATAACGCATGAGAAATGGAAGCTGGATGAAAATATTTTTGGAAATAAAATAAAAGCTGGATTGACGAAAATAACGCATGAAAAATGGAAGCTGGATGAAGATTCTTTTACAGGTGAAATAGAAGCTGGATTGACGAAAATAACGCATAAGAAATGGAAGCTGGACGAAGGTATTCTTATATATGAAATAGAAGCTGGATTGACTAAAATAACGCATAGGAAATGGAAACTGGATGAGGGTATTTTTATATATGAAGTCGAAGCTGGATTGACGAAAATAACGCATGAGAAATGGAAGCCGGATGAAGGTATTTTTAGGCCTATATATGAAATAGAAGCTGGATTGACGAATATAACGCATGAGAAATGGAAGCTGGATGAAGGTATTTTCATATTTAAAAAAATCTAAAATAGAAGCTGGATTGACGAAAAGGTATTTTTGGATCTGGCCTTGAAGCTGGATGAATGTTGAAATACCTGAATGCGGTTATGATAGTGCGCGGTAATGATCGTGCGCGGTAATGAGCGTGCGCGGTTTTGTGAATCGCGGTTTTGTGTGCGCGGTTTTGTGTGCGCGGTTTTGTGTGCGCGGTTTTGTGTGCGCGGTTTTGACCGGATACCATTAATTAAACAGGTAAACGCCACCATAAATAAATTTTGCAATAAAATAAAGACTCACGTTCAGCTATAACAGCAACAACCATGAGTAGAATAAAAGCGATTTCCATCTTCGAATGTAGCGTGGAAAAACCAGTGTCTGGAGAACGTAAAGACTTTGAACAGTTTAAACAGGATGAAACTTTTATCTGCTCTCCGCTGCCGTTTATAAATGTCCAACCAGGCTCATACACGCTCATGTAGGCCCTATGGCATCCTATGCAATCAGTATAGTCTGTAGGCCTAATTCGACGCAACATAAGGCATATTTGCATATTCATACATGTATAATTATAACGAGAAATAAATAGCGATAGGAGAAAGAGAGTAGGACGAGAGAAAGAGTGCGTGCGAGAGAGACAGAGAGAACCTGAGAAGAATGTACAGAGACAGACAGACAGAAAGACAGACAGACAGACAGAGACAGAGTCAGAGATAGACAGAGACACAGACACAAACACAGACACAGACACAGAGAGAGTGTGTGAGAGAGAGAAAAGAGAGAGGGGGAAAGAAAGACTGAGAGAACAAGAACGAGATAGGACTGCTAGGAGAGAGAGAGAGAGAGAGACAGAGACACACACACACACAAACACACACACACACAAACACACGGGCACTGACATAACAACCTAGCCGAGGACCCGCGGACAATGGAGCTCGGGGCCCCTACCTATTAACCGCACTAAGGAGTGACAATTATGAAATGACTGATTAAAACTGCAGTTATTAGATTAAAATAGAATATCAAACGCTATGGTCAATAATCCGCAGTTCAAGGCATATTAATAGTCCAAGAGAAAGCAGGAACACAATATTGAGGTGCATTTGCCAATTTGGCCTGTACGTGGCAGTATAGTGTCTTTATAAATGATGAGAAGCACAGCCACTAGAGCTCTCCTAACTTTCATGTTTCCTCTTGAGAAGTAGCCTAGTGTTTTTTTTACTGAAAATAGTCCCCCCACTTTCATCTGATTCAAATGGATCATTAGGATGACATAGGTCAGCAGAGAAAATCAAGCTGTCAAGAAAGCAGAAGCAATTGTGGAAGGAAAGTGTGCCCGACAAGTAGCCTACGGAAAGATATAGGGTAAATAAATCAGTCTTAGGTAGAAGGCCAAGGTATACAATGCCACTTTTCTCACCTCTAGTCATTTTTAACGGGTGATGATGCTAAGTTTCGTTTAGGATTAGGGCTAACAGTAAATGAATGAATAATCATCAACGGTTCGTGATGCCAGCCAGTTGTCGGTTATGGGTACGAATAAATGGCATCCATTGCCCTTGTTCATTTTGCCAAATCATTTGGTATTAAATCCTCGTTTATATATTTTCTATTCAGAGTAGTCTTCGTAGGCATATGCCTTAAATTTTCGTTTTTCTTCGTAACTTGAGGCAATTGAGAGTAATTCGGCCAATAATTGGCATTATCTCTACTTGTTCAAACAGTCGTTGAACTCTACCAGAGTTGCTTCGATAGGCTACTTAATGCCGTCTATGTAATCGTTTCCTGTTTCCTGTGATCTTGAAATTCCTGCCATTAGCTCATTTCTGCAGTGATAATTCTTCTCTCATCCTGTTTTCGCATTGTCTAGCATTCTGGTCTGTATGTGAAAATCGGTTTTATCATCGTCTCGTACCGGTATATTTTATTATCTTCGTTTTATTTTATCATCATATTCCAAATGCTTGTGAAGTCCGTCCAATTCTCGTTTGTGGGCCTAAGTTATATCTTTATCGTTGTTGCTACCTGCGTCCATTAGCCCTCTTGGATAACCTAGCGACCCTAAACAAACTGTTTAATTTTCTCAACGACGTAATTATCTTTGGATCTTTTTGATGCTTATTGGCTTTCATTAATCATTGTATTGGTTTTCTCTGCGTTGATCATTAGACCCACAAAAAGAATCATAACGAATGAATAAAGTGACTATAATTATTATGAACATGAAACATTAGAACCTGTCCTGCAGCCGTTCTTAAACCGGTACATTGCGTTTACAGACCACACAACTACATGTAGCTTGTGTAGTGACAGTAAAGGACACAGACTGTAACAGAGACAGACCGGGAGAAGGAGAGGAGAAGGACGAGAGGATGAGCCAAAGCAGATCAAGCACATTTGCTGATCGTATACATTGGTGTGCACCAGAGTGAACGTACATCCTCATGCATAACTGCAGCGTTGGTTTCTGCCTTGGGTAAAATACTGACACATGCTGCGACCCATGAACTTCTGCACTGACACCACACATAGGCCTACAATTCCATAACGCTGGGTCAAATACAGACCCAACATGCATCTGAGGACCAAGCGTATCATGTATCATGAAACATCCGTCAGAATTATATATGGTTTAAGCTTTAGTTCAGACTGCAGAGTCCTGCAATCTGAAACTATATAGGCCCTAAATCAGGGGTGTCAAAGAGCTGGCCCGCGGGCCATTTCTGGCCCGCCGACGAATTTTTTCTGGCCCGCGGAGCCTTCCCTAAAGATTACAAAATTAGAGGATAAAATTTATTTTTATTTTATTTTACAGCCAGCGCCAAATATCTTGCAAATCTTCATGGTTTATTGTATGTAAACCTATATAGTAGGCCTATCTTGTTAGAGTATGACTCCGTTTTATAAATGGATTTATAGAAACAAAAGACACATTGCTACAGGAGCTTCGACACCCTGGCCCGCCAATTGTTAGAAGATGTTCACACTGGCCCACCACTTGCTAAAATATGTTCATACTGGCCCGCCACTAAAAAAGGTTTGACACCCCTGCCCTAAATGGAAAAGTAAGTCATATCGGACTATCACTAGATAGAGGCATGAAGCTATGAAGCGAGAGAGGCTCTGCCATTTTTCGATGTGGAAATATTTAGACCTGCATAAATTGGTGAAAGGCCTGTTCATGTAATTGATGCATTCATCAGGGTTATGCGTGTAAGCTATCTGAGTTTTTGCAACGACACTTTAGTCGGGACTCAGTCACTCAGGACGTATCCAAAGACTTGTGTCATACAGATATGAAGAAAAAAGCATTCGTTTGTTTTTCATGTTTTGAGAGCCATGTCATTCGCTACCACCTTTCGACGAAGAGTCTTTGGCTGTCAGCGAATGCATATGCCTATTCGTTGGGTTGAGTTATATTCGCCATCCGTCCGTTTTCTGGGTGAAAGAAACCCGACTGAGCAGTCCAAGTAGGCTAAGCTTATATAACCATCTTTGACGTAAGCAGTTCCAATGTGCACAGAAACAAATTATTGCTTTCGTCGTAAAGAATGATTAACGGATGTGGTTATAATTAGATAGACTCGAGTGTTCTTCGAAAGTGTTATAATCAGATAAAGCAGTCTTCTTGGAATTTTGAGGAAACATATTTTTATGCCCTCGTCAACTTAAGTTGTTATTAGTTGTATTAATAATTATAATACGTACATGTATAGGCCCTATAGGCCCAAGTCAATTTTTTTCCAATATTATTTTTTATTGCTTTCTGGAATTTTCGTCAGTCATAATTATTAACTAGGCCACATATTTAGCTTTATTTAATTATTTCAGTCCTTGTGAAATCGAGGATAGAAATGTTTTGACTTGAATAAATTATAATCACGAGTCTTGTGCGGTCACAGCTTCGATAATTTTTTAGTTGAAGCTTCTCCAACAAACACAAGTAGATCCAATCGAAATAAAATAACTCACTAGACCAGTGGTTCTTAACCTTTTCAAGGGAGCCGAACCCCAAGAGAAATCCATGGCCATTCACCGAACCCCTCAAGTTTGAACCATAATTTTTCTTTTTTGCTCGACATACTCTGTGGTATAAATATAGGCTAATAGAAAAGGGTAATAGTTGCTTTTAGCGTATGTCATACGATGCTATTTCTGCAGAAAAACAACGAAAAATTACATATAGCCTATCTTATCGGTAATACCTTATTAGGCTACTTCACAGAAAGATGATTGCCGGTGTTAATTATCTGGAGGTGCACTGGTGCAGTAAGACAAAACTAAGATTAACAGGATGAACAGTTTAAATTTAATAAGGTTTCAAACAAAAATTATTAAATAAAAGTTGAAAAAATAGCAGATAATTTTTCACTGAATATGTATATAGGCCTACATGTATTTCAGAGGACCTCTGCCGAACCCCTGGCACTGGCTCACCGAACCCCAGGGGTTCGGTCGAACACTGGTTAAGAACCACTGCACTAGACCTAATCTACGGCCCCGCATCTTTTCTGGCATAAAACGACATTCAGTTATTGTTCCGTGCAATTAACATTTCGCCAATTAACCTTTTTGATATTAGCCTCGAGAATCTACATTCATTAATTTTAGTTATGTTTGTGTTGGGCATAATATCATGCCTAAATAATAATAATCTACTGCTATATTTTACATTATGTTTTATTTTTTGTTTAGGCCTACGTGTAATTCCTTTGCGCTGAAAAGTTGGAAATGTAGGTTAGGCCTATACTAACTGACGATTTTTATCACTAACCGTGGTAGGTAAACAAAGAAGGGCTATTGGCTCGCTTTCTAGTTCTCGGTGAGACTGAAAAATACGAAACTAGTAAGATCTGCGTCTGTTCCTCAATAGCAGAAAAGCGCACTGGCAAAACAGCAGATAATAATTGTTATGCTATAAGCTTAAAGCTGATATATTTACTTGATTAATGAAAGAATAGAATAACAACCAGGCGTTTTGAATATAAATTCTCATTACTTCGGTTGTAATGATTAAATTACCCAAAATTGCTTGAGCTCATTATATATGTTTTATACACAACTTTCAGATATTTCAAGCATCACATGGGATCCTGTGGTGGCATTTTTCTTTAGTTTTTCTATCTGTATCTGTCTGTGACTGTCTATCTGTTCATGTGTCTTCTTATCGATCTCTATAGATGTCTCTGACCTCTCTCGTAAAACGCATTGCTGACAACCATTGTTGCAGAAAGGGATTTCTTTTTATTATTCACAGAAAAATTCGGTTATTTATTGTTCGTATTCTTTTTTCCGTTTATTCATTTGTTCATTTGAAGTTTAGGCTGATTGTAGTTAAGTGTCAGCATTATAATATTTAAAAGGCATACATCATAAACTTTGCATATAAGCCCAAAATCACCTAGCCTGGATCTCTTATAGTAGTGAGGCTCATGGTGTTTGCCCCTCTGTCCCTTCTCCCTGGGGGTATGCGCAAGAACAGAAACTTCGCTTTTGTAGAGGGACATAGGGCCTATAGGCAAGGCCTATAAGTGCGCGACGTCAATTATTCCGGATTAATTTTTTTCGAGCAGAAGTAAAATCTTGCCCCCCACTGCTCTAACGTCCTCTACGCCTATGCTAGCCTACTGGGTCAGTTGCAGCGTTTTAGCTGAATGAAGCCATGTTATAGAATTCGCCTTTACAACTTTCAGTAAAAGTTCAACCAGCCACAGCAACAACAACAAAATACATGTATATGTTTCACATTCAATCTTTAATAACCGTGTTTCTTTTTAACTTTAAATAACTATTTATATCGTTCCATTTATGTAAGCTTATTGAATATATATACACCGTGACTCAAAAAAAGTAAGCCAAATTGTTTTTCATATATCTCTAAAGCCCGATAACATATCACACTAAAATTTTCCAAATATTTAGAGAATTAGACCAAGAATATTATTCCAAAATTTCATGAGATAAAGTTAAACGGATAAAAAGTTATGAATATTTAAACTTCATATACCGAAATTACAGTTTACAAGCAATTTTCTGTCAGATTCAATAAAAAGTAAGCTAAACTGTTATTCTTATATCTCCAATGCCTGATAATTAATCATACTAAAAGTTTCCAGATATTTAGAGAATTGAACCAAGAATATGATTCCAAAATATCGAGTCATGAATTTGAACGGATAGAAATATATGAATATTTAAGCTTAATCTCCAGAAATTTCAGTTTTCTGCAAGTCTGTTATGGTGTTCGTTGCGGTTTCGATGCTTGATAGTTCCCAATTTTGGTCTTCAGTGATCCTAGAGTAAAATTAAGGGAGTATATTATCGCAACGTTCTACTGTAACAACATCTTCCACCTGTTATCAGAAATATGTAGTCCCCGGAAGGCTGTTTTCTTTTTTCAACGGAACAGCGCCAGCCCACAGAGCCAAGGAAACCATCGAAATGCTGACGCCAGACTTCATTTCTCCCACATTATGGCCTCCGAACAGCCAAGATTTGAATTCTGTCGACTGTAAAGTGTGGAGCGTGCATGATGCAAGACCGGGTCTATCAGACAACAATCCATGGCATAAACGATCTGAAGCAACGCTTGTTGGAAGTGTGGTATGGCCTGGACCAGAGGATATTCGACGATGCTGTTGCCTAATGCATGGCGCCAGCGCCTCTAGGCTTGCGTGCAAGCAGGAGGAGGACTTTTGAGCATGTTATTTAGTTAAATAATCAAACCATACTGTCAGGGTCATATTGTTAGTTCAATTCTCTACATATCTGGAAAATTTTAGAATGATTAATCCTCAGGCATTAGAGATAATAAGGAAACATTTTATTGAATCTGACAGGATATTGCTTGTAAACTGCAATTTCGGTATATGAAGTTTAAATATTCATAACCTTTTTTCCGTTCAACTTTATCTCATGAAATTTTGGAATCATATTCTTGGTCCAATTCTCTAAATTTTTGGAAAAGTTTAGCGTGATATGTTATCGGGCTTTAGAGATATATGAAAAACAATTTGGCTTACTTTTTTTTGAGTCACGGTGTATATACGACTGCGACTAGGACTACTACGGTACTACAATTGAGTTAGTTTAACTTAGTTAAAATATTAATCGGCCAAGTCTTGCGACGACAAGCATTATTTTCTTCTCGATGCTGTGTTGAGTTCGCATTTTCTAAAATAAATAGGATAAAGACAGCTAACAAACAACTCCAGCAAAAATAGAAACTGAATGAGTTATTGAATAGTTGCTGTTACGAAATACGAATGAATTAAGCAAGTGAGTTGGAGTAGTCGTCAAAGAAAACAAATTGAATATGAAAGGAAGACATAGTTTCTAGAACAACACGATCGTTTCTGCTTTCGAACTGCATCTGTCCGATGCTTTGGTCTCAATTCAAAGGCACCCTTTCACTGTTCACTTCAACACATGTTAAATTCTGATGTAACATGGCCCGGAGCATGGAAACCAAGTCAGAACATAACCTCGATAAAATGCAGTCGTGTTCTAAGGCGAAATTTAGTATGACCGTCGTATAGTCTATAACATAGTTTGGGAACCACTGGTAGGCTATAGTCTACATTCTCTATAATGTAGATTGTAGAGAAATTGGTTGCCATGCACATGATGAAAGTCGCGCCTTTCACCGCTACTTTTACAGGCGGTGTCAGAATGAGTGTATCAGTAAGTAAATACTTCTATATAATTATATCTAAAAGTGTGTTATCATCGTCAATAATTAACGTTTAAACGGTACTTATCTATTCGTTTATGTATGTGCCAATAGCTTAACAAATACCACAACAATTGATTTGCATTTCAGCCCTATTTCCTTCTATCGCTTTCCTTTTCTGTCTCTATAATATTATATCGCCTGAAACAACTACACTTTCTGCCATCTTGATAAAAAAAATTCATGTACAGTGTTGACTCAGGTTTAGCGGGATCACTTCCTTTCTGGCACGGATCTCCTCATTACTTACATGTACGTGCTAGTTGATATCGCTTCTAATTCTCATTGTACACTGACATTATTTTTGTTATTAGCCTATATATGTCGCTGAGATACACATTTTCGTGTTGATCTTTCTGAATAAACAATTTTGAATTGAATAGAATTGAATTGAATAATATTACAAGTGAAGTCAGTTGATGTCTCCTCATCCAGCGACAGATGGCGTTTTGTACGACACCTTTTAACATGGACCGTCGTCATTCACCACCCTCACGTTGCTGCAGAACAAGACACACAACCAAAACATATTAGTATAGGCACGTCTATTCTCTCTCCTACTCCTTCTTATTAATAATAATATTACTATTTTAATAATAATAATAATAATAATATTAGTGATGTAAATAATAATAATATTTAATGATGATAGTGATAGGTAAAGGGAGGAAGTCCCGGAGGATTGGAGGAGGGGAGTGATCGTGAAACTGCCAAAAAAAGGGCCATTGAATGACTGCAACAACTGGCGGGGCATTACATTGCTATCAATACCAGGTAAAGTTTTCTGCAGAGTGTTAATGAATCGATTAAGAACTGAGGTAGATGGCGCATTGAGGGAAGAGCAAGCGGGGTTTCGACCTGGAAGGTCATGCAACGAGCAAATATTTACACTGAGGAACATAATTGAACAGAGCAAAGAGTTCAATAAGGAATTGTTGGTGAATTTCGTCGACTTTAGAAAAGCGTTTGACAGTATAAACAGAGACACACTTTGGAGCATTGTCAGGCTGTATGGAGTCCCGGAAAAATACATCAGCATTTTCAAAGCTCTCTATCACGACGCAAATTGTTGCATGAGAACAGAAAATGGCAACACGATAATGTTCCGGATAGAAACAGGAGTACGACAGGGCTGCGTGCTGTCTCCATTCTTATTTGCTCTTGTCATTGACTTCATCATGAAAGGAGCGATGGACAATACTACGGCTGGCATTGGTTGGGATCAGGGTAGGTTGAAGGATCTGGACTTTGCGGATGACATAGCACTGTTAAGTGAAACACACATGGATTTGCAGTGGATGACTACGAGATTACAAGAGCTGGGGGAAGGAGTGGGGTTACACATCAGCAGTGCAAAGACTAAAGCTATGATAATCGGCGACAGTGAACATCCGAACATCAAAATCGGGCAGGAAAACATAGAGTATGTCAACAACTTTCCATATCTTGGCAGCTATATGGAAAGGGATGGAGGAATAGAGGTGGATGTAAGGACAAGAATTGGTAAAGCAGCTGCGGTCTTCCAATGAATGAGAACAGTGTGGAAATCAGGAGCGATGCATAGTGACACGAAGATCCGACTGTATTCGTCGTTGGTGCTGCCGGTGGTATTATATGCAAGTGAAACATGGAAAACAACGGCGAAGATAACAAAACAATTAAATGTCTTCCACCGGAGGTGCTTACGATTCATCCTGGGCATCTCATGGAGAGATCACGTCCGAAATGAGGAGGTGTTGAAATTGGCGGGATCAAGAGACCTGGAGTATGTCATCATGGAGAGAAGAGGAAAGTTGGCTGGGCACATTCTTAGACTACCAAAAGAGAGAATTGCGAAGACGGCGATAAGATGGGTTCCGGAGGGGGAAAGGCGAAGAAGAGGCAGCTAGACCAAGAAACACCTGGAGACGTACATTTAAGGAAGATCTGGAGAAGATGGGACTGGATTGGGACGAGGCGGAGGAGGTAGCTGGTGACCGTATGGAGTGGCGAAGACTTGTTGACCAATGCTCCGATCGGAACAGGAGGAACTAAGTCTAAGTAAGTAAGTAAGTGATAGGCCTATATTTACCCTCATTTATTTGATTCCCAAGGTTTTACAGATCACTGTATTTGAAAAATAGATGTCCAGTGTGTCAAGTCATGTCTATAATTTATGGAATGATGCAAAGGGACTCTTCAAAGGACATTTTACAATTACTATACCATTTCTACTACTACCAATATTACTGCTATCATTGGTATTACGATTATTATTAATTCTTTATCAAATAACAGCAGTAGTAAATGCTACAATGAGCAAGCATGGATGCAGTGGTTATAATTATAGGTCTATTAATTTATGGTAATAAATGAAAATGAGAGTGCCAATATAGATGCATCGCCCTTAAGGTTCCAACCAGAAGATGATGGAAACTGATATTGCACGAATTTTACATATAAAATATATTTAAAACACTTCTTTCTTGTGACTCAAGTTATGAGAACAATAATTATGGTAACAAACATTCCTACTTTTCATGTACCGGTATCCAATATGGATGCGTGTAACATCGAGAATTATAGCCAATAAACGAAGATAGACCTACTATATACTAAAGTAAACAGTCGTAGTTGAATGGAGGATACTCACTTGCATTCAGCCAGACACTCGTTGCTGTAAGTTCTGCCGTCTTCTCCGCAGACTGGTTGGTAAATTAAGGGGCAGGGACATTCATCCGTCGAATGCTGCTTTCTCTTAATCGCATTCTTACATTCGCCATCGTGAATTACACTGGCATCACTTAAGAAAAACATACGAAACACTAAATAAATTGTGTATTGACCTTGTCCTAGCTTTGTCCATTGTCCATTGTTCATTGTCCATTCATCCATCCAACCAACCATCCATCCGTCCATCCATTCATCCATCCATCCGCGAATCAATCCATCCGCCAATCAATCCATACATCCACCCATCTATCTATCTGTCTGTCTGTCTGCAAGCGTGTCTGCTTATCAATGTACTATCTTGTTTTCCATAAATATTATCTGTCAATCATATATCTGTATATATATATCTGTGGTTCAACGTGTCTGTTTGCATTTTCTACCGAGCTATCCACCTTCTCAAACTGTCTATCTTCTGTCTTTCTATTTTACTGTCTTTTATCTATCTATCTATCTATCTATCTATCTATCTATCTATCTATCTATCTATCTATCTATCTATCTATCTATCTATTTATCTCTTTATCTACCTGCTTGCCTACCTTCCTTCATAGTTCTTATCTACCTACCTACCTATCTGTCAATCAAATTATCTGTTATCCGGTTTATTGATCTAAAGACAAGAATGGAATCGAAAAGTAATCTGCTTCACAATGTAAGTTGAACGGATGAGACTCACTTGCATGCAGCGAGACATTGGTTATCGTAAGTTCTGCCGTCACTTCCACAGACTTGCCATAAGATGCTTGGACACGCACAGATCCTCTCTTCCTTCTTCTCAATCGCATTCTTACAATCTCCTTCGTGAATTACACTGGCATCACTGAAGACAAAACACACGAAACGCTTGAGAGATTGTGTCTTCACAAGAATAACTGTAAACTGAAATTTTCGATTTACAGAACCATCACCAATTTAGCCTACCTGTCTTTGTCTGTATGAATAATTATGAACAACATCATTAAACCATCAATCTATCTAAACATCATGACATTGTTTTGAACCATCTATCTGTCTATCTATCTATCTGTATTTCTATCTATCTGTATTTCTATCTATCTATCTATCTATCTATCTATCTATCTATCTATCTATCTATCTATCTATCTATCTATCTATCTATCTATCTATCTATCTATCTATCTATCTATCTATCTATCTATCTATCTATCTATCTATCTATCTATCTATCTATCTATCTATCTATCTATCTATCTATCTATCTATCTATCTATCTCTCTCTCTGTCCGTCCGTCCGTTCGTCCGTCTGTCTGTCTGCCTGTCTGTCTGTCTGTCTGTCTCTCTATCTATCTATCTATCTATCTATCTATCCATCTATCTATCTATCCATCCATCCATCCGTCTGTCTGACTCATCCATTCATATATCAAGACACCAATCTTCAAGATAAGCGATTGTAAAGCCGTACAAGCAATCCGGAATTTGCAGCGCTGCTAGCCAGGCAAAGTTCGCCACAGTATCGAACGCTTTCGTGAAATCAAGGCCAATCAGATGTACGAATTGTCTCTTAGAAAATCACAAAGATTGTCAGTTAAGGCAGTTTATTCACTTTTTCGTATATGAAATTTAATTTATCAATAAATCTCTATGATCTACATCTCTCTGTTTGTGAATCTGTCTAAGCTTATTTACTTTTATACCTATCTAATAATTATCTATATAATAATTATTGTGTATCTAGGCCTATCTATCAATTTTTCCATCCCTGTCTTTTATGATTGTCTACTTATCTCTTCATTTATCTACCTACCAAAGCACTAACAGCGAGCGAGAAGATAAAATTTCTACCTCTCACAGGAGAATTGCTTACTCCATACGATTTAAAGTCGGCTTCTATAAGTCTGCATAATTATGTATAAAAGGAGCCAATAATTAATTGATCAAAACAAGACTGGAAGCGAAGAGTAATCTACTACTTTACAGTGTAAGTTGAAAGGAGACTCACTTGCATTCAGCGACACATTGGTTGGGGTAATTTCTGCCGTCACTTCCACACACTGGTCTGTAAATGCTTTGACAAGGACAGATCCTTTCATCCGTCGAATAATGCTTCTTCTCAATTGCTGACCAGTGTGTGTTCTCGCATTTGCCAGAGTGTCTTACACCGGCGCCACTTCAGAAAACATAAAAGAACTCACATAACCATAACCATAACCACAGAAGTCCTATACGTCTTGCCAAGAAATACGAAGCAGATATTAATTAATATGATTCTATACAAACAGTGGCAATATAATTGCTTGCGTATAAGATTAGGTTATAACATTGCTTACATCCTTTTAAGCATTGTTTTTATTGTATTAGATCTTAATTATTCGCTTTTGAGACTCCATTACATAATAATTTAAATGTCAGTTGTGATCTGGATGACTGATTCTTAGGCTTACTGTCACATTTCGCATGCATGCTTTTTTCTTGCCCAGGATAACAATAATTGTCTATTTGTCTTGCATGTAGGCTATACAATATGAGAAGATAATTCTGAATGATATAAGAACATAGTTCTACCTGCAGCTGGCCACACACGGATTGCTGTATGTGACGCCATCCGTTCCACAAACCTCGTTGAATTCAAGCGTACATATACATGGCTGATCACCAGCCACTCTGCCTTTCACAGCTAGACACATTATAATATAATCACAGAAACGCGGCTCAGTCAGTGATTTCTGATTCTACTGATATTTTATATTAATTTCTCTAGCAGAAACAATAACTTTGTAAGCTAATTTAATCAGTGCACGACGATTGTCGTACAGCGACGCAGGTAGGCCAACTGCAAATTGGCGCGCGGCGTCTGGACAGGTGGTTGTCTGGACAGCGCGTGATGTCTAGACGAGAGTAGATGTCTTTTTAATTTTCTGGATGTCTTTTATTATTTCCTGAGGGGGGTGCTCGGTAGTACAGTGGATAGCGCGCTAGACTGTCGACCAAGAGGTCGGGGGTTCAATTCCCCGCCGGGGCAGAAATTTGTAACGAGATTTCTGTTCCTCTAGCCCAGGGGTGTCAAACCTTTTTTAGTGGCGGGCCAGTATGAACATATTTTAGCAAGTGGTGGGCCAGTGTGAACATCTTCTAACAATTGGCGGGCCAGGGTGTCGAAGCTCCTGTAGCAATGTGTCTTTTGTTTCTATAAATCCATTTATAAAACGGAGTCATACTCTAACAAGATAGGCCTACTATATAGGTTTACATACAATAAACCATGAAGATTTGCAAGATATTTGGCGCTGGCTGTAAAATAAAATAAAAATAAATTTTATCCTCTAATTTTGTAATCTTTAGGGAAGGCTCCGCGGGCCAGAAAAAATTCGTCGGCGGGCCAGAAATGGCCCGCGGGCCAGCTCTTTGACACCCCTGCTCTAGCCGACTCCGCTATGATGAGTACACGGTCAGTGGATGATGAGACGGCGAGGGAGAGGACCGCCCGAGGTCTTGAAAATGAAGTCGCTAACACTTCATCCCCATTGGCGCATCATACTCAGCGTGCCCTGTTTACACATCCGCCTTAAGCCAACAGCTGCAGCAGCCTGAGAGCGTGAGACAAATGAGCTAGAGGTGATTCATAACCATCTGGCTCAGTCACGACAGCGTTGACCTAGGCTACATACGTAGCCATTGTAAACGCGACTGTAAACAGGTACATTTGGAGCATTGCACGGTCTGTTATATTATATCTCATCTCTCATCATTTCAACTCTAATCATCACCCACCTCTAGCTCATTTTAGTTATTTAACGAGATAGATAGATAGAGAGATAGATAGAGAGATAGAGAGATAGATAGGTAGATAGATAGATAGATAGAGAGATAGATAGATAGATAGATAGATAGAGAGATAGATAGATAGAGAGATAGAGAGATAGATAGGTAGATAGATAGAGAGATAGAGAGATAGACAGATAGATAGATAGATAGATAGATAGATAGATAGATAGATAGATAGATAGATAGAGAGATAGATAGGTAGATAGATAGATAGATAGAGAGATAGACAGATAGACAGATAGATAGAGAGATAGACAGATAGATAGATAGATAGATAGATAGAGAGATAGATAGGTAGATAGATAGAAAGATAGAGAGATAGACAGATAGATAGATAGATAGATAGATAGATAGATAGATAGATAGATAGATAGATAGATAGATAGATAGAGAGATAGAGAGATAGAGAGATAGAGAGATAGAGAGATAGAGAGATAGAGAGATAGATAGGAAGATAGATAGATAGAGAGATAGGTAGATAGAGAGAGAGATAGATAGATAGATAGATAGATAGATAGATAGATAGATAGATAGATAGATAGATAGAGAGACAGATAGATAGATAGATAGATAGATAGATAGATAGACAGATGATTGGATGGATTTTACACAACAACAGCAGCAAACGCCACGTATACCGTAAAAAATCAATATTTTTTTTCAGCAACTGTCTTTCTTCAGCAGCTGTCTCTGTTCGCTCGCCCTACACGTCACGTAGAGTCTTCTCTGTCTCGACGTTAGATGGCTACTGCTGCTAAGACAGCTGCTGTATGACACGTCGATAGAACGAACAAAGGCTGCTTGCATGACGTGTTCGCTTCAGTCTACTTTAACAACGCAATAGTAATCTTTCTGGTTTGTCTGTTAGCTACAAGTACTTGCGCTATAAGCTTATTATACATGTAGAATGGCCGATCTCAGTGATCTGTTTATAAAAATCGGGACAAACTCTAAAGAAGTAATAGATAGAGGACTTATTAAGAGATCTTTAACAGTCGCTAAAAGAACGAAATTAATGGAAGAATTAAAGAAACTAGCAACCTGTATCGATGAACTAAAGAAAAGAAAACGTCATATTAAAACACCTCGTGGCATCGTTCATCCACCGATTCCATCTGCTGACAACCAACCACCGATTCCGTGTGCTGACAACCAACCGATTCCACCTGCTGACAACCAACCGATTCCGTGTGGTAGTAAGACTCTATCTGACGTTCAACCCGTTGAGTCTCCAACTCCACTCGAACGTCAGTCAGATAACAACAGCTTGAAAATTTTTGACGAAAAGATTCTACCACAGATACGGAAAGGAATCGTGGAATACAGAAGCCTTCATCAACACTTGGAATGGAATTTGGAGCTGAATTTTCTGGACAACCCTTCTAATTTAAAACCGACTGACCTAGCATCAATTAAACGAATTCATGAACAACTTGTAGATAGCGAAAAAACAGCGTTGAATCTGCGTCTCCTCATTGCCTACCACAGAGGAATGTGCTACCTCTCTGCACGTAAGTACCTACCAACTGACATCCCTATAAAAGAATGGTTTCCTCAAGAATTCGGCTTGCCCTATGTAACAATTAACCGCTACTACCAATTTTCAACACTTATCAAAAGCTATCCCGGGTTGATCTATTGTGGTCTATCCTTTTCACAACTCACAAAACACCACAGCAGAATCGAAAACCTTCTCAACATCGACGACGGTCTTAGGATGAAACTAAAATCTCAAGTCGAAATCTGTGCTCATAACAGTACATCTACCATCGATCCTGTAGAAACGCAAGTCGAAAACGAATTGAATCTGAACGTTGATCCTGGTTACAAAGAACGTTTAAACAGTACTGTGAGTTCTCCAATGGAAGTCGAAGACGAAGATAGGCTGCTGCAGGATGATTCTTAACCTTACAGAGTCATAAAATGTTCTTATGTAGGAGTTTTTACTTCAGCGTGTTCATATGACCTACTTTTGGTACCAATATGAGACTTGCGATTGTGTAGGACTTGTAGCGCGTGACGCAGGTGATTATAATAATTTATTTTGTCGCGAAGGAGGCCTACGTCAGTAGAACTTGTTATTACTGCGTGCTTTGTGATCTGCGAATGTACAGTAGAACTTGTGATCTGCGAACGAATGTTATTACAGCGTGCTGCATGACCGACTTTTGGTATCGTCAGTGAGACCAAGCAGCAGTACATTAGAACTTGTTATTAAAGCGTGCTTCGTGATCTGCGAGCGAATATTATTACTGCGTGCTTCGTGATCTGCGAACGAATGTTATTACAGCGTGCTGCATGACCGACTTTTGGTATCGTCAGTGAGACCAAGCAGCAGTACATTAGAACTTGTTATTAAAGCGTGCTTCGTGATCTGCGAGCGAATATTATTACTGCGTGCTTCGTGATCTGCGAATGTACAGTAGAACTTGTGATCTGCGAACGAATGTTATTACAGCGTGCTACTTTCGGTATCATCATCAATGATACTAAGCTGCAGTAGGCTACAGTAGAACTTGTTATTAATTCGTGATCTGTGAATTTACAGTAGAACTTGTTTTTAAAGCATGCTAACTGATCTGCGAATCTTATTACAGCATAGGCGGAAACCTGGCTGAAAAGTTCGGGGGACGAAGGAGTGGTCGAAGGGAAGAAAATTTTTCACCGCCCAAAAAGCACCAGGGCTGCCACTCTGAAAAATTAAAAAAACCCAAGTGGTCGGTAAAAAAAACCCCAGGTTTTTCTAACTTTTTTTCTAACTTTTTTTCTAGGTTTTTTTTCTAAGTTTTTTTCCTAGGTTTTTTTTTTCTAACTTTTTTTCTAACTTTTTTCTAACTTTTTTCTAGGTTTTTTTTTCTAGGTTTTTTTTTTTTCTAGGTTTTTTTTTTTAGGTTTTTTTTTTTTTTTTTTTTTTTTTTTTTTTTTTTTTTTTTAGTCATCCGTTTCAAAAAGTCAAGAATTTTGTTTTCTCGAATGTCTTTTTCTTCTTAGAACAGGCTGCGAATGTACAGTTCAACTTGTTAATAAAGCGTGTTCATAGAGAACAAATGATTGCACAAGGGCTGTAGTAGTAAATCAGTTTGCTAATAGTAGTAGTAAATTCACAATGATATCAAGTCTTTATTATCAATCCATGTATTGAAAGCATAATCATAGCCTAACCATTTCACCAATGAACGGTTTCCACGTTTCCTAATAATCTTTTCTATTTTAAATGTATCTTGCGTTGTCGATTGTAACTCAGCTTCATAAAATGTCCCTTTTATTTCTTCTCCATGATAGTCAGATATTTTATAGGTTATAGGGTCTGTGTATTGAATGTGTGTTATAGTAAAAACCTCTTGTGTCCAACGATTTGTGTAGCCTTTCTCAAATGTCTTTTTCTTCTTAGAAATTCTTACTTTATCTCCTACCGAAAATTTAGGTTTAACAGTTTCAGGTACAGCATCACCATACAGATTCATCCACACAACCCATTCGTTTGCTTTGATACTCGCTTTAACAGGAGTCATTTTAATGGAAGAATGTCTTGTGTTGTTGTATAAACTAAGCATATTATCTAAAACATCGATATATCTCTGAGTTGAATTTGCTGTAAAATACTTAAACATCTTTTCTTTTACTGTTCTATTAAATCTTTCTACGATACAAGATTTCTCTTCATTCTCAGTTGAGTACAACTGCATACCTAATGATTTTACCTGTTTATTATAGAATTCTGTTCCCTTATCAACCCAAAGTTTTTCCCCCCTTCTTTTGCTCGTATTAAATATTTTAACGAAAGCATCTGCCACAGATTCTCCGCGCTTATCTTTTAACGGCTGAATAAATGCATACTTGGAGAATATATCAATGACGCTTAACAAATATTTCACACCAGAATTAAATTTAGCATAAGCCTGCATGTCAATTAAGTCAGCAGCCCAAACTTTGTCCACTCCCTGAACATAAACAACTCGCTTCCTGAACTTCCTGACTATAGGTTTATGCAATTCGTCAGCAAGTTGGTCTGTCCATCTCAGAGCTTTTTTTTCAACCCCATTCCAAAATGGGTCTTCGTCGATAATATTGGTTTTACTATAGATCTTTCAATTCGTTCGCGGAACGAAGGATTAGGTATATTATTTAATTCATCTATCATAGCTCTGTCAGCGACGTTTCTCCCTGCTGTATCAGTATGTTTAGCATAGGCTAGGTCATGACGATAGGCTGCTGCATCAACTCTGTCTACTGGTTTACTCCAATCTTTTGGTGTTCCATCACTATTCAATCGCAAATCCAATCGAGTTCCTGGACCCGTGAAAGAATGTCCTGGAAGATGCATTTCACCCGGGTACTTTGCCCATGGAAGTTTAATATTAGAAGTAGCAGAATTGAGAGCTGAGACCAAATCACCACCTTGTACAGTAGTAGACATTTTAGTAAACTGAGTTTTTCTAGCGCCACAATCAACGCACACACCCCTAAGCATAGGTCTACCATTCTTACTGACGACTCGTTGAACATCTTTAGATTCAGTTTGTCGCTTACATTTTACACAATACGAGTTGTGTTCCATTTTAATATAATATAATTAAAATGGAAGTCCAAGACCTATCGTGGAATGAAGAATCAAGTAAACGCTTTAACAGTCCTCTCTTACCAAGAAGCATCAGAGGTTTGATCGTAGGTAAGTCTCAATGCGGCAAGACAATATTACTACTTAATTTATTACTGAGACCTGGTTGGTTAGACTACGATAACCTGCAGATCTTTGGAAAAAGTCTTTTTCAATCAGAATACAAGATACTAAAGAAAGCATTCGAAGAGAAATTACCAAAGGAAGCAATTATAAGACTTTTTGATAATCGAGATGAAATAATGAAATTAAATGTATCACCGACCGCCGTAGTCGAGGAGATGTCTAAAAACATGGAAAAGAAATCGGATATAGACTGCAAGTTCTTTGAAACCTCTGAAGATGTTCCAGATCCACGAGACTTAAGTCGAGATAAGAAGAATCTCATGATTTTTGATGATTTACAATTAGAGAGGCAAAATAAATGCGAATCGTATTATATAAGAGGTAGGCATAGTAATGTAGACTGCTTTTACCTAGCACAAAATTATTTCAAGCTACCTAGACAAACTATAAGAGAGAATGCCAACTTTATATGTTTGTTCCCTCAAGACCTTAAAAATATTAACCACATATACAGCGATCATATAGGTGTAGATGATATGACTATAGAAGAATTTCGAAAACTATGCAAAACTGCGTGGGATGAAACGCATGGTTTTGTGGTTATTGACTTGACTAGCAAAACAAATAAGGGTAGGTATAGAAGTGGATTAGATACATTTTACATTAAATAAAAGCAATAATAAAATGATAACAAAATTTAAGATTTTATATTCTAGGTTTAAAAATAGCTATCTAAAATGGAAACCCTTCTTGACGAAATTTTATCTAATACTCAAACGATTGCACGCAACACAGAGGCTAAAGAATCCTTTTGCATTTTGTTGAGCGAAAGGAGCACACGAATTCGAACGAAATTTAATCCACTAATCGAACTGGACAAAAGTAAAACGTATGAAATGGCTCTTGTCAATCTTGAAACTTACTACAGTTTTCCTAATATAGATGAAACAAATAATAAATTCGTATATTCGTCAGATAACGGTGTAACATGGGAAGATTTAGACATTCCAACCGGTTGCTATGAAATCGAAGACTTAAACGATTACATACAGAGAATTCTAAAAGAAGAAGGTCATGGACAATGTATAAAGTTGCAACCAAATAACAATACTTTGAAGGCTGTTTTGGAAATTGATGAGAACTATAAAGTTGATTTTACAGTACCAAATTCAATTAGTACCGTTCTAGGATTTCAGAGTCGTGTATACTCCGAAGGATATAACGAATCCGAGCACATAGTCGATATAAACAGCGTGAATAGTTTACGTGTTACGAGTGATGTAATAGGATCATCGTATGCCAACGGAACTACGGAGAACATAATTTATTCTTTCTTTCCATCGGTCGGGCCTGGTTATAAGATAATCGAATCTCCTCATAATCTGGTTTATCTTCCAATAACGCTATACTCTATTTCATCGATGGAAACAAAACTAATAGACCAAAATGGAAAACTAATTAATTTAAGAGGTGAGGAATTGTCGATACGATTTCACATAAGAGAGGTTTAATTTAAAGTTTATATTTAATATAAGATGAGCGCTTACGCTAAGGTCAAAGTTAATATTTCTGAAGGGCAAAAAGAGAAGATTAAACGAGCTGCTCAAGTAGGAACTGGAGTGAGTATAAGACTTTCTCATGAAGATATAACTGGTGAGCATGTATTAGCTCTAAACCAGAGGCAAATTAACAAGTTAACTAAAGCGTATCAGAATGGAACTGGTGTGACAATTAAAATGGGTAAAAAGCAATTAGAAGACAATGCGAGAGTCGAAGGCGGATTTATTGGCGCTATTCTACCGTTCTTAGCAACAGCCGGAAAGTTTCTTCTGTCTAGTGTTCTTCCGAGTTTAGCCACAGGAGCCTTAACAGGATTGGGTTCTGCAGCTGGTTCCAAAATTGTCGATAAAATAAGTGGATCTTCGATCTCACATCCGATAAGTGGATCTTCGATCTCACATCCGATAAGTGGATCAGGCGTGCTGTACGTTAAGAAAGGAGGAATATGCTGTAAGATAGTGCCTGCTGGGGAAGGTCTTTTTCTATCTCCGTGGAAAAAGGGTATTTCGATATCAGGTTCTGGTCTGTTTATGAAAAGAGGAACAGGATATATCAGCGGTGAAGGTCTTATACTTGGTCCCAATTCACCATTTAAAAATATTCCTATTCTTGGAATGTTACTTTAAACAATCTCTTATATAAATGTCTGGATACGGTCACCCAATACACAAATTTATCACCAAACGGAAGCCTCGTGTGAGTCCGATAATTTGGATGCCTAAAGTGGTCACTCACGCTCCTGCAAGACAACGAGCAGGCGACAGATATGAGATTTTTGCTCAGCAAGCGATAACGATTGAACCAAAGACAAATATTACAGTAGAAGTAGGCCTTGGAGTCCGAATGACCAGTGGAATGTGTCTAGTCTCTCTTAGACAGAAGTTGAAACAACTCAGACTGAGCCTTCAAGATGGTACAGTACTAGAGGACGCAGAGGATATAATAATTACAATACAAAACAACTCCGATTCACCAGTTACTATAAACGAAAAAGACTCCATATGTTATGTTAATTACTACGATGCATAACGTGTACGTTTTACGTTTACGTTTTATGTTTACGTTTTACGTTTACGTTTTACGTTACGTTTTAAACATTATAATAAAAAATGTCACTACTGAAAATTAGCGATCCTGCAAAAAGAGATTTTATTATCGAAGAGTTTTTAAAAACGAAAAAAAATATTAAACAAAACTTTCTCTCAGAGAGAATAGATGATCTTGGACTTCAACGAGAATTAACGAAAATCTACAAACCAATAGTCGACTCTCAATCAGCAATTTCGAAAGAACAAAACGCTTTGCTGTCGACAATAAAGGATAATTCTGCAGCAACATCACTTGCTCTAAAATCACTTCCAGATTCGTTGAAAACTATTCAATTTCCCCAGTATCCGTCTATAGAGGCGTACGATGACGATGACCCAGTAGAAGACATTAGAAGGTTAGAATTAGGAAATATTGCAGTTGAATACCTTAAAAAATATGCTTCTGATAAAAGACTTGTGGATACAACATTCGGATTAAGATCAAGAGATGGAAAATTCTACATCGGTGACAGCGAAGCCTCAATCCAAGGAAATGATATTACAGTTGGAACCACAACTTATCAAGGAACTCCAGGATTATGGGAATTGTTAACGTTAGCTAGTCCAAACAGTTCAATTTATGATAATCGTGATCTCGAAGAATACGCCGAGATTCTAATTAAAACGAATGCCATGAGTCAGCCAAATAAACCAAACAAACCTAAATCGTCTAGAAGTGTAAAATATGCAAAGATAATAAAACCCATATGGGACGATTACATGAAGTTAAGAGGTAAAACAGGAAGCGGAATAATTACCATTCCTTCAGATCCTAACGAATTAGTAAAACAATTAGAGTTGCGAATATATAGCTACAAAGCGGGAAATACGGGTGTAAGGAATGAAATTGTAGGTATGACAGATGAGTTACTAAGACAAAGAGTGATAACCAAAGATGAATATAAAAAATTGATGATCTAATTTAAAAATTGATGATATAGAAATGCTGGTCGTTGCGAGAAGAAGTTATAAAAAAGTACACGTTGTCGGTGGAGCAGGAATATTCGATTCCATTGCAGGATTTCTCAAGAGACTACTAACTTCGAATGCAGCCAAACAAATTGCGAGCACAGCTGTCAAAGAGATTGGGAGTGTTGCTAAGGATAAGGCGATCGACGTTGGAAAACGATTACTCAATAAGATACTCCCTAAAGCTCCCGTTCAGCAGCCGATAACTCAGGAAACTAAAGTCATTCTAGCTAGATTACTAGGATCGAATCCAGAAATGACGGGAGGAGCTATTAGAATTCAAGATCTAGTAAAACGCTTAAACGGAGGTGGTTTGAAAATGGCTTAAACATATTTTCTTATTTTAAAATATATGTATAATAAAATGCAATCCGATATTCTAAGATTCACAGAGCAACCATTGATCGATGAAGGAATAGAGCGATACGAATGGCACGAGTACGAACCTGTAGCGAGAACTAACCTTAACAGTTCTGGTGAAATAAGAATAAATATTGAATTACAAGACTTATACAGTCACCCAGCAGAGTCATATCTACAATTCGAAGGAAGACTAATTAAAGCTGACGACACCGCATACGTTAATGCCGATTTAGTCGCTCTTACGAATAATGGGCTTATGTATCTATTCAGTCAAATATCCTATCAGTTATCTAATCAAGAAATCGAAACGCTATTTCATCCGGGTCAAGCTACAACGATGCTCGGTTTACTTACGTATCCAAACGATTTTCAGCTGACTCAAGGCTTAAATCAGCTGTGGTATAAAGACACTGGAGCGACTGCTGTTATTGCGGATAACCCCGGATTTGCCACTAGACAAAGCTTTCTCATTCGCAAACCAAACACTAAAGGAATGTTCAGCTTTATTGTTCCGTTGAAGCATATTTTCGGGTTTTGCGATGATTACGACAAGATTATTTACGGCTTCAAACAGACGCTGACATTAGTTCGTAAAGCCGACGATGATGCAATATTCCGAGATAACGCTGCAGCTGCTGGAAAAGTTGCGATAAACAGAATTTCATGGTTTATTCCACACGTTATTCCTTCCGATATGGAACGAATGCAGTTGTATAAGACGATTGAATCAAAATTAACGTTGCCAGTTGCGTATAGAGCTCGTCAATGCGACACAATAACGGTTCCTCAGTCGACAAGTTTCAGTTGGCGTCTTAGCGTAAAAACATCACCTGAGAAACCTAGATATATCATCGTAGGATTTCAGACGGACCGTAGCGGTAATCAGGAAAGTAATCCGTCGCTATTTAATCACTGCGATCTCAAGAACATATATGTGATGATGAATCAAGAAAGATATCCAGCTGTCGATCATAACCTGTCGTTTCCTAATCAACAATTCTCCAGAGCGTACAGAGACGCGTCCTCCTTTAGTCAAAAATTCTATGGTATGGATAAGTTGATTACCCAAAGCAATATAACACCTGTAGATTATAAAGAATTATACCCGTTGTTCGTGTTCGATGTAAGCAAACAATCCGAGCGTTTGAAATCTTCAGTCGTTGATATTCAGATTAAGGCTCTTTTCAATGCAGCAGTGCCAGCCGACACCGAAGCGTATGCTGTCGTAATTTCAGATAGGTTGCTGCAGTTCCAATCGGATGGGCAGAAAATGAGTGTAGTGTATGGAAAATTGATTTAAAGAATACTTATATATTATGAAGCTACCAGAGCTTAGAATGTTAGCCAAGCATCACGATGTTACAGGCACTTCGCATCTCAACAAACCTCAAATGATAGCTGTATTGATTGAAAAGAATATTCTTCCGACGGACTACAAGTCTGTGTCATATCGACATGACACGTTGGGTAGTATCAGGAAACAACCGAGAAGAGTAGATATTATAGATCGAGAGACTGGCGTTGTTAGCTCGTATCCATCGATGTATAAAGCTGCTAAGGCGTATGGTCAGAGTGCTGGCATCATAGCTTATCATAACGGAAATGTCTGGAGAGATAGATACGAAATTAAAGTGTATGAGAGATAGATACATGTATGAAATTGAAGTGTTCGAATATGGATATTAATATTTTTGCGTGGTAAAAATAAAATGGATTTAAAGAAAAGTAGTTTAAGAAACATGAACCATGTTGAACACTTGCTCGACTCATCGGTTCCTGACATTAAGGTTCCTACGCTTACCCCCACACCTGGTAAATACAAACCAGTAGCGCCTAAGAGAAAATACAAAAATAGGGTTAGAGCTAAATTAAATGATTTTGCGGATTGGTTACTTAGTTATGTACCTGAACGAGATAATAAAGCAGTTAACGAAAAACTAGAATCGTTGAAGTCAACTGTTTCCAGGATATTTGATAAAATTAAAATTCTAGAAACGGCGTCGGCTATTAAAGGATTCACGAAGCAGTATAGAATAGATGGAATTAATGGAATGGATGCCTCGTCGTTTCTTAATTTCGTCAGACCGCAGGTAGTTAATCTGTTGTCGAGTAATCGCCAGACAAAGACTAATTTAGTTCTTACTTGTACCATGGAACGAGTAGATATGAAATCTGGAATAGTGACTTCTGAGGATATACCATTCGTTTCCAGGGCAGAAGTTATTTTAGAAGCAACCGACTTGAATGAAATATACAGCAGAAAGAAAGACAAAATCATGGAGTCTATTGCTAGTTTTCAGATGCAAGGAAGTAATTGGAGATTTAAAGCCGTTGTAAAATTAGATATAAATACGGTAAAATATACACCCTTAAGAGGTAGTTCTTACATTCCGCTTCCCGACTTTTTAGCTAATAAAAAGGCTATTATAAATATGAAAAACGACGATGAAGAATGCTTCAAATGGTGTATCACTAGAGCTTTGAATCCGGTTGTGAAAAATCCGGAAAAAATAACGAAAGCTTTGACAGAACAATCGAAAAAACTTAACTGGAGTGGTATTGAGTTTCCAGTTGCTGTTGATGCTAATGTGATAGGTAGGTTCGAGAGAAATAATAATATTAATGTTAATGTATTCGGTTATGAAAAAGAAGTATACCCGCTTTATCTGTCTAAGTGTGAAAGTAGTATTGATCTTTTGCTTATATCTGATGGAGAAAAAAAACATTATTGCTGGATCAAGAATTTTAACAGATTGATGAGATTTCGGACTAATTCGATGTATTATTGTAAAAGGTGTATGAATGGTTTCACAACGACAGGAGCGCTTAAAAACCATAATGAGTACTGCAAACTCCATAACGCACAAAAAATAGAAATGCCACCACCAGGAACTATGCTAAGTTTTAAAAATTATAACAATTCTATGAGGGTTCCGTTTATAGTCTACGCAGATTTCGAGTCTTTTGTGAAGCCAATAGACACTTGTCAACCAAATCCAGAGTTGTCGTACACTAATAAATATCAAAAGCATACTCCTAGCTCCTTTTGTTACCACATAAAATGTTTCGACGATAGTGTATATTCTCAAGATCCTGTGACGTTTACGGCTGAAAGCGAAGATGATGATGTTGGTCAAATATTTGTAGATAAACTAGAAGAGAATATAAAACAAATATATAATCAATTTAAATTCCCTAAGAAGATGATATTTACAGAAGAGGACAAGAAGTGTTTTGATGGAGCTACTATATGCCATATCTGTGAAAAACCGTTGGGCGAAGACCGAGTGAGAGATCACTGTCATCTTAGCGGTAAATTTAGAGGGGCTGCTCATAACATTTGTAATTTAGACTATAAAATCCCCAAGTTTTTTCCTGTAGTGTTTCATAATCTTTCCGGGTACGATTGTCATCTGTTCATTAAGAAACTGAGAGGTAATAATGGAGAGAAAATTAATTGCATACCTAATAACGAGGAAAAGTATATATCTTTTAGCAGAGAGGTCGTTGTTGATAAGTTTGTAAATAAAGAGGGAAAAGAGATTACCGTCAAGCGACAACTGCGTTTTATCGACAGTTTTAAATTTATGGCTTCTAGTCTTGATGCTTTATCGAGGAACCTAAGCAAAGACCAGTGTAAAAATATTGGGAAACGATATACTGGAAAGAAGCTCGATCTTTTGCTAAGAAAAGGCATATATCCTTATGACTACGTCGATTCATTTACTACCTTTAATGAAACCGAACTACCACCAAAATCCGCTTTCTATTCTAAGCTAAATGATTCGAATATTAGCGATGAAGACTACGAGCATGCAAAAACGGTATGGAAGGAATTTGGATGCAAAACATTCAGAGAATATCACGATTTATACAACGTTTCGGATGTTCTGTTGCTTGCCGATGTTTTCGAAAACTTTAGAGATGTGTGTATGAAGAACTATACGCTTGACCCTGCATGGTATTATACATCTCCTGGCTTAGCCTGGGATGCCGCTTTAAAATTGACAGGCGTGAAATTGGAGTTATTGAATGATTATGATATGATTCTGATGCTTAGGCAAGGGATGAGAGGAGGAGTGAGCACAATATCAAATCGTTACGGGAAAGCGAATAATAAATATATGAGCGATTTCAATAGTAACGAAAATTCTACATTTATCACTTGCCTGGATGCGAATAATCTATATGGATGGGCTATGATCAAACCTTTACCTACTCACGGGTTCAAATGGATGAACGAAGATGAATTAAAAAATTGGAGAAGTATTCCATGCATATTGGAAGTTGATTTGGAATACCCTAAAGAGTTACACGACCTGCATAACGATTTTCCGTTAGCTCCTGAAAGCATTGAGATTGACAAAGTCAAAAAGTTAATTCCAAACTTAAACGATAAAAAGAAGTATGTGCTACACTATGATAATCTGAAGCTGTATGAGAGCTTGGGTTTGAAAATAACAAAAGTGCATAGAGGTGTACTATTCGAAGAAAGTGATTGGTTGAAAAAGTATATCGATTTAAATACAGCTCTTAGAACGAAAGCTACTAATGACTTTGAGAAAGACTTTTTCAAGTTAATGAATAACAGTGTCTTTGGAAAAACTTGTGAGAACATTGAAAATCGTGTTGATGTAGAGTTAGTGTGTCAAGAGGAGAGGGCTATTGAACTAGCCGCTAAACCTAATTATGAGAGATGTACTATTTTCGATGAAAATCTAATAGCCGTTCACATGAAAAAAACTAAATTGTACTATAATAAACCTATATATCTTGGCATGTGTATATTAGACTTGAGCAAAACGCTGATGTATGAATTTCATTACAATTACATCAAGGATAAATACGGAAATAGAGCTAAATTATTATTTACCGATACAGATTCTTTGACATACGAAATTAAAACTGAAGACTTTTACTCAGATATCGCAGGCGATATTAAGACTCGATTCGACACGAGTGAATACCCGAGAGATCATCCATCTGGTATTGAGGTTGGAGTAAATAAAAAAGTTATTGGAATGTTCAAGGATGAAGCTAGTGGGAAACAGATAAAAGAATTTATTGGACTCAGAGCAAAGTTGTATTCTTATAAGATGGCTGTTGGAGATGAGCACAAGAAATGTAAAGGTATTAAGAAGAATGTTGTCCAGAAAACTATTACTCACGAAGATTATAAAGACTGCTTATTTACTAAAAAAGAACAACAACGAACGATGAATGTTATTAGATCTTATCATCATGATATTTATACAGAAGAAATTAATAAACTTGCATTATCTGCAGATGACGATAAACGGGTAATAATGGAGGATGGAATTCATACTTTGGCATATGGTCACTACTCGTTGAAAATTTTTAATTAATGTTTATATTAAATAAATGAGCGTCAAACAAATCGATGTTTGTGGAGTAGTGCTACCGAATATTGCTTTATCGAATGTGGATCTAATCGAAGCGGCTAAGAAACTAAACATCAATAATTTTAGAGGAGTATTTCTCAGAGACGAGCTGCCGAAGAAACCTGGACGGAATGAGTGTGGGATATTGAATCTAGATGATTCTAATGGGGTGGGAAGTCACTGGGTCTCTTTCTTAAAGAGCGGTAATGAGAAAATATATTTCGATAGTTACGGCCTTCCTCCCCCTCTAGAACTGATAAAGTATTTACGCCGTCCAGTGTTATATAACAGCGAGCGAATACAACCCGATAACGAAGTATTTTGTGGTCATTTGTGTTTGTATGTATTGAAGATGGTGGGTGATGGAATGAATTTCCAAGAAGTTATAAACGGCTTGCATTAAAAATTATTATATATAAATATATATATAAAATGCCTGTCGATAAATTTGGTCACACCGCTGCTGGAGGAACATCACGAAGAGTAATCGTTGGAGGTGTTACTCTTAGCCAAGTAAATGCTAATTTTCTTCGATTGGATGGGACAAATCTGCCGACTGGAAATCTAAATATGAATGGATGTGTGATAAAAGGTCTCCCAGTAACGAATACTTCGACTGCCGGAATGGATGAAGCTTTAAGTAGGGGGCAAGCCATAGATTTCATAACGAATCACGACGATTCTCCGTCCAACGATAATCATTTAACGAATAAGAAATACGTTGATGAACAAGTTACAAAGTACGTCGATAAATCTCTGAAAAAGTGTCGTGCTGGGTATATTCCTCCCTTGGAAGCTGATGTAAGTGTAACAGGATTCGTTGCTAGCGCCAGTTCTTGTTTTGCCGGAAGCAAAGCCTACCATGCTTTCACTAATCTCACTGACGATGTTAACGCAGCTTGGGTTTCGGGTGAAGATGAAACTGTTTGGTTACAAATTAAATGTCCTGAGCCAGTTAAAATTTGGAGAATTGCGTTGAAAACCGTATCTGTATCTTATTGGAATTTATCCGCTAGCAATGATGGAGCAGTGTTTGCACACTTACATACATCTTCAACTCCTTCAGAGACTATTCCGACATTTTTTAATATTTCTACTACGGATGCGTATCAATATTACAGAGTTAGAGTACTGGCAAAGGATAACGATCTTCCACGAGGGATTCAGGTAATGCAATTATATGTATACGATGACTAATCTGCATTAAAAATTATTATTATATATAAAATGCCTGTCGATAAATTCGGTCACACCGATGTTGGTTCATCACAAAGAGTAATCGCTGGAGGTGTCACTCTTAGTCAAGTAAATGCTAGTTTTCTTCGATTGGATGGAGCAAACATCGCGACTGGAAATCTAAAAATGGGTGGTCACAAAATTAAAGGACTGCCCACAACGAAGCCTTTGACAGCAGGAATGGATGAGGCCTTAAGTTGGGGTCAAGCCATTGATTTGATAACGAATCACGACGATTCTCCGTCCAACGATAATCATTTGACGAATAAGAAATACGTTGATGAACAAGTTACATTGAAGGTGTCTAAAACTGGTGATACCATGACTGGTGATCTAATCTTAAACGTTGGCTCCGATCGTCTGCGTTCAATGGGTTGTAAGGACTTGAGAGGAGAAAATAAAGAATTCACTATTTTCTTAGGTAGTATACGAAATAAACTACAATGTTCGTTAAACAATCCTATTACATTACAATCGATGGATGGATTTCGTTTTAGAATAAACAATGAAATCATGTTAGAGATGGTTAAGTCACTCGATGGCACTCCTCCGTCTAAAATAAATGTGTATAAGTCCATCTTTATGCATGATGCTTACATTACAGGACTACACGAACCCAACAACGCCAGCGATGCAGCTACGAAGCAGTATGTAGATTCTATCTCAATCGGTCCCGCGCTTAGCATTCATTCTTTAACTTGGCAATTCTTAATCGCTAAAACTCACACAAGAGTTACTTTCGATAGTGTAAGATTCAAAACCGATGGTGTTATAAGTGCGGGAATGACCCGTTTCACTCCCGGTAAAGCCGGATACTATTTCGTTTCGACGTACATAGAATTTGGTAACAGTAGTACCGCTCCTGGTAACGTCTACCTGTATAGAAATGGGGCGAATTACATGCAAATTGCGGGCGGAGGGGGAACGGGAGCTGCGTTTAACAATTCAACCGGTAGTTGCATAATTTTCGTAGCCAATACCGATTTTCTCGAGATATTCGCTTATTCACACATCGCACTAAATATATTAGCTAGAGACTTTTCGACAGTATTCTTACGACCTTAATTTCCTTGCTGATCGAAATAATAAAAGACTTCCAAAGGGCGGTGACCAATCCTCTCCCTCGCCATCTCATCATCCACTGACCGTGTACTCATCATAGCGGAGTCGGCTAGAGGAACAGAAATCTCGTTACAAATTTCTGCCCCAGCGGGGAATTGAACCCCCGACCTCTTGGTCGACAGTCTAGCGCGCTATCCACTGTACTACCGAGCACCCCCCTCAGGAAATAATAAAAGACATCCAGAAAATTAAAAAGACATCTACTGACGAGCGTACGTTGAGTGTACAAGGAGGGAGTGGAAGTGAAGAAGGAGTGTTGTGTGTTGAGAGCTGTTGAGATAGGCTGTAATAGTTGTTGTTGAGTTGCGATAGAGTAGACTGATGAAGGTAGTAGTCGTGTAGTTGTTATGATAACGCAAGTGTAGTCATTGTTGTGTTGTTGCTGATCGTTTTACTTTACATTGGATTTTGGAGTATAATAAGAAGACTTAAACACGTCGTCGTTGTTGGTTATAAAACAGTGAAAGTCTGTAGATTCTTTACCTAGCCATTTAGCTAATGAAACAGTTATCTAGGGATAGGCCTATGCTACCACGAACTTATACGAAGAAGCTTCCGAAGAGACTGATAGGAGGAGGTGATCACAAGGAGGTTATCACATTTGGTGTCGTTGCGGTGAGATAACGATCCAAGTTGCAGGAGAACGATCCTAAGTACGAACGGCGGGTCTACGTGCCAAGTTACGAACGGAGGGATTCTATCCAATCAACAGACGTTGCGGAGGAACGGACGCTGTGCTTTTATCGAGGAGCCGAGCACACGGGAGAAGCAACGATACATCGAGCATCCGTACGTCAGTGAGAAACGACAACACAACGACTACAAGGTAGAAAAACTTGCTTGTCTATTGAAGTGTGCATAAAGAATTGAAGTCAGTCAATTGCAAACATTTGAAGAGTAGCCTACTATTTATCGACTAGCATCAGTAAAGTAAAGAAGTAAGATGGAGAAACTTACAGAGCAAAAGCAAGCGACTATTAAGAAGATGGCTTCCGAAAGAATAATAAAATTATTAATCGAAGCAGGTTTAGATGCAGAAGAAGTCGGACAGATGTCGAGGGAAAGTTTGATGAGAAATTTAGCCGAGGTTTGGGCTAAGAAAGAAGAAGAAGAAGAAGGTGCTGTCGGAGGCGCTGCGGAGAAGCCAGTTGAGAAGCCACAGCCACCTATGTCTATAGAGGCGTTGCTACAACTCATGATGATGAGTAGACAGGAAGAGAAAGAACGTCGCCAAGAAGAGAAGGAGAAAGAAGAGCGACGGTGCCAAGAGGAGAAAGAGCGTAAACAAGAAGAAAAAGAGAAAGAAGAGCAGCGCAGACAAGAGGAGAAAGAGCGTAAACAAGAGGAGAAAGAGCGTAAACAAGAAGAAAAAGAGAAAGAAGAGCAGCGCAGACAAGAGGAGAAAGAGCGTAAACAAGAGGAGAAAGAGAAAGAGGAGCAACGAGCGGAAAGAGCAGAAAAATTAGAAAGGATAAGACAACAAGAGATAGACATGCAGAAGCAACAGTTCCAGCTTCAGTTAGAACAAATGAAAATAGATCGTGACGAATCAGAACGACGAAGGATGGAGTTAATGATAGAGTACGAAAAAGCAAGAAAAAGCGATGAAGAAATACGAAAGCAGCAGATTGAGGACAAAAAGGCTCGCGAGAAAGAAAAAGAAAAGATGCGTTTACAAGAACTGGAGAGAGCAGAAGAAATTCGTCAGGAAGAATTTCAAGCCGGAAAAGACAATTTGGCAAAAGCAGAAAGAGAAAGAGAAGAGCCGATGCAGTTAGAACAAAAGAAACTTGCTATCAAGGAGGCTCAACTTAAAGAAATGGCCATTGAAAAAGAAGAACGCAGGAAGCAGTTAGAACTGTTGCAGCAGAAGATTGAACAAGAAGAACTGCGGAGAATCGAAGATCAAGATCGACTGAAGAAGAGGGACGAAGATGATCGTAAGAGCCGGGAAGTATCAGAACAGATTAGGCTCAAAGAAAGTGAGACAATGGTGTCCAAGATTAAGAAGATAGGTGACGCAATGAAGCATGTGTTACCGAAGATGCCGTATGATATGATGGAAGTGCCATTATATTTTGAGACAGTGGAAAATACATTCAATAGCTTTGCTGTGGAAAAACAATACTGGGTGAAATTGTTGTTGCCATTGATGACCCCGAGAGCGCGAACGGTATTGAATCGATTGTCATTTGAGAATTTAGATAAATACGATGCAGTGAAAGAGCACTTGTTGAAGGAATTCAAATTAACAGCTCGTGAGTACAGGTCAAGGTTTGCAGATGCCAAGAAGACAGCCGAAGAAACGTATACGATGTTCACGGCTAGGCTGAAGAACCTGTTGAATTATTATGTCCGAAGTAGACGAGTGGGCAAAGACTACGAGAAGCTGTTTGATTTGTTAGTGGCGGATAAGCTGAAAGAATGTTTACCACCAGGTCCACTACAGTTTGTCTTAGCAAAAGAGGGCACAGAATGCTTGGAAGCTAGTAATGTTGCAGACCTCGCAGACATACATGTAAACAATCGAATTGGTGTGATGTTCCAAGACAAACCGAAATTTGAAGCATGGGGAAATAGCTCAAAGCCATTCAAGTGGAACAAGGATAGCAAAGACACCGGAAGCCAGGCCAAGAGTAATGATGCAAAGAAAGATAACTATTCTGGAAAGCAGTATTGGCAAGATAAGAAAGAGTCAACGTGGGACAGGCAAGCCTACAATCGAACTCCGCCGCTGGGACGCCCAACAGAAAGTAATGCATCATACACGCCGTACAACAAGTGGGAGAACAATGAGCAAAGAAGTTTTATAAAGAAACGTTGCCACAACTGTCATTCTGACAAACACCTAATAAAACATTGCCAAGCACCAGGAGCGGCAAATCTGAGGAAGAACTTTAGCAGAAGTGCAGAAAATCTTCGAGTAAACCAGATACAAGTGATGAATGCACCAGACCAGTTTGAAGAATCGGACGATCGTGAAACAGAAGTGAAGTCGGTAATGAAGTGTACGCCGCAGTTCACCATACAGAAAGAAGCGATAAAGACTACTTCCATTGCAGAAATTTGTCGAGAAACAAAAAGTAAAGAGGAGTGTCAACGCATAAAGAAGATATCGTTGCAGCATGTAAATGTGGAGATACGTGGGACTGATGGGCAGCCTGTGCAAGTCGAGGCGTTGATTGACTCGGGGACCGAGATACCAGTAATCAACGAGGAACTACTGAAAGGAACGACAGTAGAAGAAATCGGCAGAGTTCATTTGCAATGTGTAGCTGGAGAGCCGATTCCAGCTAAGTTGGTGAAAATCGAAGTGCGGATGAGCGGTCGTAACGAAGGAGCAGTTACAGAGGACAGGACAATAAATATCGCGCCATATTTAACTTTAGTGTGTGCCAGCATTCCAGCGGATCTGTGCAAAGAAAACAGAGAAAAGTTCTTGCTACATCCGGAGATAATTGCAGAATTGAAAGAGATTCCACCAGTGAGTGTATTGCAAGGGGAACTACAAGCGAATGTGACTACAAGAGCACAAAGTCGGAGAGCAGAAGTCGAAGGCGGAGAAGATGAAACGATAAACGAAAGTTCGCAAGAAGATGACACGGACAGCGAAGATGAACTCAGCATTCAAGATGACGAAAGAACAACATCTGAGAACAATGAAACTGAAGAAGAGATGGCTGCATGTGAACGAAATGATAGTGAAGATTCCGGAAGCGACGCTGAACTGGAGACAAGTATGAGGGACTTGTTCACAGAGAATTCGAACGATGAAAGACAGCTGGAAGATGCGAAGAAAATCGAGGAGCAGCAGAGAAATGACGAGTCACTGAAATCGTGGTGGAGGATCGCTGAAGACAAAGGATCAGAGTTTAGCGTGGTGAATGGATTGATGTATAAGAAACATCAAATGCTGGATCAGCTAGTGTACCAGTTGGTGTTACCGAAAGAGAGAAGAATTCAAGTAATGGAATTAGCTCACGAGTCAGTATTTGGCGGACACTTGGGAGAAGAGAAGACACGAGAGAGAATCAAGTTGTCCTTTGTCTGGCCAAAGATGCGTCGAGACGTGGTGAAATTTTGTAAGTCCTGTGAGAAGTGTCAGCTGAAGGCACGAAGTTTGGTGATGGATCGAGTGCCGATTACACCAATTCCAAGGGAAGATGTACCATTCCGACGGATGACTATGGACGTGGTAGGCCCAATAGAACCGAAGTCAGCAGCTGGGCATAAGTATTGCTTGTGCATAGTGGATTCATGTACAAGATGGCCGACAATCTTTTTGCTGAAGTCATTGACTGCTAAGGCTGTGTGCGAAGCTTTGATGAAGCTATTCATTGACGTGGGGGTGCCATCTGTGATCACCAGCGACAGAGGCACGAATTTTACAGCCAGTCTTACAAGGGAATTTTTGAAATTGATGGGATGCTGTCCACGATTCGATTCACCAGGGCATCCAGAGGCAGCCGGATTAGTCGAGAGATGGAACCAGACGTTCAAGAAGATGGTACATCATGTCATTGTGGAAAATCCAAAACAGTGGCATAAAATCATTCCGTTTACTGTATGGGCATTGAGAGAAGTTCCAAACGCAACGACAGGAGTGGCACCATATCTGCTGGTAGGCCTGTATGGAAAAATGCCAAGAGGACCATTAACTATCTTAAAGGAAAGCTGGACCAAAGAAATAAATCTACCGCCAAACATTGGAGTACAACCAGCAAAGTACCTGAAGAACTTAAGAGCAGACATGGAGAAAGCTTTGATATTTGCTGATAATTGTGCAGAGGAAAAGCAAAAACAATACGCCAGTCAATACAACAAGAGGGCCAAGGATAAAGAATTCGAACCAGGAGAAAACGTCATCGTCCTGTATCCAACGTCAACCAATAAATTGATCTCACGATGGCATGGTCCATGTACAGTGCTACAAAGAAGATCCAAGTATTCGTATCTGGTGGACATGAATGAAAACGGCCGACGAATCGTCCATGCCAACAAAATGAGGAAGTTCATCGCAAGAACATTATCGTGTGGTCTCATCGTGGAAGAGGACGACGAATTCGGATCAGTGGTAGAGCTACCATTGAAAGAAGACCATGCAGAGACGACACAGAAATCGCTGCAATTGGACTATGAACAGATCGGACATCTTACGTGCGAGCAACAGAAACAGCTACTGGATGTACTGAACTGTTATGCAGACAGATTTTCGGACAAACCTGGATTATGTACATTGGTAGAACAGGAAGGGGTGCTGAACCCAAAAAATCCTAACACTTGTTAACTAATTGATTGATATTTTTTGGTTTCTACAGACAATTTATTTGTAATTTTGCTGAAATTGCTAAACCATTAACGGATTTAACTAGCAAGCAGACACCTGAGAACATTGTTTGGACTGAGGACCACCAGAAGTCTTTTGATTCTCTTAAAGAAATTGTTTTATCAAATGTGATTTTATACATGTTCGAGGTTGGCAAACCATTTAATTTGTACTGTGATAGCAGTGATTTTGCTGTGGGGGCTGTGCTGTCACAAGTGGACGATGAGGGGATAGAACGTCCCGTTTCATTTATCAGTCAGAAGCTGACAGATACCCAGAGGAGATGGGCGACGATTGAGAAGGAAGCCTATGCAATCATATGGGCTTTAAACAAATTGAAAGAAATTATTATTGGTTCCAAGATTAATGTGTTCACTGACCATAACCCTTTAGTTTATTTGACTGAGTCAATGTCGAAGTCTGCTAAGTTAGTCCGATGGTCTTTATCATTGCAAAATTTTGACATTCTGTTGAACTATAAGAAGGGAAAGCTGATTGTAGTAGCGGACTGCTTATCGAGATTGTAGTATAAGATATTTTGTGATTGCATTTAGTATAGGAATTGTTTGTATTTAGTTTAAGCATTATACGTTCGCTAATTTTTAAGATTAATTAGCTCTCTTCAAAAGAAAGGAAGGAGGTAATGTAAGCTAATTTAATCAGTGCACGACGATTGTCGTACAGCGACGCAGGTAGGCCAACTGCAAATTGGCGCGCGGCGTCTGGACAGGTGGTTGTCTGGACAGCGCGTGATGTCTAGACGAGCGTACGTTGAGTGTACAAGGAGGGAGTGGAAGTGAAGAAGGAGTGTTGTGTGTTGAGAGCTGTTGAGATAGGCTGTAATAGTTGTTGTTGAGTTGCGATAGAGTAGACTGATGAAGGTAGTAGTCGTGTAGTTGTTATGATAACGCAAGTGTAGTCATTGTTGTGTTGTTGCTGATCGTTTTACTTTACATTGGATTTTGGAGTATAATAAGAAGACTTAAACACGTCGTCGTTGTTGGTTACAAAACAGTGAAAGTCTGTAGATTCTTTACCTAGCCATTTAGCTAATGAAACAGTTATCTAGGGATAGGCCTATGCTACCACGAACTTATACGAAGAAGCTTCCGAAGAGACTGATAGGAGGAGGTGATCACAAGAAGGTTATCACATGAATTAATTATGGGCGATACATATAGCTTGTTATTAATATTTCTCTGCAGGTTGTACCATGCTGGATTAGCCAACTAGCCTATACTTCTACTACTGCAGCGAGCCTATACTACCGCTGCTGCAGATACTTTTGCTACTATTGCTACTGCCTCTATTACAGCTACCTCTATTACTAATACTACCATTGCCAGTTACCATACCGATGGTGGCTGATTTGTAAGATTTAAATATCGGGCTAACACAGTTGCTACGCTGATCCCTTCATGAAGTTGAACCTGTTGAAGCAAGCATGGCTGATGAAATATCGCACTGAAAAATGACCCGGGTCGAAGCCACACAATCGCTGTATGAAAATCATAATAGGCCTCTTTATTATTCATGTTCTGTAGGCCTATACTTCTACATTTACTGATAATGGCACTTTAACCACTGGTCTTGAGTCTCATATGATGAAAAGCGTTGCATTCGATGTACTCTCGTACTTTTCTGGTTAAAAGAAAAGTCGATAAAATAATGGCAAATTATCTGCGCAAAAGACTGGTGCAATGGTGCATGTCAATACTTATATTGCAGGGACCGAAGTGTATATCCCATGCAAGTACTATTGCCCACAAATTAGAGTTAAAGTTTAATTAACTTAGAGAAACTTTATCATGTCAGGCAATTCGTTACAGAACCAACGCGAATGAATAACTACAGGCATTTGTTATGAGGCATTAAATGCGAAATAAAAGACTTACATCCAATGGCGACCACCACCACCACCAGCATCACAAGAAAACCATTGACTTCCATCGTTGACTGTAGACCAAAACGAATGCTGTGTGAACGTTGAGAGCTTCTGATGTGGAAGAAGGATCGAGATTCAGACGTCATCTGCAGTCAACGCTTCTCTCTGGTCTGCTGCTGTCGCTTATAAATAGCCTTCCAGTTTAATCAGAATTAGACATCTTCCGTAATTGATCACCACTTAAATGACAAATATTGTGGACCAGAATGTAAATATTATAATCATTGTGATTATAGTGATGAATCTTGCAATTTGTTGCGAGTCAGTAGAAACAAATATTCTGGCAATTTTTGGCAATTTGAACCGGGCGTGTGATGTATGGACAGAGGAAGTACTGTTAAGTTGTTTTTCCATTTTGTATGACCAGCTCTCTATTTACTTACTGACGACCGTTTATTCCGCGGGTCCCAGACTCTCAGTAGACTCGACTAGCAAGTAAGGAAGCAAGCATGGAGCTAAATAGAAGAACGAAGAGAGGTGAAACAGGTGGAAGGGAGAAAGAGGAAGAGGAAGACGAAGATGACGACGACGACAAAGAATAAGAAGACGAAGAAGAGGAAGAAGAAGAAGAAGAAGAAGAAGAAGAAGAAGAAGAAGAAGAAGAAGAAGACGAAGAAGAAGAGGAGGAGGAGGACGAGGGGGACGAGGAGATGGAAGATGAGGAAGAAGAAGAAAATGAAGAAGAAGAGAAGCCTTAATTTGCATGTATTACAAACTAAGATTTAATAGGTGTTGCTTCACGTTCCAGTTTAGTATAATAAATTATAAATAATATGACAGCCTACTTTCCGGAATTTAATTCTGTCTGATCGAAACGACGCGAAATACGGGTTGAATTTGTTGTGATTGACTTCACCTACGATGACTTGTTCATAAATTAAATTTGATGAGAAAAAGAGATGCGCCTTCTGTTCCGTTTACATATTCTTTCATAATTTGGCAAAGAGTGAACCGCAACTTACAGAAGTGATCGGGACTTTAGTAGCCTACCAAAACCAAAGGGGAAAATCTGTCAGCACTGACTTCATAATTCAAGAAAAAATCGCTTCGAACACAATAAAAAGATGTGAAATCTGCAACTGTTAAAATGAAAAGGTTTTATTCAAATAATCTATAGGTCTGATAATACCATGTAATAAAATAATGCATGTTCATAGTCGTTATACCTTTCAGGTATCCTCAGAGGGTCTCTGAATTTCAGGACTGATTGTTGAAGAGCAAACACATAAATCTCACCGGTCACTGATTTACGACCAATTCTAATTCTGATGGAAACACAATAACGGAATGATAATATACATAATTATCATCATCATCATCATACTTGAACATCGAGTCCTTTGACCGAATTAATCTGCAATAAAATTGGTCTTCAATAATTTCTATGCTTATTAGATAGTAATGACTTTATGCCGTTTTAATAATTCAGTTATCGCCTATTATTATCCGAGTCATTACAACATATTGAAACAACTGTGAATTAAGGCTCATCAACGATTTATAGCCTTGTTTGGAAATTGGTGTCCGAGTTCTACCCTCTTCCCTCGCCTTCTCCCTCCTCCTCCTCAGCCTTGTCGTTCTCGTTCTCCACCCCAGGCACCAGCATTCCGGATATATTATTATTCTGGATTAAGAGTCAGTTACATTATTTGCAACATGTCCTTGAAATCTTCATCAGTCGCATGAACTTATAGGCCTGCTTGTCTATCAGCTGC
This sequence comes from Lumbricus rubellus, assembly GCA_945859605.1. Taxonomy (NCBI): domain Eukaryota; kingdom Metazoa; phylum Annelida; class Clitellata; order Crassiclitellata; family Lumbricidae; genus Lumbricus; species Lumbricus rubellus. The sequence continues at coordinate 6,205,121 of OX243827.1, forward strand.
ATGGGATATGGAAACAATTATTTGGAAGTCTACATGTAGGTCTAATTCAGACTTTCTCGTTAGGCATTAGGCAACAATCAGTAATTTAATATGTAAATTTTCTATCTACATCCAGCGATAAAATTTCATTATTTGAATTCGTTAATGAACAAAATGTGGACCTCTGTGTAAACATCATTGTATTCGTTCACTAATGTATTATGATGATGATGATGATGGTGATGATGATGATGGTTTTCTTCCCGAAGGCAGGTTCATAGGCTTTTACGCCCCTGGGAATGATATGAGTGAGGTGGTTTCCCGTTGCCTTCCCCACAGACAATGATGGGTAAGCAACTTGCCCAAGGTCGCTCCGCAGCAGCTTGCGCCACCGCGTCCTATGCGTGCTAGCCCGAGATATCTAAATCTCTGAGTGTCAACTCTCAACCAGGGGCTTGAACCGCAGTCCGTTGTATCCAACAGACGAATGCCGCTCTCGCTTACCGGTGTAGCTAAGTATAGACCAGTAATGTATTATGGAAACCTGTTAATGCAAATGTTTGTAGATCAAAAGATCAGAATAATCATTGCGAGATATTGTGAAACTATTTCAGCATTGGCCAGGCTTCATTACTTCACTAGCTGGGGTAGGTTACCCGGCGTTGCCAGAGAAATTTAGGATTCGCCCCGCTCCCTGCCAATTCCATACTTGCCAAAAGAAGTTTTCTTATGCGAATGCTGTATAACTTTGCATAAATGTTTTCTATTATTTATTTCCTCTGTAAACTACTGTGCGTTTGCTGGTGGTCTATTGAAGAATATTCTTACTTACTTACTTACTTACGTCCTACATGGGTGCGCTCTTATCAACTTAGGTCTGTTAAACCAGCAGTTTGTCGATGACACATCGGCATATAATAGCATATGCACTGTAGCAATTGTTGCAAATTTCTGTCCAAGGTAACGGTCTCTGTTGTCATAGGCTGGTCAAATCGGATCCATCCATCCAATTGGGACTGCCCTCTCCAAGCAAGAAGCGGTCTGTGGTCCACTCACGGATTGATTTCACGAGAGACTGTTTTCAGTTTAATCGAATACTGAAGACTGTTTTTCCGCAGGCTACCAGGTGGGTCGGAGGATCCGCTGGACAGAGAACTTGAAGGGGGTTCGACATAAATTATGATTTTTCAATTAAAAGGGCAATGGTACATGTAAGTGCCATTCATTCAAGTAGAGAGGATTTTTATTGCAAGGGTAGTAAGGAAGAGTGAAGAGAGTGAAGAGAGGATGGAATAACATCAACAGTTGCCCAAATCCTATAGCACCTCAGTGTTTCTCTATAAAATAGTTAATCATGTTTGACTGCGTTCACATCACACATTCTGTTTAAAAGAATTGGTAACGCCTGTTTGTCTCTCATCCCCCTGAGCCCAAATTGGGCCGGGTTTTAAGTACAGTATCACCTGGGTCGGTGGGTAGGAGTGACGCGAGATTGAATTGATCATAAAACACCTCGCAGTCTGACTGTGTAATACCAAGTTGTCACGTGATAGGCCAAATTTGTTTTTTGACAATTTTTTCTATTTGAACCACTGAAAGATTAAATTATTGTTGCACGCAGATTAGGCTGCAGGGTAGGAGTGTTTACATGCATATGCAAATGTCAAGCAAACTTGTCATTAGACAAAAGCAGGGGTGGAAGCATTATGGAATCAAGCAATGTTAGCCTATTTATTTAGTGCCTCTAAGTATTCTTAAGTGTTTTAAATGTTCTAAGAGCTCTCAAACCAAACCAAACAAAGTTAGCTAGTAGGAATAAACATTTAGTGTTATTGTTCAAAACGAAGCAAGCAGCAGAAAGAAATTAATCTGCGACAATAAAATAAAAACACGGAGAAGTGGCTTTTTCAACTTCTTTTCATCTGGGGTATGCAATTAATACGGGTATACTTTATTTTGTGACACCGGCAATATTGAGTCTTCAAAAGATTTAGGTTCTACATTCATTCCAGGAGAGATTACGAGAGATGAGGGGAGACCTAGGCTAATACACAGATTGTGCTCTATTGAATCTTTAAATAATTATTTATCAGTGTAATAAAATTATCTTCGTTCAATATATGCACTCAATAGTTAAAAAAGACAGTGGGTGACTATGACTATTAATAGGAAATTAGTCAATCATTGATCTATCTTTGTGGCAAGCATCATGTATTCTTCTTCTCGATGTTGCAGGCTTATTCACACGACTCCAACTGTGTCGAATCCGCTCCTCTGAAATAGTTGCACAACATGAAAACAGTAAATATTATTAGTCTTCAAATTTCTAGTGCGGTGATTATTGATGTCCTCTTCCGCCGAGGTTAGGTCGGAAGCGCAACTCAGTAATAGGCCTAACATGAACATGCGCTATATATATAGGATTCCTCGTAATGAATGAATGAATGAATGAATGAATGAATGAATGGAATGAATGAATGAATGAATGAATGAATGCATATGTACACAGTTATCCACAGTTAGCTTAATGTAGCGACTTCACTAAGTAGTAAGTACTTCACAAAAGCGTTTTCTTTGCGTCTATCGTCATTGATGGAATTTATTATCAACCATAGGTTGATCAATGATCAGTAGCAAATAATTATTATTCTCAGATAACTCTAGAGTCTAAACACGCTTATCAATGTAAAGCTGTAAACTATTATTGAAGTGCATTTGTAGCGTTTACTATTATGATATCGAATCAGCAGCTTGTGAACTTACAGGCATATGGCGAAGCAGCTGTTGACATACTTAGTGCTAGTGATGACATGACACACTGGGTCGTAGTCGTTGGAACAGGCGCAGGCATCATAACAGGCGCCGATCACATAGTCGGTAATGTTTCTACATCATCATCATCATCAGCAGCAGCATTATATTCGTTTGTCATCAGTATCATTATCATCGCAATAATCATATTCGTCATCAACAAAGACAACGACATCATCGTTTTCATCAAAGTCAACACGTCGGCCTAATCATCAAATTTGATTGTTGAATAAACGAAATCCATTTAATGGATAACTAAACAAAATAGATATAGGCCTACAGGCAAGCAGTGAATTGATACCATGTAAGCAAATAGCATAAAAATACGAACATGAACAAATTAGGCTATAGTCAAATTTGAAATAATTAAGTTTAAGCCCCGCGTAAGTAGGCTATATCGGATCTTTTTTAACTTTGGAAACTTATGCATTCGTAAGTGCAGAAAATGAGAAATAAAAATAAAACAGAGCAAATGCATAAATAAATCTGAAAATGATTAATTAAGTACTGTATGATGTTGTTGTGTTAGGAATGATACTGTACCCGCATCGTTGAGCGCAGTCTGGGTTGTCGTATGTCACTCCATCACTTCCACACACTCTCAACAGAACTCTGTTACACGCGCAGTCAGATGACGTTGTTGCAAGACGACGCTTCTGCTTCGCTACACATGGACTCTCCTTCACCACTTGCACTTTGCTGCACAACGAAGACCAGATCAGTCACATCGTTTGTTCGCATGGGTCTCCTATCTATCTACCGATTTGATTAGCCACAATTATTTCTAGATCCTTTGCCAGAAATCAGTTGAGCTACAACATTATTTATTGAAATAATCTTCCAGATGTTTCCTTAGATTAGTTGAGCTTATCTTTCTATCAATTTATTTACTCAAACCGGCTTATTAGTTTATTAATTGTTTAAAAGAGGTCCAACATGTGCACACAAATTCGACTTCTTTAATAGAAAGCATCTCCCTGTAGAGTTTTAAAATGAAACGTAGGCCTAAATAGAAACTGTTATGATTGGTATGACAATATAAATTCAAAGATTGAAGACGCCCAAGTTCGGGTCTTGGCTCCATTCTCAATTTACTCTTTTATCTTATTAGACCTACTTAATGTAATGCAACTTTTTGTTTCATTGGCACTGCCATAGGCTACATGAAGTGGAAATGATATCATCATGAAATATAGCCTACTCCTATGGGCCACGGAATCGTTCCATAAATTAATGGCTCGGAATCTGTCCAGTTCTGGGAACTCCTTAACATGGCAAAAACTTAAAATGCCGAATCTGATGCAGCACTTTTATGTTGTTATACTGAAAGCAATAGTAGATATCACGTGTGTAGGCTAATCTTTATCAAAATAATGTTGCCTTTGAAAATCATTGCGCATTGAAACGATCAGCTGTCTTTTAATATAATTATGAGAAGGATATTCTGTATGGCATAAGGAACTTAGTTGCTTTGTGGGCCACAAGTGCACAGGCTTTCCGTTGCCTAAAACCAACTTTTTCTCTTAGGCTCTCGCACTGTGATATGCGCTTCATAAATGTATAGATACAATGCAATAAAGTACCTGCATCTGGCCAGACACGGATTGCTGTAAGTGACTCCATCCGATCCACACACCTCTTTGTACTCAGATGTACACAGACATGGCTTTTCACCTGCCACCCGGCCTCTAACAGCTACAGTGTAAACATCACACAAGCGCAACTCATTTAGTCATTTCTGAATACGATTTGCCAATAAGTAGGCTATAAATATTATCTTTGTGCAAGAATCACCAGCGGTCAAATTCATTGCTAGCCTATCTGGATATTATTTTATTCCTAATTTTACTTAACTAATTTTAAAATAATTATTGGTTTTTATTATTTGACAACTGACATGAGCAAATTGTGGTTAAAAGACATAACGTGAACGGCTTATAATGAGTCATTACATTTAGGGCCTATTGAATTTGAGTATTTGGCAGCCAAGCAAAAACTGCTGCATCAAGTCCTACTGTTCACATCATCAACTCTATTTTGCAATGAAAGGCTGAGTCGACATTTTTTGGGTTGGAAACGATCCCCGTCCGTTCTTCGCGCCAGAGTGCCACCATTACCTCAAACCCATCCCCTAGGCGACGTTTTGTACACAACTAATTTGATCGCGACTGGTGTGGCAGCGTCATTGTAGGTAATAAAGGCAGTAGATCTATTTGGCGTTTATGAACAAGCACACCTGCATTTCGTACAAACCCACATTCATGCATTTGCAAATAAACAAATAACAAGATTTAATTCGATTACATACATACATGTACATGCATAGCTTATATACAATACATGCATACGCATACGCACACAAGATTTAATCCGACTTAGCACAACTATGACACAACTATATCTTCCCATCGTTGTGTTGCTATCCATATGTTTTACCCGATCCTGAAAATGTCTCAATCACTCGTATTGAGTTGAACATTCAATTTACAAACTAGTGCAAAACAGATCACGGGCTAATACTATAGCCCAATATTGCAGATAGTCAAGAACAGATATGCAAAAATTATGATGCGACAATAGTTCAAGAGGACATTAGTTGCAATAGCTTAGAACTTTAGAGAATCATTATTATTGCCAGGCAATTCGTTACAGAACCACCGTCAATGAATTAACATACATTTTGTTGTTATACATGCAGACATTAAATGTGAAATAAAAGACTTACATCCAATGGCGACCACCACAAGTAGCAACAGAAAACCAATGACTTCCATCATCGAATGCAAACCAAAACGAATATTATGAAATCTGGATGTAAATCCAAGCTTCGTCTGCCAACCGAAGCCTGCATCATTCGGCTGCATGCAGTCGATTATAAATAATGTTGCCCAGGGTAATCGGAATTCAGCATCTTCAGTAATCGATCAACACTTATATAGCAGATGTGTGTAAGTAAGTACTGTACATGCATGTATTGTATGTATTGTATGTATGTATGTATGTATAATTAATTATCACACTTCGAGGATGAAGATTGTAGAAAAACATTTCATGGCAATTATTGGTTTTCTAAATTGAACCGGGCGTTATGATTTATGTTTGCAGAGGAATCCGAGTAAGCTGCTGTTCACTATTCAGCTGTAAACACAACAACAGAATATTAACAATTGTTCTATCATTTATACGTGAACATTGAACCCGTCGTCCGAATTTGTGTGGAATCAAGTTGGCCTTGAATACTATAAGATGCAGAGGATTGTTGGAATTTAGACTATGATGACTTTATGCCATTTTCATTAAGCCATAGCTAAATTAAATATGATTTTACAATTGAAATGTATTATGCAATTTTAATTGACGCCTGAGTTTTGCAACAATAAGCTGTCAAACTGATTCTATCGCATGTTGTTTTCTAGTTGATAAACTGTAACTCCGACTGTTCATACATAAACCATGTATTGCGCAGGAATAATATACCATCAATTTAATAAATGACTTCAAATTGTGATTATTTGAACCAGCAATTTTTCAGTAAATTATTGAAGTGTTCGTCTATAAATATGATGAATAATTACAGCTGCACATGTCAGATTATATCTCTGTAGGCCTATAGAAAAACAGTTTTGAAAAAGATTCATTTGCTGGAGCAGATATAAAAGCTGATTTTCCCTTGAAACGCGAAACATATCGAACAACTTGAACAATAACTTCGCACAAAATTTGACATTTTGCAATAACGTTCTTACATTTGCTTTTCTCTTGTTTCAGTTTAACGTCAGGGAAACAAGCATCGACTAAAAAAACTCTTCATTTTCAAACTCAACTCGTAAGGAATAATAAGAAGCAATGTTCTTATTTACAGTCCCGGCTGTTCATGCGCACTACTGCATATTCTATGCAAAGACAGCACCTGGGTTAATAGAAGTAAGTAAACGTCACGATCAGTTGCTGGCGATGTTCATTGCGGAAGATGGTTGCTTATAGGCTATGGTTGCCTATTTGATTAGGTTAGGCTAACTGTCGCTTATTTGGCTAATGACTAAAATATAAGTAAAATAATTGTTAAAACTTTCATTTTAACTACAACATTATCTTCTAAGTTAAACCTCTGCCTTAATAAAAAATTTAGCTTGAAGTGAACAACTTTAGCTTTTAGTTAGTTTCTGCTGATCATGCATTGCCTAAACGAAGACGTCTTTTCCATGATCATTAGCCTACGATACGACGACGTATGAGTCGAATCGCCTGCAGCTCACATGGACCATCGCTAGCCACAGCAACGTTTCTGAAAGTCAACAAGCAATAATATTATACACTATGTAGAATACAAAATAATGTATGCCTACTAGATTTTATATAGCAACCGCATAATTATCATGGCCTCCTCTATGTTCATTTTGTGTCTAGAAGTCCAAATAGTTCTGACGTGTGTCGGACGATGATATGCCGCAACTTGGATTAAATTTCTTAGTGGCAAAATGTCGTTTTTTCCGATTTGAATAGAATGTGTTGCTGTCTGCAGGTCCCTGCAGTTATCATAGCCTACTTATGAAATGAGAACCGAATTCAAAATTGAAGCTATATGAACGCTTTCTTGCAATTCTTGATATGCGCTATGTGTTATTGTGCAAGGCTACTTGAAGAAATATTCTGGAAGAAAAAAGGCTTCTACCATAAGAACTGAAGGATATTTTCACGCTACGATTCTGGAAGTCTAGCGAAATAACCATCAGGCCATCAGATCATAATTATAAGTTTTGCAAAACATTTCGAGACTTAGGCCTATAATCACTAAAGTTTATGGTGTAATTGTCTGTCACTTTAATTAGCCATCCACACGGACACTTGGTCCAGTTAGTCTGTTAGGAAGACGAACGAGTGGTCGAAGGACGATCGTCAAGGCGCGACATTTTGGGCAGACGGCTGAGTCGCCGACAACATTTTCCATTTTCGATGCTATTTATTGATATTTCATAAATATTGGGGGAACATGCGCATGGACGGTAACCACAAACATGGGGGGCGTCCCATGTACCCCATAAGTCTCGGCCCATGTAATCAGCCTACGTAGAGTGATCTCTTTGTAGACTATAATACCTGCAGAAGGCCTGGCATGGATTGCTGTATGTGACTCCATCTCTGCCGCAGACAGGCCACGAGATTGTTGGACAATGGCATTCTGTTCGATATTGGGACGCACCAACTTCTGGTCCGCACTGCTCCTCATGAGCCACCGACACTCCGCTGTAAGCGAAAACTCAAAACAATCAGAATAAATACTAATTAATTAAACAAAAACTCAAAACAATCAGTAAATACTAATTAACTACCGGTACGGTATTGATTCGATTTCTTCGCATGGACTTTCCAGTTCCGTCGAATCGAATCAATTTGATTGTTCCATGTATTTCTTTGTTTAACCGAATAGAAAGTTAATCTTTTCCGTTGTTGTTGAATGCATTTCGTCTCTACCCCCCGTCATTTATTCTAAATAGACCTATAAAATTATCATAAACTTATAGTTTATTTAGAATAAATGACGAAGTTATAATTATTTGCTTGCACCTAATAGCTTATTTAAAATTTATGCTCGACTCTTAGGTGTGATTTTATTCGGATCAAATAACACATCTGAAGCTACCTGAATATGAGTTCGCCTACTTACTTTGCCACCCCTCACCTCCTTATGTTCTTAGAGTTGGATCGGATCATACTTACGCGCATAGAGCTTCACAAGAGTTTGCGTAGGTGATTCCGTCATGTCCACAAACAGGTTTCTGTAGCGGTTGACAGACGCAAGACCGAGCGTCGACTGCGCGAGATGTCTGATGGAAGACTAAAACGAGTTATAAGCAGAATTTATTATCACTTGAAACTATATTATCAGGAAACTCTTTGCCTTCATACTTCACAGACAAATACCGCACTTAGACATCCAACCAATCTCTCTTCTACGGCAGATTCCGTCTAGTGAAAAAGTAGATCCGATATATTATTATGAATAGATAAGAAAAATCTAGTTTGCTATATTTGCTCGAATCAACGAATGATCAAAGACACGACCCTTGAAGTGTTTAGCAAATTCATCTTCATGTACATCCTAAAAATGCCCCACTGTGTCTGTTGGACGAGATTTCTCTTCATCTTTCAACATTTCTTTCGTCAGAGGTCAGCCGCAAAACCCAAAACTACGAATATAATTATAATAAATTAAAGATAAATGGAAAGACATACAACATTTTTATTGTGCTGGCCAACCGTTAAACCGCAACTTTAGGATTTGCTGTACGGTGTCATAAAGGTAGACCTCCGAGTTGGCCAGCAAAGCGCCAACAACACAATCTATTTAATCTAAAAGAAAATCACACGAAAGAAAAAGGAAAGAAAGGCAGCTTACGTAGTACAAAGATTGCGAGGAGAATGACGAGAATAGAATCCATAATTATTATAAGATCTCCTGTCAGATTTGATGAATTTATTCAGTCATAAATAACAAAGACTTAAGGGTGTACTCTAAACTCTCCACGTTTACATAGAAGATATCAAATGCAATAATTTATATACAACACGGCTACATTGCAAACATGCACTGCTGCATGATGCTTGAATACATCATACATCGTCAGTGGTGAGTCCTCAGTGTATGACTGTATATGTGTATAGGATATACGTGACCCATTCCAATGGCGTTTGGTACTCTTTCAAATTGCCTCATCATATCCTGTTCATCAGACTGAATAAGTAGAAATTCAGTCGTATGCTTCACAGTAACGCCAATTATTATTATTAGACACATTCCAACAGAGCTGCAGACGGCAATTTAATGTTGCAGCTACTTTGATGTCTGCGAATTCAATTAGCGCTAAATGATCTCTAATACGACTTCTATGTAATAATAATTATACTGAATGGTGAATACTCCTCGTCAAATTATTCGCATTGATCTATGTTAAGTAGGTTAACATCTATTGTAGAGTGTAGACTCACTGACATGTAACATTGTTAACCTTAAAAAGACAGAGATTGCTTTACTTGTCAGTTTCCTGAACGCTACATTACACGCCAAAATACTCGGACCTCCATTTATTATATACACAACATGTATTACATGACGGTATATTATCCACCCCTCCCTTTCAAGAAAAGCCCCCAACGCATGGCCAAGACAATTATCAATTGATATTATAGATTGATTTTATTTTAAACGATTCAACAAATTAACTTTATGAAATGCTGAAGCACGATTGCTAATTAGCTATTAATTTACAAATGAACTTAACCAGAAAGAAGAAAGCAATTCGTTTCTAAAAATTTAAATAATCTGTTAATCATTTTGGTTATTAGTTTTAGACTTTTAGTCTTTAGATGGTGGTGATGATGTTTCATAAAAACTCAGTCCATCATAGACAAAGCAATTCTTCCTCTCAAATATTAAAATTATTAATTCATTATTCATTTGATACTTTAAAAATAAATTCAGCCAGAAAAAGCAAATCAATTTCTTTTACAAATTATTCAATTTTGTCCTGTCATCAGATGGCTAAGTCAGCAATAAATCTCCAGAAACGATGGACAATGGCCTCACCCTTCACAGGTACAGAGGAGGGACCACTCAGGCCTATCTGTCTCTGTCTCTCTCTCTGTCCCTCTGTCTCTTTCTGTCTGTATGTCTCTCTCTCTTTCTGTCTGTGTGCCTGTGTGTATGTGTGCCTGTGTGTGTGTCTGTCTGTCTGTCTGTCTGTCGGTCTGTCTGTCTGTCTGTCTGTCTCTCTCTCTCTCTCACTCTGTTGATGCACTCGAAGAGCGACATGCGTTGTTTCGTCGTTTACAACGTATAATACGGTACAAAAAAGATCGAGTATGTGACTGCAGAGAGGATTAAAGGAAAAAAGACTTCGAAGCCTTTAAGACCATCTTGCCTCACCGTGATTGGCAGTTGCCGCGTCACATGACAGATGACAATACATGTACATGGACATGGACATGGACGACACGGTAGCCGATTAGTTAGAGCGCAAGTCTGGTAACAACTGAGAGTACTACAAGTACCATCTGCCTCTGATATTATGGAAACACTGTGTAGAGATGTTGTTGAGCATGTTCTTCTTCATTCACAATTGGTCAGCGTCATCAGACAAACGTGCTTAATAAATGCATAATGATGATAGTGATGCTAATGGTGATGTGGCGATTTTAATGATGACGACGATGATGATGATGATGATGATGATGATGATGATGATGATGACGACGACGATGATGATGAGAATAACGATGATAACGGTAGTAACATTATTATACTACTGTCATTTTTTTAAATATTCATTATTATTTTTTTATGCTCCGAGCTATTTAGAATTCCTCAGGGACTTATATATTAATTAAGAACAGAATAAAAACATTATTTTTATTTATTTTTTCTTAGGAGGGTACGTATTAGTACTATACATAAAAAACATGTGTGGCTTATTACATCTTTCATGAACTTCTCCCAATCATCGCATATGTAGAGTTGCTGGAGACTGGAGTGAAGGCTAACCTCATTCATTAAGTCATTCGTGCCAATTAGCATTGCTCTAGAAACACAAGCTTACACAATAAAGTACCTTAAATTGAAAATACTAAAGCTCCATTATTTTTGCACTCTAATCCTGTTTCTTTCGGCCTGTCCTCCTATGTCAGTTCATCACAATTGCATATTACTAGCGTATGCTGCATGGCCATATATCCAGCCCAAATTGCTTTGTATAAGCTTAATAACTGTGCCGAGTAGTTTTTAATGCGAGAAAAATTACCTGCAGGATAGTTTTTATTATTAATATGGCCGACGTTGATGAGACGTTGATCTACATCTGATGTTATCAATGAATCGGAAACATTGAGTGGCAAATAATAGCCAGTCATTACAGACGAAGAAGCACAGACGACGTGCGCATGCGCTGCGCATGCGCTGCGCATGCGCTGAGCTTCTGAACGTCGATACGAAGAGCATGAATTTCTCTGTAAACGATGAGAATAAAACATCGATTTTAGTAGGCCTACTCGTGGAGAAAGATCGATGGAGCAGAATGTTCATACGTGAAGAACAGCACTGGCAAATTGGATGCGCTATATGGAGGATATGATTTAGTGCTTGTCTTCCTCTCAATAAGTTATTGCATGACCAACAGTCGATCATGCCGTATAAAAGCACAAAATGCCAATGCAGGACCAAAGTGAGGACTGTCCTGTGGCGAATTAACAACGCAATGAAAATACGTTCGCAGTTTATCTCAGCGAAAAGCTGAGAAGCAAGTCACTATTTGGAAGAGCGAAGTTGGAAAATAAGCCATCTATTTATTCATGTCTATGCAGAGAGTCGATTGAGGCTGAAGTATGAGAAATGAACCCAATAGAAATACCGTGTTGAGATGCAATTCATATTCATAATAGGCTTAGATATTTATGGGTTACAGGTGTGTCATGACTGAACAATGTGTAGGCTAGACCTACACATTGTTCAGTCATTGATCGGATAGCAGGCAATAATAATTAATTATGGGAAGGTGTTAGCCGCATTACACGTAATTCATCAGACATCGCGTGATTCAGAGTTAGCATGCATCAACTGCATGTAGGCAGATGCAGTAGCCTAAGCTTAGTGATACGTTTGTGAAAAACTCCGGATGTTGCAACAATAGACCTACTATATGTAGGCTATAGTTACTACCGTGTGTCAGTATTTATTCGCGATTGACGGTTACTACCATGGATTCAAAACGCTATTATTATTATTTAAAAAATATCATCATCATCATCAGCAGCAGCAGCAGCAGCAGCATCATCATCATTCTTCTTCTTCGCCATTCGAACACTTCATGTGGATGCTAGATTATTGATCAGAATACTATTTAGAAAAAAGGAGATACACTTGTCTTTATAATTTTATAATTAGACATTGGAACCGAATAGCCTAAAATACATGTAGGCTATGTTGACACTCAGAGCCAACGTAGAAATTGTTGGTCTAAAGGAGACATTCAACACTATTGAAACAGACGACGCATCGATCGACATTTTGACCTACACAAGATCACGTGACAAGTGCAGTTCGAGCGAGAAAGCTTTGACATCTACAGCACAGTAAATAAGTGAACAAAATTATTGAGTTAAGAGTAATCAAGCGAAGGAAATAAATTATGAAGTATCTGTGGCATCGTGGCATGACGACTGGAGATTGGTGTAGGCCTACACGAACTAATTCAGCAGCATTAGATTTGCAAGGACAGTTTTTATCGTGGATTTATTTCGTTTCAGAGCAAAGTATCGGTTTAATTTGTACGAAGGTCACGTTGGTTAAAGGCAGAAGCATGTTGCAGAGTAGGACGGAGGAGATGGTGTCGAAGTGGATCCATAACTTGACCTGTAACGAGGAAAGTAAGGGTTCGAGTCTTCGCACTGGATGCCATGGGTGCACTGTGCATGTAAAGATATTGAAAAAGTCGATCACGTATACCCTATAATTCATGTAGCTCAGCGCCAATAAAGATCTGTCACAATTATGTTTATTGCATAATGCATGATAATTTATAGACTTTATAGAGTATAGTAGGCTTATACAATACATAGTAGCATGATACCAACTTTATAGAGTATACAATTATACATAGTACATACATTGTATATATATACATATATATTCATTTCAGGAATTTATATAGCGCCCTTTTGATAAACCCACTCGGAAGTGCACAAAATATAATTTTTTATGCTGTGCAGCACCTTATTGTACGATCAATGGATGGCTTAGCTAGCTCTCAGCAAATTAATACAAAAGGTTTGTCAATGCCATTCATCAATTATATTCATACAATTATACATAGTACATATTTACATATAGGCTATATTAGTTTCAGGAATTTATATAGTGCCCATTATAGAAACCAACTCGGAAGTGCACAAAATGTAATTTTTTATGCTGTGCAGCACCTAATTGTACGATCAATGGATGGCTTATATAGCCCTCAGCAAATTGATACAAAAGGTTTGTCAATGCCATTCATCATGCTTATTAGCACAGCAAACGCATCCTCAATTCTGAACAATAGCTATAACAAGTTTTTAAATACAAACATACAAACAATAGATGACGACCATTTTCATGATGGCGTCCAAGATGGCTGCCGATAGTTGAAATTATCTATATTCCAAGCGGTTTCGTAGGTCATTGGTTTGTAATCTAATTTTTTTTCAAATTCAATACATAAGCTTATTTAAATAATTGAAGTTAAAATTTCAATGCAATCAAATCCTAATGTGGGTCAAAGAATCTGCTTAGCCTGGTTGTGAACTGTATTTACAAAACCTGAGTAGTTAAAGATGATGCCAGAGAGACCAGAGCAGCAATGTTCTATTCGTAGCTTCGACTACAGACTGCGGTTGGTCGCTTTATATTCCCGCTTTTCTTGGAACAATTTTCGAGGAACAGTGAGAGTAAATTTATAGGACAATCAGAAATAGTAGACCCAAGTATCGACGTAACAACACGCACGACCTCTACAACCCTCGTTTATTGCCACACCCTGTACATGTATGTATGTATACGTCACGAATATATTATTATCGTGTCACAGATGCAAGTCGCCTTTACGTACTCGACCGACATAAGCGATGAAGGAGTGACCGGTTGCCTCCTCCTTCTGCTCCTCCTCCTCCTCCTCTTCCTTCTCCACGCCCTCCTTCATTCCCTTCTTCTCCTCATCTTTCTCCATATCTTTTTTATCCACCACCTCCTCCTCCTCTTCCTTCTTCTCCTCCTCCTCCTTCTCCTCTTCCTCGTCCTCTTCCTTCTTTTCCTCCTCCTCGTCCTCCTCCTGTCCCTTCTTCTCCTCCTCTTCGTCCTTCTTTGCTCCCTTCTTCTTCTTCTCTTCCTCCATATCTTTTTTTATCCACCACCTTCTCCTTCTCCTCCTTCTCTTCCTTTTTTCCCTCTTCCTCCATACTCTTCTCTTCCTCCTTCCTTTCCTTCTCCTTCTTTTCCTCCTCTTCTTCAACTTCCTCCTTCTTTTCTTCTTCCATCTCCTCTCTTCTTCCTCCATCTCCTCTCCTCTTCCTCCTTTTCCTTATCCTTTTCCTCCTCTTCTTCCTCCTCCTTCTCCTTCTCCTCCTCTTCCTCCTCCTCCATTGTCTTGTATCAGACACAGACCAAGTCACGCACCAACAGCTGCGACCGCAGTGACTGAAACTTTATAGCGTCGCCGTACTTTGTTGTCTGCTATACTCTCAGAATTCGGAAAACAATAGGCGCCTAGAGAATTCTCGAACGACAAAAGCGAAACAATTCTTCTCTTCCACGATTTGCGTGTCCTCCTCCCACCAGCTGCGCCCACAATCCAACTGTAAGGAACCTTTGAAATGACCGTCGAATTAGCCTATAGAAGGCTATAGTACACATGTGCAGTAGATGACTACAGGCCAGATATACACAGCGCATTCTGCTGATGTTCAGGATATGTGTAGCTGCATATACTGTATATATATATATCTATATATGTATGTATACAATGTATACATGTATAATATTAGATCTATGGATGATGGTTTGAGGACAATGTATGCTAATTGGTTTTTTCGTGTTCTACATCTGATCGACACACATGAGAATCATGACGAGAATCGTGGTAAGTAACATCGTTTACAATAGAAAGAGGAGCGTCTTTATTGCAAGACACACTTCTTTTATTGTCTGCATGCATAATGCTGCATGTAAAATGTCCCACAACGTTAGACTGCATTTTTTCAATTATCTGCTGTAATTTAACTCTTCTTTCATCATCTCATCTCGAAAGCATTTTACCATTGAAGACTTAATAATTATGTGCGTAGATCAAAAGCATCAGAACTTCTTTATCACCCACCATCTGTAGCACGCGTTTATAGACTCATGCGTTTATACAACGAATGCAATTTGAATTCATTGATTGTCATAGGCTTATGCAAATATCTGCCAACAACCACAACGCAATTATAGTAGTATAAAAATAGTTGCTGTAGAAGGTAGAAGTTGTAGTAGTAGTAGTAATGATATAGTGATGACAATAATTTGACGAGTTTTAAACGTCTCAAAACGGATGTTTAAGTCTCTGTAAATTTTTTGTTTACCTTCTGAAAGATCTGAGGTAGGCCTACTTCGGATAAAATAATTCCAATGATAATAGGCCTAATAATAATTAGGCCTACTGACAGTAATGGTAATTTTACTGATAATGATGAGAATAATTTTTCCAGTCAGAAATTTAGTTGCGTTTCTAATGCGAGTGTTGTTCACTTCTTTGTTCATTCTAGCCTACTTCGAGATAAGGAAACTTCTAGTCTTGTTTGCCAAACAATGTCAATTTGTCTTTGCACAAGCAGGGAATCAAATTACTAGTAGAGCGATGCTCGTGATTATGTGTAACTTCAGATTCGTTTATTGCCAGCTCCAGAGTTCACGAGTAGGAAATGTGCTCCTCCCCTACGCGTGCTACAGAGGGTGGGTGACATAGGCGTAGGAGACGGGGGTCCAGTGGGGGCAAATGCCCCCCCAAATTTCGGGCAAGTCTAATTTTTCGGGCAAGCAGACCCGGAAAAATAAAAAATAAAAATTTTTATTTCCTTTTTTTCCGGGTCTTTTTGCCCGAAAAATCAGACTTGCCCGAACAAAAAAGTCGTCAGACCTCTCGGGCAAAAAGTAACGAGAAATTTCAGAAGATTTCGGCCGGATGGCTAAAAAAAGTCGTCAGAATTTTCGGGCAAACGTAACGGGAATATGTCTTAAGATTACGGCCGTATGACAAAAATATTTTCGGGCAAAAGTCTCATTTTTGCCCCCCTCCCAACGCTGAAATGTCCCCTACGCCTATGTTGGGTGATAAAGGAGTGCTGCTGCTTTTGATCAACGCACAGATTAAGTATCATCAACAAATTCATTCAACACGATTAACGGTCAGCGTCACAATGATCCCCGAGCACATGCATGCAGTGTAATGGCCGACATTTCGGAGAGGCGAGGAGTATTTCGGTGCAAAATATACGAATGCCGAATGCAGCTGAGCGTATATATCCGTGTTCACGGTATGAGAATTTCAATCATTCTGAGAATTCATCTAGCGCCTCTTCAAGATAACTACTCAGAGGCGCTCTCGTAGCTAGCCTAAAATAAGTCTTAGTTTAGCGTTGTTAAATCTTTCTTCCCGGCTTTAGTTTGAGCATAGCCGACTTCGTGTCCTTTCCCTGTCTTCGGACAGTATAGCATGGCCCAGTATCTTGGCTGTTTTATCGCTGATCTACCACGAGATCTGAGTCAAAAAATCCTCTGAGTCCTATAAACATGTCGAAAGGGTTAAAAGGAGGTTCTTGATTAAGATCGCATCTGTCTGTAGTTGTTTATGCACTTCTTTCAAACTAAAAGTCCCGTGTTCTGTCACTTGTCCAGTCTTCTTTGACGGACTTTGATAAACTAGAATTATTGCGTTGGTGAGAAACTGAGAATGCACAAAATGTCTGAAGATGTTCCAGTTAGCGCGACTTTCCTGACTAACGGCATTTGAGACATCCGCACAGGACCTATAGGTGTACGTATACACGCCGTTCTAAGAACGTGATCTTGTAGGAGCCTACAAATGTATGTCGTATCTCCTAAATAATAATTATAGGCTTACACGTATAATAATACAGTCTGCCGTGTCCAATAGCACTGTCCAATGTCCATCATGTATGGTCGAAAGTGACCTGCTTCTCTTGCTCCTCCAGTCTGTCTATATACCCTGTAGCTGTTCCATCTGGTGCTAACTGGAATGTGATCGGCTCCCTCCTCCTCCTCCTCTCCTCCTCCTCCTCCTCCTCCTCTTCCTCCTCCTCTCCTCCTCCTTCGTCTTTTTTCCATCTGCCAATGGCAATAAATGTATACTATAGCCAACCATTTGTATTTATTCTGTGTCGTGACTCAACACGTACAGTTCGTGTGACGATGTTTATGACGGGCTCACGTACAATGTACGTGCTTGATGCGACGTATTGGTCTATCTACATGCGATTTATTTGTTGACTACATTGGCCAAGAAAAACAGACAGACACAGACACACACAGACACACACAAACGCACACAGACACACACAGACACACAAACAGACACAAACACACAGACATACAGATACGCACACGAGAGGAGTCAGTACTAAACGTGGCTCGCTGTCCGTTTCATGCCTCGAATCATTATTGTCGTCGTCGTCGCTAGTGTTTCTCTCTTCTGTATGTTTCTCACTGGCTCTCTGTGTGTCTCTGTCTCTCTGTGCCTCTCTCTGTCTCTCTCTGCCTGTCGCTCTCTCTGGCTCTCTCTGTGTCTCTGTTTCTCTCTGCCTGTATCTGTCTGTCTCTGTGTGTCTGTCTCTCTATTTCACTGTCTCTGTCTGTCTGAATCTCTATCTCTATTTGTGCGTATCTCTCTGTCTCTATCTCTCCTGCCTGGTGTTCTCTGTCTGTCTATGTCACTGTGTCTCTGTTTTGCTATGTCTGTGTTTACCTATGTCTCTCGCTTTCTTTGTCTCTCTCTGTCTCTGTTCTCTCTATCACTGTCTCTGTTTCTGTGTCTGTCTTTGCCTCTGTTTCTCTGTCTGTGTATTTGTCTGTGTGTATCTCTATCTTTATGTGTGTGTATATCTCTGTCTCTGTATATCCTGCCTGCTGTTCTCTGACTGTCTATGTCTCTCTCAGTCTTTCTCTGTCTCTGTCTCTGTATGTCTCTGTCTGCCTTTGTGTCTGTGTCTGTCTTTCCTGCCTGATGTTCCTCCGTCTTGTGTCGTCTGTCTGACAGATGATCGATGCTGCAAGGAAACGACCTGCAGCCACCCATAATGTAACCCACTCCACCCACTCCACCCATTCCACCCATTCCACCAAATTCCACGCAGAGAGAAGGATTCGTGGAAAAGACGACGAGAGAGCAATTGATTGGCCATAGGAAACACTCATCTTCTCATCTTCTCCTCCTATATATACTTTCATCTTTCAATGATGAAGATGAAGATGACAATAATATCATCCTCGAGATCTGCTTCTCTTTACTTTTATTTCTCCCTTTCATCTAATGTCCTCTTCTTCTATCATAGGATCCAACAAATCTTCATCATCCTCTTTACTACTTCCTCTATGCGCTGTAATCGAGGATATATACGTGTAATTATATACATGTATATATATATAAATTACACGTTAATTGGTATAATACAGCGTGTATTCAAAGGAAAAATAACCTACAGACGACAGGTCTAGGCAACTCCACCGTGTACACTCACCCCTAAGTTTTCCAGTTCAGCCATGCTTCCTCTTCCTTCTTCTTCTCCCTCTCCTCGTCTCTCTTCTGCTTCTCTTCGTCTGTCTACTTCTCCTCCTACTCCTCCTTCTCCTCCTCCTCCTCCTCCTTGTACTCCTCCTCTTTGTAACCCTTCTTCTCCTTCTCTTCCTTGTCCTTCTCCTTCTCCTTCTCTGCTCTTCAGTATATACTTTACCACTTGATCATTTCCATCGATCAATGTTCGTTACTTCTTTCCTCTTCCTATGCTGCAGCTGCTTTCCACTCCCTCCCTCCCTCCCTGCCTCCCTTCCTCCCTCCATCCCTTGCTAATTCTTGCTAATTATTGCTTCATTCCATCGATTGACATTGAATGAGTATAACGATCCCTTGAGGAGGGAAGAGACATCCTCCAGCATTGATTAGATTGCTTGATGACAACAAGATTAGATAAGAACAGAGATGATACTATAGATTTGATTGGCTAATAAGATCGATGTTAGCAGCAGATCAGTTGATTACAGATCAGTTTCGTCGGTTACTGGATTCGATGTCGTTGTCACAAGCGCAAAACTTTAGCCGACAAAGTTCTGAACCACAACGACCACGACCACTCCTCAGAGAAAGATGATGATGATGAAGCAGCAGCGGGCGTAAATTAAATACACGAACGGGATTGGTTTCTGCTGGGTTTGGCTTGCTTTAGAGTGTGTGGGTGGTGGTGTTGATGTTGTTGTTGATGTTGTTGTTGTTGTCGTCGTCGTGGGTGTGTTGTTGAAGGTTGGATGTATGTGCGTATAATCACCATCGATACACTCTTGAAAACATTCGCTAAATAAAATATGCGCTTGGATATTTATAACTCTAATTATAATTACGGTATTATGAGGAAGCAGCAGACTCCACTTACATGTATATATGGCATTGTCGTTGGTTGATAATATTCCCATCGGTCTACTGCTGCTGCCACACGGTGCTAATTTATTATGCGATGAACAGAGAAGAGTCATTGTTAGATCTCATCGTGTTATGCCACTTGTCTCTGCTCAACAACGACCAAGTGATTGTTGCAGCTGCCATTGTGTCGTTTCTATTGTCTTTTATGGTACGACTACCCGTCTGCTTTCTGTATAATTATGTCCATTCTTCTCCTTCTTATTATTTTCTCTTTCTATTATCGACCGGTTTTTAGTAGTAGTAGTAGTAGTTGTTGTTGTTGTTGTTGTTGTTGTTGTAGTAATAGCAGTAGCAGCAGCAGCAGTAGTAATAGGAGCATCAGGAGTGATGCATCAGGAGTGATGCTAAAGATAATATTGAGAGCGAGAATTTCAGGGCGGTGGAGAAAAATATTTTCTCCTTTTGCAGCTGAAGCGATCGACCTTATGACCTCAAAATATAATCACAGCTAGACTCCATTACTTTTAACGTCGGAAGATGCCAGACTTTTGCAAAACTTTGTTCAACAGCGATAAGACTATAGTTTGAAATTGGTTTCGGTGTGTTGGTCTACGGTACTTAGTTGCACTGGAGTCGTAGAAGTCGTCTGTTACCTTAAACAAGACTAATGGGCCTACAGCGTTTGGTATGAAGTTGTCTTTCAAGTTTCAACTAGGCTACATTGCAGAATATACGTTTACTATATCAGCGCTTGATTACAACCATCGTCTGCTGAAGTATTTATGTTGCGCCATTACATATATATATATATATATATAGAGTATATACACACACATTTTTATTTATATATACATATATATATATATATATATATATATATATATATATATATATGAGCGTCGGTTGATCTATCATTGGACGGGAGATCGTTTCGTTGTTCGTGCCCTCAACAAACGGATCAACTCAGCTCAAACGCATTTGGCGGCTTTTCAATCCCGAACTTAGACCCGGGTTGAATAGCCATGCAGTGCCGATGCAATAATAGCATAGAACTGCAGCGAAAGATGGAATGGTCTGTACTTGACCAACCAATACACATGTCATGCAGACATACCACGCTGCTTCTTGAGTCTTGCGGGCAAATAAAAATCCTGCAAAGCAATCGGATAGGGTCAGTGGCCGCTGTGTGAATCATTCGGATGAGGCTGATGACGATGACGACGACGATGATGATGATGATGATGATGACGACGATGACGATGATGATGATGATGAGGCAGCAGAACAAAGGCGTTGATCATCGAACGCCGCAAACAATAGACCACACAGCAGCAGCAACAGCAGCAGCAGCAACAGCAGCAGCAGCAGCTTTCAACGGCGTCTCGATTCCAACAAACCTTCGTGCATGTGATTAATTCTCACGGCAATTTATTCTCCTAGCAACGAATTCTCCTAACTTTTAATTCTCAAAGTTGGCAATTCTCTCAAGAGTAATCTTGTTTATATAAATTCTCCTAACAGTTAACTATTAATTCTGAGAGATAACATTCAATCTAATTGTTGATTATACAATTTTGATATTCTTGCTATTGATTCAGAGCTATAGGCCTAGTCGTCTAATTTGTTTAAAAATAAATTCTCGTGATTATGAATTCTTATAGCTATGAATTTTGTTCTAATTATTTTCATAGCCGTGAATTTTCCTAATATTTCATCTAGCAATTAATACTCCAAATCATGGGCGGAGTTTGGTTTAAGTTCTTGGGAGGGCTGCCCTTAGCCCCTGATGAGCTCCCAATGGCTGCTTCAGATTATTAATTCTCCTAACTATTGAATAAAAAAGATAAACCCATTTTGACGTTTCATGTGATGATGTGACGTCACACTTCTTAATCACACTCCTCCCTTTCGACACAAATCGTCACAGATGTGTGACCCCTCAACCCCTAGGTACGTGACGTCATTTATGACAGTTCGTTTTGTAAATTGATATGATCGCTATCTGTCTATCTCTCTGTATGTATGTACATATGTATGTATGTTTGTCTTCTTCTCTATCCTTTCCTACAAAGCTGTACGTTGACTATATAGGCGCACATCTTCTTTGGCATCTGATCAGCTATAATTCTTCACACCAAACTTGATGAATGCAATTTTATCTTTCTGTTTACCGATTTTCTCCTAAATGTGATTTTCGTTTTATTTACGTTCCAATCTGTCTTAACGTCTTTTCTTATCTGCATCTGCCTCCAACTTCATCTATTCGTGCTGCAATTTCTTACAATCGACGCCGTAGGGTCTACACCTTTTAGTTAACAAACGTCTTTTTATCCATCTGTTTTCTCCAATTTTCCTGGATGCATAGCTCTTCCGCCATTATAAATATATATTTATATATATATATGTATATATATATATACACACACACACATATATATATATATATGTAGATATATAAATAGCTTCTTCCAGAATCATTTTCCAAGTAACGAATCGTTTCTCTCCTCTCGCAGAAACCGTTTCCACTGAACAACGGCGCATAACGAAACCATTCTCCACATCTTCCTCTTCTTCCTCCTCCACCTCCATTGTTTTGCCTCCCTCTCCTCCTCCTCCTCCTCTTCCTCATCTTCCTCCTCCTCCTTCCCCTGCTCCTCCTCATTCTCCTACTCCTCCTCTCCTCTGCAGCTGCTGTCGCAGCGGTCGTTGTCTTTGTAGTTACGTTGGCCGATGCCACATCAAAGTCGCACCGCGGAGACCGCAACAGCAGATCGTAAAAAGAGTACGCCACCATCCTGACCCAATTTCTCGCGCATACAGCTTCGGTCATCACCCACCGACCGACCCACCCACCGACCGATCGACCCCGCATCAGCCAGGCCAGCAACGCAATCCGTCATGTCCGGTGACAACAGCAGCGGTGGTGGCGGAGGCAGGGACCGTCCGGTGCAGGCGTCATCCGCTTGACCGTTCGCCTGCTTAGCTCACAGTCCGACGACCGACCTGGACCAGCACCGGCCGCTCGGCCCTCTCCGCCTCTCTTCCCTTCTTTCCTGCCGGCCTGCTGCCTGGGCGCCGCCACCGCCTGGTCCTGCATCGAGCGATGACAGCCAACAACGGCGCAGTATCGATCAGCGCTCAGCAATGAAAGTTCCAAGAAAAGTGCTTGGAACCAGGACGCACTCATCTTCTCAGATAGCTACGTACGCTAAGGCCAACTTAGATACACATATATGTATATATGCATATATATATATATACACTATATATACACAGTTACACACGCACACTCAAATGCAGTCCATGCGCACAGGGTTGTATATATATATCTAAGCTGTCATGCAGTGGTTGCGAGCGTATAAATAGCGCTGCATTTCTTGCGTCGTTGGTCTGCTATCGAGAGTCGTCAGCCTAAGACAATAGAGGAGGAGGACTCGCTTGTCTCCATGCACAAATACCAGATTACTCAGCCAACCAGTATCTCCAATAGTCGATCACCATTTCGGTTGCTAAGGTGACAATCTCTGTGGTGACAGTCTCCTTAGTAACAAGTGAGTCGTAAATCGAAAATCTTTGCGTCGCCCACGTATTGGGTCTCTATTCCAGCTGCATATATAGCAGATATATACATGTATGTACATGTATACATGTATATAATATATCATTGACAATCGCTGCTGCTGCTGCTGCTGCTTCGCACATTAGTCATCTCGATCGAGCACAAAGTATTCGTCATCGCTGGGACAATAAAGCATTCACGAATCATCCGTTGCTTCCCAGTTCTGTCGCTGGTCAACATCTGGAAGGAAGGTAGGATGTCGTAAAGATACATAATTATGTAGGCCTATATTTAATTCATATTATTTTACTTTCTATCTTACTCTGAATTATTTCAATTGTCTCAGTACAACTAATAATTTGTACAGGTGCAAATCCGGTGTTATTGTTAGTGATTTTATTACTTCCCGGTTTATCTGATTTTTTCCTTTTCTGATGCTCTCGTGAATCTGTTAACAAAGGATTTGTGTGACAATCTTTGAATACATAGCTATCAAATTATGTGACTTACTGTTAATTTTAACGAAGGATATTGTATCCAACCTCATTTCATTACATGTCGATGGCATCAATGAGTGCTTATCACCTTATAAGAGTCTCGTATTGTGATATGCCTTATTATTATCTTCACCTTCGTGGATGTCATCTGCCTAGAATTACTTAAAGTTGCGAAGGAAGCTACAAAACAGAAGCGGCGCTTTCAATTTCGCGAACACAATAGTTCAGACTATTCAGACACAAAGTTTTGATCTGACACAATCTAGACTGTAGACCTGCATGATCATTTAAGACTGCGATTTGGAATTAAGATTTTTGTCTACAAATAAGACAATTGGTTTACTGTTATTTCTTTGATAAGGTACAAGAGATTCGATTCTTTTTCATTGGAAAGAGGTTGCAACAGTAAATAGAACATTGTCTTAGAAAAAGAAGCATTGAAGAGGTAGCAAATCGTGACGTCATCGTCATCAGCAGTTGCTCTGAATACGTCACGACCTCTGACGTCAACATGGATGAGAATCTGACGCGGGGCTACTGCCAGTTGGGGTCCGGAACTTCAAAGAGGGTGGAGATCGTGACGTCATCGTCATCCGACCCCCCTCGCGGCCGATCCTGTTACCACAGTCGAACACTGCCACCTCTCGACAACTACCGTCTCATCTACCTCTCGCTGGTCGTCTGCGGCGCTGGCTTCCTGCTCCCCTACAACACCTTCATCGTCGCCGTAGATTACTTCCGCATCCGGTTTCCGACGATGACGTCGATCATTGACGTCAACGTGACGTACGTCTGCCTCGCTTTCGCCGGCGTCGCCATCGTCAACAATCTGCTGACGGAAACGGTCGAGCTGCGCATGCGCATCGTCATGGGCTACGTCACTTCCGCCGTGACGCTGGCCGTTGTGACGTCAGCGGATATCTGGTTCGGTCTGTTCAAGATGGCCGACGCTTACAACGCTTACCTCGTCACGGTCGCCATATTTGCTGTCGGATGCACAGGTCAGAAGCAACGACGTATATATCTCAAACAAATATAGAAAATGAAACAAGAAAAGTAAGTAAGTCGGCAGGTAGGGGATTAGGTATGATGTATATGGGCTCTGTTAAAAGTAAGTAAGTAGGCAAGTAGCGGAAGTAGGTAAGCATGGGCTCTGTCAAAACACCGTTAAAATAGTCATGAAGACAGGCCGGCATAATTGTCGGGGATGTGTGTGTGTGTGCTTGTGTGTGTGTGCTTGTGTATGAGTATGTGAGTGAATGTTGTATAACTTGTTTTGGATGGTGACTGGTAGCGTATAGCCTACTGTTGAAGCTGTTTATATAGAGACACACATTCTGCAGTGTATACATGTCTATTGGTTTATTTGATAAACGGCAGAAGCTAAGAGCTTTTAAATCCCATTTCATTAAACTTTCATGGCACTTTGTGCGGAGTAGCGTTAACCATAGCCTACATACGTGCCTGCCTCGCGTGTGGGAGGTGCGGGTGTGTGTATGTGTGTGTGGGAGGTGCGTATGTGTGGGGTGTGTGTGGGTGTATGTGTGTGTGGTGTGTGGGAGGTGCGGGTGTGTGTATGTGTGTGTGTGAGGTGCGGATGTGTGGGGTGTGTGTGGGTGTATGTGTGTGTGGTGTGTGTGTGTATGTGTGTGTGGTGCGCGCGCGTGTGTGTGTATGTGTGTGTGGTGTGTGTGTGTGCGTGGCAATGAGTCCTATGAACAGATCTATTGGTCAGAGGCAAGACGTCCATCACGAAAGAGACGCATAACATACATGTAGACATTGTAGAGTATACTATATACACTTGATTTGATGTGAGACTGGACTGCTGAATATATGAACTGGAAACACGGAAGCATTTACTTGTGTGTGTATGGCTAGGAAAAGCGGACCGAGGAGCTGACTCACTCATGTTGGCCCTTGACTCAATCATGTGGCCCTGATTCACTCATGTGGCCCTGACTCACTCATGTGACCCTGACTCAATCATGTGGCCCTGACTCACTCATGTGGCCCTGATTCACTCATGTGGCCCTGACTCACTCATGTGGCCCTGACTCAATCATGTAGTCCTGACTCACTCATGTGGCCCTGACTCACTCATGTGGCCCTGACTCAATCATGTGGCCCTGACTCACTCATGTGGCCCTGATTCAATCATGTGGCCCTGACTCACTCATGTGGCCCTGACTCAATCATGTAGTCCTGACTCACTCATGTGGCCCTGACTCACTCATTTGGCCCATTCAAGAACGATATTGATCCATATTATTTCAGTTTATCTCAGAATCGGATCGACATAGTAGACAATTGCGATGATATAATTATGTATGGAAGGATGGACTCTAGTTTCTAATTTTCAAAATTTCTGACTCTCAATCTCAATCTCCTCGATTGTTTCAATTTACTACAACACCAATCCATCCATCCATCCATCCATCCATCCATCCATCCATCAATCCATCCATCCATCCATCCATCCATCCATCCATCCATCAATCCATCCATCCATCCATCCATCAATCCATCCATCCATCCATCCATGCATCTGTCCATCAGTCAGTTCCCTTGTGCACCCATACATTTATCAATCCACAAATCTATATCCATAATGATAATTACGGCAATTTATATGGCGCATCCACCCATATATATATATATATATATATATATATATATATCCATCCACTTGTCCACCCATCCATCCACCAATATAATACTCGTCCATCCATCAATCCACCTCTCTCTTCTCCCACCCCGGCACACAACCATCCACTCATCCACACATCCATCAATCCATTATCTCCTTCAGTCTATTTGCTGTGCTGCGTCGTCGTCGTCCTTTAAAAGCGATGCAGCATCAGCATCAGCAGCACCAACAGCAGCAGCATCAGCAGCATCAGCAGCAGCAGCAGCTGGTGCTCGTCCCCAGAGTCCGATTCATTCTGTCGGTCGGTCGCTGTACCTTGTTGTCACCGTCCATCCGTTGTCACTATAGCCATCCGTTGACACTATAGCCATCCGTTGTCACTATAGCCATCCGTTGTAACTAGCCATCCGTTGTCACTAGCCATGCCTTGTCACTATAGCCATCCGATGTCAATATAGCCATCCGTTGTCACTATAGCCATCCGTTGTCACTAGCCATCCGTTGTCACTAGCCATGCCTTGTCACTATAGCCATCCGTTGTCACTATAGCCATCCGTTGTCACTATAGCCATCCGTTGTCACTAGCCATCCGTTGTCACTAGCCATGCGTTGTCACTATAGCCATCCGTTGTCACTATAGCCATTCGTTGTCACTATAGCCATCCGTTGTCACTATAGCCATCCGTTGTCACTATAGCCGTCCGTTGTCACAATAGCCATCCGTTGTCACTATAGCCATCCGTTGTCACTATAGCCATCCGTTGTTACTAGCCATCCGTTGTCACTAGCCATCCGTTGTCACTATAGCCATCCGTTGTCACTATAGCCATCCGTTGTCACTATAGCCATCCGTTGTCACTAGCCATCCGTTGTCACTAGCCATGCCTTGTCACTATAGCCATCCGTTGTCACTATAGCCATCCGTTGTCACTATAGCCATCCGTTGTCACTAGCCATCCGTTGTCACTAGCCATGCGTTGTTACTATAGCCATCCGTTGTCACTATAGCCATCCGTTGTCCCTATAGCCATCCGTTGTCACTATAGCCATCCGTTGTCACTATAGCCATCCGTTGTCACTATAGCCATCCGTTGTCACTATAGCCATCCGTTGTCACTATAGCCATCCGTTGTCACTAGCCATCCGTTGTCACTAGCCATCCGTTGTCACTATAGCCATCCGTTGTCACTAGCCATGCGTTGTCACTATAGCCATCCGTTGTCACTATAGCCATCCGTTGTCACTAGCCATCCGTTGTCACTAGCCAGGCGTTGTCACTATAGCCATCCGTTGTCACTATAGCCATCCGTTGTCACTATAGCCATCCGTTGTCTCTATAGCCATCCGTTGTCACTATAGCCATCCGTTGTCACTAGCCATGCGTTGTCACTATAGCCATCCGTTGTCACTAGCCATCCGTTGTCACTATAGCCATCCGTTGTCACTAGCCATGCGTTGTCACTATAGCCATCCGTTGTCACTATAGCCATCCGTTGTCACTATAGCCATCTGTTGTCACTATAGCCATCCGTTGTCACTATAGCCATCCATTGTCACTATAGCCATCCGTTGTCACTAGCCATCCGTTGTCACTAGCCATCCGTTGTCACTATAGCCATCCGTTGTTACTAGCCATCCGTTGTTACTAGCCATCCGTTGTCACTATAGCCATCCGTTGTCACTATAGCCATCCGTTGTCACTAGCCATCCGTTGTCATTAGCCATCCGTTGTCACTATAGCCATCCGTTGTCACTAGCCATGCGTTGTCACTAGCCATGCGTTGTCAATAGCCATCCG